>JAQNBH010000014.1:28863824-29103824 GCA_028752905.1 Cladorhizidae sp. MBARI D1340-BT2 | reverse complement strand
ATGATGCAGACACTAGATGCTGTGCTGGTTTAGAAGGGAATGATGCAGACACTAGATGCTGTGCTGGTTTAGAAGGGAATGATGCAGAGACTAGATGCTGTGCTGGTTTAGAAGGGAATGATGCAGACACTAGATGCTGTGCTGGTTTAGAAGGGAATGATGCAGACACTAGATGCTGTGCTGGTTTAGAAGGGAATGATGCAGAGACTAGATACTGTGCTGGTTTAGAAGGGAATGATGCAGACACTAGATGCTGTACTGGTTTAGAAGGGAATGATGCAGACACTAGATGCTGTGCTGGTTTAGAAGGGAATGATGCAGACACTAGATGCTGTGCTGGTTTAGAAGGGAATGATGCAGAGACTAGATGCTGTGCTGGTTTAGAAGGGAATGATGCAGACACTAGATGCTGTGCTGGTTTAGAAGGGAATGATGCAGACACTAGATGCTGTGCTGGTTTAGAAGGGAATGATGCAGACACTAGATGCTGTGCTGGTTTAGAAGGGAATGATGCAGACACTAGATGCTGTGCTGGTTTAGAAGGGAATGATGCAGGCACTAGATGCTGTGCTGGTTTAGAAGGGAATGATGCAGAGACTAGATGCTGTGCTGGTTTAGAAGGGAATGATGCAGACACTAGATGCTGTGCTGGTTTAGAAGGGAATGATGCAAACACTAGATGCTGTGCTGGTTTAGAAGGGAATACTCTCCTAAAGATGAACTGTTTATGGTAGTGTTAGAGATCAAGACTAGCAAGTTTATGGAAGATCTTGCCAGGTGTCACTTGCCATTGCTTCACGGTGGAATGCAGGATAAATAGGTTAAAAATAAGTGGAATGCAGGGATAAATAGGTTTAAAATAGGTAGAATGCAGGGATAAATAGGTTAAAAATAAGTGGAATGCAGGGATAAATAGGTTTAAAATAGGTAGAATGCAGGGATAAATAGGTTAAAAATAGTGGAATGCAGGGATTAATAGGTTAAAATGGAGAATGCAAGAATATAAATAAAGGGAGAAATTGGAGCATAAACCCACTGGGCATAGGGACTAAATGATATTTGCCCACACAAGGTGGTAATTGGAAATTCAGCACCCCTTAGCTGTTTGAATTATATTTATAACTTTTCTGTCAACTAAAACTCTTCAGAATAACAAGCTGCAGTGGTGTGTAAGAATCAGCTCCATTGAGGTAAGCAAACAAGAGCTACGCATCGCTACGTCGCTCATGTCCACAGCATAACTTCCAGCAAAGAAATCCACCTGGAACAAGTCTTTCTCGGATGCAAACATTCATAACAATTCCAGGCAAGTAAAGGTGCCTGTGCAGCTCTCCTCAGACAGAGTGATTCCAGGTAAGCATAGGTGCCTGTACAGCTCTCCTCAGACAGAGTGATTCCAGGCAAGCATAGGTGCCTGTGCAGCTCTCCTCAGACAGAGTGATTCCAAGTAAGCTGTACAGCTCTCCTCAGACAGAGTGATTCCAGGTAAGCATAGGTGCCTGTGCAGCTCTCCCCAGACAGAGTGATTCCAGGCAAGCATAGGTGTGCAGCTCTCCTCAGACAGAGTGATTCCAGGTAAGCTGAGCAGCTCTCCTCAGACAGAGTGATTCCAGGTAAGCATAGGTGTGCAGCTCTCCTCAGGCAGAGTGATTCCAGGCAAGCATAGGTGTGCAGCTCTCCTCAGACAGAGTGATTCCAGGTAAGCATAGGTGCCTGTACAGCTCTCCTCAGACAGAGTGATTCCAGGCAAGCATAGGTGCCTGTGCAGCTCTCCTCAGACCGAGTGATTCCAAGGAAGAGTTTCCAGAATCAGCAGAAGTAGAGGCCAGGGAAAGCCGTTTGTGTTGGCAATTGTGATCGTCGGCCATTTAAAGGTTTTCCTTCTTTTTGCTCACTCTCTTCTCAAGCTGATGTTAGGTTTTATGACTAGAGCGTCTACTGGGCATGTGCAGTTACAAATGTAAAATAATAATAATTTAAATCAGTTTTTAGTCTGATCGTAATTTTTTTTGGTGAAGAATGTTCCCAAGCTTGCGCCTGCAGGCACTAATGATGGTTAATCGTTTGATGTGCGAGGAAGCTCCCTGAGTGCTCAGTGGCTGTCCAAATAAGGAAGTTCTTGTTGTTCACTGTGAAATAGTTGCATACACAATATTTCACTTCTCTTTTGCAACCTCTCTTGGTGTGGAATATTTCAATACTCGCATGTTTGCTACTCTCATTGCCCCTTCTCCATGTCTTGTCCTCTCAGGCCTGCCCCCAAGGATGAAGAAGAGATGATGGCCGCCATATTTGAGTACATCGACCGCATTTTCAACATCGTGCGCCCCAGGCGCGTTCTCTACATGGCCATTGATGGTGTCGCCCCCAGGGCCAAGATGAACCAGCAGCGCTCTCGCCGGTTCAGGGCTGCCAAGGAGAGCATGTGAGTGAGTTAGGCAACGATGACTCACTAGGAGCACATATATAAATGGTGTGCGCTATCTACCGATATGCGCTATCGATCTGCTAGCTCCGAGTCATAGTGCTCAGTGCTATCGAGTCATAGCAGTGCTATCGAGTCATAGCAGTGCTATTGCTAGCTCCGAGTCGTAGCACCTATCGCTAGTTCCGAGTCATAGCACCTATCGCTAGTTCCGAGTCATAGCACCTATCGCTAGCTCCGAGTCATAGCAGTGCTATCGCTAGCTCTGAGTCGTAGCAGTGCTATCGCTAGCTCCGAGTCATAGCACCTATCGCTAGCTCAGAGTCGTAGCAGTGCTATCGCTAGCTCAGAGTCATAGCAGTGCTATCGCTAGCTCCGAGTCGTAGCAGTGCTATCGCTAGCGCCGAGTCGTAGCAGTGCTATCAACTTGCACAGAGAAGGTAAAACAACCTGTACTTGTTAGCTAAGCAACACACGGCTAGAGAGCTAGCGATTGTACTAGCGCTCGATTACTACACCCAATACTGCACATGTCTGACACGCTGTGTGCATGCATGAGGCTTGACAGAGATTAACTCCACCCACAAACATGGATTGGTCCGTCTGGCAGACCGTAAGCTGTCTTGCTCGCCATTGTGGTACTTGGTCGGAAATTAGCCAATGGCCTGCTGTTATTTTGTGCTCTGCCCTCTTCTCCTCCCTCCTCAAGAATTTTGAAAACATGTGCTCCCAGAACAAGCATGAGCTCCCAGAACAAGCTCATGCTCCCAGAACAAGCTCATGCTCCCAGAACAAGCTCATGCTCCCAGAACAAGCTCATGCTCCCAGAACAAGCTCATGCTCCCAGAACAAGCTCATGCTCCCAGAACAAGCATGTGCTCCCAGAACAAGCACACACTCCCAGAACAAGCTCATGCTCCCAGAACAAGCATGAGCTCCCAGAACAAGCTCATGCTCCCAGAACAAGCTCATGCTCCCAGAACAAGCACATGCTCCCAGAACAAGCTCATGCTCCCAGAACAAGCACACGCTCCCAGAACAAGCATGTGCTCCCAGAACAAGCACACACTCCCAGAACAAGCTCATGCTCCCAGAACAAGCATGAGCTCCCAGAACAAGCTCATGCTCCCAGAACAAGCTCATGCTCCCAGAACAAGCACATGCTCCCAGAACAAGCTCATGCTCCCAGAACAAGCACACGCTCCCAGAACAAGCACACGCTCCCAGAACAAGCACACACTCCCATATGCTCCCAGAACAAGCTCATGCTCCCAGAACAAGCACACGCTCCCAGTCCCAGAACAAGCTCATGCTCCCAGAACAAGCTCATGCTCCCAGAACAAGCACACGCTCCCAGAACAAGCACACGCTCCCAGAACAAGCACACGCTCCCAGAACAAGCACACGCTCCCAGAACAAGGTCATGCTCCCAGAACAAGCATGAGCTCCCAGAACAAGCTCATGCTCCCAGAACAAGCTCATGCTCCCAGAACAAGCATGAGCTCCCAGAACAAGCTCATGCTCCCAGAACAAGCTCATGCTCCCAGAACAAGCTCATGCTCCCAGAACAAGCATGTGCTCCCAGAACAAGCTCATGCTCCCAGAACAAGCATGTGCTCCCAGAACAAGCACACGCTCCCAGAACAAGCACACGCTCCCAGAACATGCTCCCAGAACAAGCATGAGCTCCCAGAACAAGCTCATGCTCCCAGAACAAGCTCATGCTCCCAGAACAAGCACACGCTCCCAGAACAAGCACACGCTCCCAGAACAAGCTCGTGTCCCAGAACGAGCATGAGCTCCCAGAACAAGCATGAGCTCCCAGAACAAGCTCATGCTCCCAGAACAAGCTCATGCTCCCAGAACAAGCACACGCTCCCAGAACAAGCTCCCAGAACAAGCACACGCTCCCAGAACAAGCACACGCTCCCAGAACAAGCTCGTGTCCCAGAACGAGCATGAGCTCCCAGAACAAGCATGAGCTCCCAGAACAAGCTCATGCTCCCAGAACAAGCTCATGCTCCCAGAACAAGCACACGCTCCCAGAACAAGCTCATGCTCCCAGAACTAGCTCATGCTCCCAGAACAAGCTCATGCTCCCAGAACAAGCTCATGCTCCAAGAACAAGCTCATGCTCCCAGAACAAGCATGTGCTCCCAGAACAAGCTCATGCTCCCAGAACAAGCACACACTCCCAGAACAAGCATATGCTCCCAGAACAAGCTCATGCTCCCAGAACAAGGTCGTGCTCCCAGAACAAGCATGAGCTCCCAGAACAAGAATGAGCTCCCAGAACAAGCTCATGCTCCCAGAACAAGCATATGCTCCCAGAACAAGCTCATGCTCCCAGAACAAGGTCGTGCTCCCAGAACAAGCACACGCTCCCAGAACAAGCACACGCTCCCAGAACAAGCACACGCTCCCAGAACAAGCACATGCTCCCAGAACAAGGTCGTGCTCCCAGAACAAGCATGAGCTCCCAGAACAAGCACACACTCCCAGAACAAGCTCATGCTCCAAGAACAAGCACACGCTCCCAGAACAAGCATATGCTCCCAGAACAAGCTCATGCTCCCAGAACAAGGTCGTGCTCCCAGAACAAGCATGAGCTCCCAGAACAAGAATGAGCTCCCAGAACAAGCTCATGCTCCCAGAACAAGCTCATGCTCCCAGAACAAGCTCATGCTCCCAGAACAAGCTCATGCTCCCAGAACAAGCTCATGCTCCCAGAACAAGCTCATGCTCCCAGAACAAGCTCATGCTCCCAGAACAAGCTCATGCTCCCAGAACAAGCTCATGCTCCCAGAACAAGCATGTGCTCCCAGAACAAGCACACACTCCCAGAACAAGCTCATGCTCCCAGAACAAGCATGAGCTCCCAGAACAAGCTCATGCTCCCAGAACAAGCTCATGCTCCCAGAACAAGCACATGCTCCCAGAACAAGCTCATGCTCCCAGAACAAGCACACGCTCCCAGAACAAGCACACGCTCCCAGAACAAGCACACACTCCCATATGCTCCCAGAACAAGCTCATGCTCCCAGAACAAGCACACGCTCCCAGTCCCAGAACAAGCTCATGCTCCCAGAACAAGCTCATGCTCCCAGAACAAGCACACGCTCCCAGAACAAGCACACGCTCCCAGAACAAGCACACGCTCCCAGAACAAGCACACGCTCCCAGAACAAGGTCATGCTCCCAGAACAAGCATGAGCTCCCAGAACAAGCTCATGCTCCCAGAACAAGCTCATGCTCCCAGAACAAGCTCATGCTCCCAGAACAAGCTCATGCTCCCAGAACAAGCTCATGCTCCCAGAACAAGCTCATGCTCCCAGAACAAGCTCATGCTCCCAGAACAAGCTCATGCTCCCAGAACAAGCACACACTCCCAGAACAAGCTCATGCTCCCAGAACAAGCATGAGCTCCCAGAACAAGCTCATGCTCCCAGAACAAGCTCATGCTCCCAGAACAAGCACATGCTCCCAGAACAAGCTCATGCTCCCAGAACAAGCACACGCTCCCAGAACAAGCACACGCTCCCAGAACAAGCACACACTCCCATATGCTCCCAGAACAAGCTCATGCTCCCAGAACAAGCACACGCTCCCAGTCCCAGAACAAGCTCATGCTCCCAGAACAAGCTCATGCTCCCAGAACAAGCACACGCTCCCAGAACAAGCACACGCTCCCAGAACAAGCACACGCTCCCAGAACAAGCACACGCTCCCAGAACAAGGTCATGCTCCCAGAACAAGCATGAGCTCCCAGAACAAGCTCATGCTCCCAGAACAAGCTCATGCTCCCAGAACAAGCATGAGCTCCCAGAACAAGCTCATGCTCCCAGAACAAGCTCATGCTCCCAGAACAAGCTCATGCTCCCAGAACAAGCATGTGCTCCCAGAACAAGCACACGCTCCCAGAACAAGCACACGCTCCCAGAACATGCTCCCAGAACAAGCATGAGCTCCCAGAACAAGCTCATGCTCCCAGAACAAGCTCATGCTCCCAGAACAAGCACACGCTCCCAGAACAAGCACACGCTCCCAGAACAAGCTCGTGTCCCAGAACGAGCATGAGCTCCCAGAACAAGCATGAGCTCCCAGAACAAGCTCATGCTCCCAGAACAAGCTCATGCTCCCAGAACAAGCACACGCTCCCAGAACAAGCTCATGCTCCCAGAACTAGCTCATGCTCCCAGAACAAGCTCATGCTCCCAGAACAAGCTCATGCTCCAAGAACAAGCTCATGCTCCCAGAACAAGCATGTGCTCCCAGAACAAGCTCATGCTCCCAGAACAAGCACACACTCCCAGAACAAGCATATGCTCCCAGAACAAGCTCATGCTCCCAGAACAAGGTCGTGCTCCCAGAACAAGCATGAGCTCCCAGAACAAGAATGAGCTCCCAGAACAAGCTCATGCTCCCAGAACAAGCATATGCTCCCAGAACAAGCTCATGCTCCCAGAACAAGGTCGTGCTCCCAGAACAAGCACACGCTCCCAGAACAAGCACACGCTCCCAGAACAAGCACACGCTCCCAGAACAAGCACATGCTCCCAGAACAAGGTCGTGCTCCCAGAACAAGCATGAGCTCCCAGAACAAGCACACACTCCCAGAACAAGCTCATGCTCCCAGAACAAGCACACGCTCCCAGAACAAGCATATGCTCCCAGAACAAGCTCATGCTCCCAGAACAAGGTCGTGCTCCCAGAACAAGCATGAGCTCCCAGAACAAGAATGAGCTCCCAGAACAAGCTCATGCTCCCAGAACAAGCATATGCTCCCAGAACAAGCTCATGCTCCCAGAACAAGCTCATGCTACCAGAACAAGCACACGCTCCCAGAACAAGCATGAGCTCCCAGAACAAGCATGAGCTCCCAGAACAAGCTCATGCTCCCAGAACAAGGTCGTGCTCCCAGAACAAGCACACGCTCCCAGAACAAGCTCATGCTCCCAGAACAAGCTTTCACTCCCAGAACAAGCATGAGCTCCCAGAACAAGCTCATGCTCCCAGAACAAGCTCATGCTCCCAGAACAAGCACGTGCTCACAGAACAAGCACGCGCTCCCAGAACAAGCACGCACTCCCAGAACAAGCACACACTCCCAGAACAAACTCGCACTCCCAGAACAAGCACACACTCCCAGAACAAGCTCGCACTCCCAGAACAAGCACACACTCCCAGAACAAGCACACACTCCCAGAACAAGCACACACTCCCAGAACAAACTCGCACTCCCAGAACAAGCACATACTCCCAGAACAAGCACACACTCCCAGAACAAGCACACACTCCCAGAACAAGCACACACTCCCAGAACAAGGATGTGCTCTTAGGCTGGCAAGCTGTGAAAGGCAATTTATGAAGTTGATTTTTCTCAAAATGAAGTGGTTGGAGGGCATAAGGGCATCAGAAAGAGGGTGGAGCCACTTGGGGGGCTCTCTATATAGTAGGGGTGATCCCAGGCCTTGTGTGTGATGATTTTCTTGCACTCTCCTCTGTGTCTTGCAGAGAGAGTCTGGAGACTATTTCCCGTGTGCGGCAGGAGCTGGAGGGCAAGGGCTGTCAGCTGCCGCCCCCTCGGCCCAAAGGGTCGCACTTTGACAGCAACTGCATCACTCCAGGTACAGAGTTCATGGCCAACCTGGCGGTGTGTCTGCAGTATTACGTCCATGACAGGATGAACAACAATGCAGGATGGCGGGGCATCAAGGTGCGTGTGTGTGTGTGTGAGTGTGTTTGAGTGTGTGTGTGGTGTTTGGATGCATGTGTATTTGTGTGTGGTGTTTGGATGCATGTGTGTGTGGTGTGTATGTGAGTGAGTGAGTGTGTGTGTGTGGTGTGTGTGTTGTTTTGGATGCATGCATATTTGTGTGTGTGCATATTTGTGCATGCATGTGTGTGCATGCATGTGTGTGTTGCATGCATGTGTGTGTGCATGCATGTGTGTGTTGCATGCATGTGTGGATGCATGCGAGTGTGTGTGGACACTCAAACCCCTCCTCATCCGGACAGGGATGGTCCTCATCCGGACAGGGATGCTCCACATACGGGCACGTCCATTTACCGGTCACTCACACATTGCACAGTCGCATCACTTGTATCGTGTATGATCCTCAAGTTTGCAGAAGACTCGTGTGGACAGTAAGGGCAAGGACAAAAAATTGTGACATTGGAGGCTTGGAAAAAAAATCATGGCAATGTCAAAAAAGTTTATGGGCTTGAAGTAGACTCCTTGGGGCTTAAGGAAAAGTCGGTTTTAGATTGATATCTTGACTCATGACTCCACGCCATTGCTTTGAAGTTCAGTGAAATTTTTTTGTGGTTTTTTGACAAAGATTGTCTCAGCTCCATGAAAGTAGAAATCCATGTTAGAAGATAGCTATGGCATATATGGTTACATTTTTGTGTGGGAATTTTTGTTTGGTTTCATCGTCCAAAACATTTTTTTGCCCTCATGGGTATGGAATGGAGCCCTGCATTGCTTTCTAATTACAAGTTTTCTTGTAACGTGCGTAACAAAAAATGTCGAAAAGTTCCCACTGTTTCCAAAGTTCTAGGCGTAGCTGCAGATAATTCCATTTTCTCTTCCCTTACTATGTGATGGTACTTTATGCCAAAAATGGAACCAATTGAAGGAGCAGTCTGGCCATTTCACGTTGAAATTTGTAACGTGCATAACACAAGTCAGCCAAATACAACTGACATGCTTCTACATACACTGCTCATCATGTATTAATGTGTACCTGTCTCCAAAGGCTGTTTGGAGATCAAGGGCAGATCATTAGGAGAGCATGAGACCTGCAAAGTAAAGAATGCTGAGAGAATGCGAGTAACTCGCCTCTTGAAGAAGAAACAGCTGGACAACCTTTCTGATCGGGCACGTTCATATCAGAAGAGGAAAACAAAGAAGCAACATGTCTTCGTGTACAAAAGTATCGGCAGCGCAAGGCCCTCTAGCACCTTGCCCACACCTCAGATACTCCTTCCAAAACTGTGTTTGGTAGTGCCAATGCACTGGGTAAGGCCACATCCCGTCTTCGCCTCAGTCTACCCAATGATTCAAACAAAAAGAAAGTAGTATGCAGGAAAATTTGTGCAGACTATGGGTTCGTGGATCCCCACACACCCAATCCTATCCAAACATAACTCAGTGAGACAGACCAGCTCGTCATCTCTTTCTATGAACGTGATTACATCAGTCGTCAAGCCCCTGGTCGGAAAGATGCCAGGAAAGTGGGAATGGAGAAGAAACAGATCCGTCACTTGATCTGTACCATGAAGGAGTGTAATGCTCTTTTCACCCAGGAATACCCCAATGCAAAAGTTGGTCTAACAAAGTTCAAGACTCTTAGACCAACTCGTGTTCTCTATGTAAGCCAGACCCCACACAATGCATGCATCTGTCAGTACCATGAGGATGTCATCTTGGCATTGGAGGCACTCCACAAGGTGGTGCCAGATATCCCCCGGTACCCCCCCCCCCCCACTACCCCTGACTCCTTCATGTGTGAGAACCCTTCAAACAAGTGCTGGCTGAATCAGTGCAACAACTGCCATGATGGTCAACGCTTCCTTGGAACAGGCGGTCACATGGCTTGAGTGGGAGAAGGACGAGAATGAGCGCATAAAGAGAGTTATTCATGAGGGGATGACTGATGACTTGAAGGAGGACTGATGACTTGAAGGAGCACATCCTCGCCCTTCTTCCCCATTTCCTCAAGCACGTATTATTTTCAAGAGAGCACAAGCGGAGGAATACAACAAACAGCTGTGCTGCTGTGGAGAAGTCTGCATCTGACTACAACCTGACAGAAAATATTTTGTGGGAGAAGTGGAGAGCAGCACTCCCACTCTGTTTGAATGCGTCAATCATCTTCAAGGGTGAAAATACTTTTAATTGTGGTTGCTCATTTTTGCAGTGCAAACATGATTTATCTAGATCGGATCTGGATCTCACTTATCAAATCAGGTCTGGATAAATCCTGGCTTTAGTGCGGATAGGCCATAAGAAGCTGCAACTGTCGCTAATTTTATGAAATCTGCTGGGCTTAAGAGATGGAACTGGCCAGCGAGAGCCGACCGCCTCCCTGTCCCACGAGAGGACATTGTCTTCTGTATTGATCCTCCTTCCCCTACTACCAACTCATCGCGCTTCTTCGTTATGTTGGATATGGATCAGAAGAGGACTGATGAAGAATTCATAAGATGGAAATCTACAAACTGGCTTCTTAAACTGCCTATGTATTTACCTCACCCTGCCCCTGTGCCCACCCATCGCCCATACACAGCACTCACCCTTACCCCTTGGCATCACTTCTATAAATACAGTGATTTTCCTTATCCCTCAGTTAGAATTATGCTCCTCATACTCGTAAATTAGTGTGTAACGTGAGTTACGTAACATGCGTTACGGCACACATTTTACTATGGTGACCGCCACAAGCATGTGCATTATGATAGAACCATGAACATTGGGGGATTTGTAGTCAACGTAGTCCTAATGAATATATCTAGAAATAAGTGGAATTCCAGGAGCACTTTTAAGAGAATCCTGCCTCAAAGATTGATGAAGAAATTTGATGTCATAATTTCGTAACATGCGTAACGGGTACTAATTGACCTCTACCTCCAAAAATACTTGTAATTTTTTTGTAAAAATTGGTGAGCAATTAGATGCATCTTTCTTCTAGATTAGGAAAATTAGATCAGGTTTACCTGTCAACACATGCCATAGCAGTGCACATGCAAAGTGTGTAACATGTAACGTGCATAACAGTGTCCTTGCCCAGTAAGTACACTCCATTTTCATGTTGACAGAGAGCAGTTCTTGCTTAGACTCCAGCTAGGAAGAAGACCAAAAAGATGGTTTTAAGAGAAACCTTGAAGTGTTTGAATGTCAGCTGAAAGTAATCGTAGATATCAGTTCTTTGTTAGTCGCTTGCGCATGGATATGACCTAGACGAGGACCATGCGGAAGGCTGCTGGGAAGAGCGGTGATGAGAGCACAGGGGAGGAAGCCATGGAAGAGCATCTTCAGTCACATGTGGTGAAGCTTTCGATGGCCCTAGAAATCTCACTTCTCTATATACATGGAGCTTGAAATCTTCTTGTGAAAAAAATGGCATGTCACTGTAGCTCGGACAAGACAGGAGTCACTGAGGCACGCCTCCATTGCTTCTTTTTAAATGAGCATGTCCTCGTTGTCTTAAGTCAGTGCACATGTGCAGTATGTACACGTGCTATATACATGCGGACGGAGGACCAAATTAAAAGGCTCGTTGAGTAGGATGACGTCCATTAAAAATAACAGGCGCAGAGACAGCAATATTTTACTCGCGTGCATTTTTTAAAGAAGAAAGTTAGCGGTTCTTCCGGCTCTCACTCTAACACTGGATTCAAGTTCTAAAGAATCGTCCATTGTTACTGGAACACAACCTGACCTTTCTGGACAGGTAAGTTTCTTGATGTTTTGGCTATAGTGTTTCTTGTTGAACTAGCTATTGTAGTGTTTCTTGTTGGACCAGCTATTCTAGTGTTTCTTGTTGAACTAGCTATTCTAGTGTTTCTTGTTGAACTAGTTATTCTAGTGTTTCTTGTTGAACTAGTTATTCTAGTGTTTCCTGTTGAACTAGCTATTCTAGTGTTTCTTGTTGAACTAGCTGTTGTAGTGTTTCTTGTTGGACTAGCTATTCTAGTGTTTCTTGTTGAACTAGCTATTCTAGTGTTTCCTGTTGAACTAGCTATTCTAGTATTTCTTGTTGAACTAGTTATTCTAGTGTTTCTTGTTGAACTAGCTATCTAGTGTTTCTTGTTGAAACTAGTTATTCTAGTGTTTCTTGTTGAACTAGCTATTCTAGTGTTTCTTGTTGAAACTAGTTATTCTAGTGTTTCTTGTTGAACTAGCTATTCTAGCGTTTCTTGTTGAACTATCTATTCTAGTGTTTCTTGTTGAACTAGCTATTCTAGTGTTTCTTGTTGAACTAGTTATTCTAGTGTTTCTTGTTGAACTAGCTATCTAGTGTTTCTTGTTGAACTAGTTATTCTAGTGTTTCCTGTTGAACTAGCTATTCTAGTGTTTCTTGTTGAACTAGCTGTTGTAGTGTTTCTTGTTGGACTAGCTATTCTAGTGTTTCTTGTTGAACTAGCTATTCTAGTGTTTCCTGTTGAACTAGCTATTCTAGTGTTTCTTGTTGAACTAGTTATTCTAGTGTTTCTTGTTGAACTAGCTATCTAGTGTTTCTTGTTGAAACTAGTTATTCTAGTGTTTCTTGTTGAACTAGCTATTCTAGTGTTTCTTGTTGAAACTAGTTATTCTAGTGTTTCTTGTTGAACTAGCTATTCTAGCGTTTCTTGTTGAACTATCTATTCTAGTGTTTCTTGTTGAACTAGCTATTCTAGTGTTTCTTGTTGAAACTAGCTATTCTAGTGTTTCTTGTTGAACTAGTTATTCTAGTGTTTCTTGTTGAACTAGCTATTCTAGTGTTTCTTGTTGAACTAGCTATTCTAGTGTTTCTTGTTGAACTAGTTATTCTAGTGTTTCATGTTGAACTAGTTATTCTAGTGTTTCTTGTTGAACTAGCTATTCTAGTGTTTCTTGTTGAACTAGTTATTCTAGCGTTTCTTGTTGAACTAGCTATTCTAATGTTTCTTGTTGAAACTAGTTATTCTAGTGTTTCTTGTTGAACTATGTAGCTATTCTAGTGTTTCTTGTTGAACTAGCTATTCTAGTGTTTCTTGTTGAACTAGCTATTCTAGCGTTTCAACAAGTTCTTGTTGAACTAGCTATTCTAGTGTTTCTTGTTGAACTAGTTATTCTAGTGTTTCTTTTTGAACTAGTTATTCTAGTGTTTCTTGTTGAACTAGCTATTCTAGCGTTTCTTGTTGAACTAGCTATTCTAGTGTTTCTTGTTGAATTAGCTATTCTAGTGTTTCTTGTTGAACTAGCTATTCTAGCGTTTCTTGTTGAACTAGCGTTTCTTGTTGAACTAGCTATTCTAGTGTTTCTTGTGTTGAACTAGCTATTCTAGCATTTCTTGTTGAACTACTATTCTAGTGTTTCTTGTTGAACTAGCTATCTAGTGTTTCTTGTTGAACTAGCTATCTAGTGTTTCTTGTTGAACTAGTTATTCTAGTGTTTCTTGTTGAACTAGCTATTCTAGTGTTTCTTGTTGAACTAGTTATTCTAGTATTTCTTGTTGAACTAGCTATTCTAGCGTTTCTTGTTGAACTGGCTATTCTAGTGTTTCTTGTTGAACTAGCTATTCTAGTGTTTCTTGTTGAACTAGCTATTCTAGCTTTTTTTGTTGAACTAGCTATTCTAGTGTTTCTTGTTAAACTAGCGTTTCTTGTTGAACTAGTTGTTCTAGTGTTTCTTGTTGAACTAGCTATTCTAGTGTTTCTTGTTGAACTAGTTATTCTAGCATTTGTTGTTGGACTAGCTATCTAGCGTTTCTTGTTGAACTAGCTATTCTAGTGTTTCTTTCGAGCTTGTCATCTACTATTTTGTTTAGATCTTGGTTAGGCTTGCTGGAGAGACTTCAAATGTTGTTCAGGTATCTGCCTAGTATGTAGCTAACTACTTGCCGAGTGTTAGCTCATAGCTAAGGGTGCCTCAATAGTAGCGCTTATGTTGAACTTTCATATTGTTTTCTCACCTTTTTTTCAGATCGTGATGTGTCTCCCATGAAAGTTGTTGAATATGTTGGACTTTATGGGCATCTGAGCTTATGGGAGGCTATAAATAAGCCTACTTGCGGTAAGTAATAGCTGGCTATTATATTAGTAGCTGGCTATTATATTAGTACATAGCTGGCTATTATATTAGTAGCTGGCTATTAGATTAGTAGCTGGCTATTAGATTAGTAGCAGATTAGTAGCTGGCTATTAGATTAGTAGCTGGCTATTAGATTAGTAGCTGGCTATTAGATTAGTAGCTGGCTATTAGATTAGTAGCTGGCTATTAGATTAGTAGCTGGCTATTACATTAGTAGCTGGCTATTACATTAGTAGCTGGCTATTACATTAGTAGCTGGCTATTACATTAGTTGCTAGTTATTACATTAGTAGCTGGCTATTACATTAGTAGCTGGCTATTACATTAGTAGCTGGCTATTATATTAGTACATAGCTGGCTATTAGATTAGTAGCTGGCTATTATATTAGTAGCTGGCTATTAGATTAGTAGCTGGCTATTATATTAGTAGCTGGCTATTATATTAGTAGCTGGCTATTATATTAGTAGCTGGCTATTATATTAGTAGCTAGCTATTATATTAGTATCTATCCAAGACATAATCCACAATATTTAATGCTTACTGTATTTTTCCCCATGTAATAGTCCAGAAAAAGCTGCTTGCTGGAGCAGGTTCGTAGCTGAACCTTTTTGGAGCCAAGTCACGCACAACGAAGGACGGGAGACATATTGATTAGTAGTTATGGGGCGCGGTATAGGGACGGTCCCATAAAGAAGAAGTCCGTCACGATTTTGTGATGCTCGTCCTAATAACTACTAACGCGCAAGTCACGTATCCGTGACGCTCGTCCTCCATACTTAATTATTCGTGTCGCGGATTTGTGACGCTCATCCTGTAAGGGTTAATACATGTAGGGGTGCAAAGTTCAAGGGAAATCGTCAATATTGGGGGTGTTCCCAGATATGGCTGTTACTGAAGGGGCAGCAACTGGTCCCAAGCTATTGTGTGTAGTATATGTGTGTGCATGTGTGTAGTGTGTGTGTGTGCATGGTGTGAGTGTGTGGTTTGCATGGTGCGAGTGTGTGGTTTGCATGGTGTGAGTGTGTGGTTTGCATGGTGAGTGTGTGGTTTGCATGGTGTGAGTGTGTGGTTTGCATGGTGTGAGTGTGGTTTGCATGGTGTGAGTGTGTGGTTTGCATGGTGCGAGTGTGTGGTTTTCATGGTGTGAGTGTGTGGTTTTCATGGTGTGAGTGTGTGGTTTGCATGGTGTGAGTGTGTGGTTTGCATGGCGTGAGTGTGTGGTTTGCATGGTGTGAGTGTGTGGTTTGCATGGTGTGAGTGTGTGGTTTGCATGGTGTGAGTGTGTGGTTTGCATGGTGTGAGTGTGCGGTTTGCATGGTGTGAGTGTGCGGTTTGCATGGTGTGAGTGTGCGGTTTGCATGGTGTGAGTGTGTGGTTTGCATGGTGTGAGTGTGTGGGTTGTGTGTGTACATGAGTTGTTGTTGTTTTCAGGTAGAGGCATTGCCCCTTCCCCCCCCCCCACACACACACACACACACCCATTATAATTTCACAAATTCTTATTTCCTCAGCCCCTTGCTGGTTCATGATTGGAATGCGTTCAGCTGTGGTTTGTTTGGTTGTACTCCATTGAAATAAGCACAGCAAGCTACGTGGAGATGTGGCGACTGGTTTCAAGGAAGAATAGAATGCAGGGGAACGAATGGGAGCTGGGGGACCGACATGGGAGAGTGGGGAACCATTGTAGGAGAAGGGGGAGGGAACCATTGTGGGGGTGGGGGTGGGGTGGCTATTGTGACAAGGTGTCCAATGGAATTGTGTGGGGATTGTCAAAGTCAATGAAGAACAGGTCCGTGGCCAAACTTGTCCGCCAAGATATTTTAAACAATTTTCTATCAATCAAGCTCTGGAACTTGCTCCAGCTGTGGTTGTGGCCCCCTGCCTAACATACCTCTCCCCCACCCTAGCCTTGAGGTGAACACCTCTGGTGGAAGCCCTAGGCTCCACTTCACATGGAGGGCTTTGGATGGGAACCCATTGCGAGGTACCCAGCAGCACTCGGCCGCTTACAGACATTTCTTAGAGAAACACTCGCATTCATTTGTATGATACTACGTTTAGTCAATATATTTTTTAAGCATAACCGCAGTTAACTGTGTGTGGTTGCGTTGTCAGGTGATCCTCTCTGATGCCAATGTTCCCGGCGAGGGGGAGCA
Source organism: Cladorhizidae sp. MBARI D1340-BT2 (assembly GCA_028752905.1). Classification (NCBI taxonomy): domain Eukaryota; kingdom Metazoa; phylum Porifera; class Demospongiae; order Poecilosclerida; family Cladorhizidae; species Cladorhizidae sp. MBARI D1340-BT2. Next base: position 29,087,463 of record JAQNBH010000014.1, on the reverse strand, counting down.
CAAGATCATGGACTACATCAGACGTCAGCGCGGCCAGACGGATCACGACCCTAACACGCACCACTGTCTGTACGGGGCCGATGCTGACCTCATCATGCTTGGATTGGCCACGCACGAACCTCACTTCACCATTCTCAGGGAGGAGTTCAAACCTAACCAGCCCAAGCCCTGCGAGATCTGTGGACAGTTAGGTCAGTACCGCTAGGCATGTCATGTGAGTCCAGAGATACCTCGAACAATCCCGGGGGTACATTTTGTGAAAATTCGGTAGTGTGGCGCTCAGGATGGCTAGTGTCTATCAATTGCTAGGCACTGGTTTTGATGTTGTCGTTGAGCGTCCCAAGGTATCTCCGAGAAGCACTTGTCTCGAAGCGTATCGGCTCTGCGCATGTGTTTTAGAGGTAGACTTTGAAGAACCTGTGCGGGGGGCTTGTGCTTGCAATCTACCCAGGGGGAAAGTTCCAGAAATAGTGTGTTACGACTCGAGGCTGAAGCAGTACAGCACACTGTAGCTCGAGGGGGCTCCCACGCCCCTTTTGTTCTCTGACTCCTGTAACAGCTTCTCCCTTGTTCTCTCACGCTTAAAAAATGATGCGCAGTATTCTCTTAATTAGGTCGCTATATCAAACGGGTGTCCGTCAGCTTTTAGAAATAACATTCTTGATGAGCAATCAAATTTACAAACTCGACATTTCGAGAAGGCCAGAGCATTAGCTGAAATGTCGCATGATTACATTTAAGTTGATTACTGAGAAGGTTGTTGTATCTCTGCTATGTCAACTGAGAGTTCGTTGAGTATTTCTGGAAGCTGTTTGGCGCTGGGTTACTTGCAGGTTTGGACTCGCACGTGAGCGCCTAACAACCGGTTGTTACGATGTCTACAGAGATCCAAAGTTCAGACTGCCCACCCAATATAGGATTAGGTGTGCAACAATCTTTAAAGCTCTGCCTTCTGTAGATATCTCGCAGAGTTCGCAGGTTTTACCCAGGGCTTGGGTGTAACCCAGGTTGGGTTAAATACCTTTTACCCGGGTTTTACCCAGGTTTTACTCAAACATGGATACAACCCAGGATAAAATAATAGACACAATAGATTTATTATAAAGTGTAAAGATATTATAAGAAATTAACTCTGTAATCAGGAAGTAAGACATTCAATAAATGGCAACTGTAAAGAACTAGATAAAAACAGGAGCTGTGTTTCACTCGGCATTTATTTACCAAGTGACAAGGTTGTCTACTAGAGTATATACTTTTTATTTAATGATTTATTTAAATATTTAAACAAGATTCATGGGATTAAAGTCCAATTGATATGCAAGTTAAACAGATTTAATAGTCAATCTCGCAGGAGCCTGTGGCAGAAGACGAGTTTCTGGGCTTTCTCATTTTTGTAATTGCAGTACACTTACTAAACTATAAGCAGTGAATGATGACCTGTGGTATTTGCTTGCCTTTTAAATAGCCCTGGTGTCCACCACCACCCAGACACTTGTGGCTCTGGGACAGGGCTGTGACAGGGCTACAAATAAGTGTCTTATATCACTGGGTAATACCTGGGTAAAACCCGGGTAAAATGGGGGTAAAACCTGGGCGAAAGGCGAAATACCTAAAACACAGGTTTCACCCACTAGGTTGGGTTAAATAGGTTTTACCCAGGTAAAATGCAAACACTGATATCTCAGAGGTTGTCCACTGGACGTTGTTGTTGTTTGCTATTGTTGTTGTTGTGAATACAGTGATGTGTTAGGATTAAGCAGCAACTGTGAACTTGGGGGGGGGGGGGTGGGGGGTAATGACCGTGTGAGTGTAAGGAAATATTTTTACCTTATGTTGCTCGCTGCACCAAGCGAGGCAATCAATGGAGTTGTCCATCAGTAGGTTGGTAGGTACAAATATGTTGCACCTGTAGATGTATTGTACCTGTAGATATATTGCACCTGTAGATATATTGCACCTGTAGATATATTGTACCTGTAGATATATTGTACCTGTAGATATATTGTACCTGTAGATATATTGCACCTGTAGATATATTGTACCTGTAGATATATTGTACCTGTAGATATATTGTACCTGTAGATATATTGCACCTGTAGATATATTGCACCTGTAGATATATTGTACCTGTAGATATATTGCACCTGTAGATATATTGCACCTGTAGATATATTGTACCTGTAGATATATTGTACCTGTAGATATATTGCACCTGTAGATATATTGCACCTGTAGATATATTGCACCTGTAGATATATTGCACCTGTAGATATATTGTACCTGTAGATATATTGTACCTGTAGATATATTGCACCTGTAGATATATTGCACCTGTAGATATATTGTACCTGTAGATGTATTGTACCTGTAGATATATTGTACCTGTAGATATATTGCACCTGTAGATATATTGTACCTGTAGATATATTGTACCTGTAGATATATTGTACCTGTAGATATATTGTACCTGTAGATATATTGTACCTGTAGATATATTGTACCTGTAGATGTATTGTACCTGTAGATATATTGTACCTGTAGATATATTGCACCTGTAGATATATTGTACCTGTAGATATATTGTACCTGTAGATATATTGCACCTGTAGATATATTGCACCTGTAGATATATTGCACCTGTAGATATATTGTACCTGTAGATATATTGCACCTGTAGATATATTGCACCTGTAGATATATTGTACCTGTAGATATATTGTACCTGTAGATATATTGCACCTGTAGATATATTGCACCTGTAGATGTATTGTACCTGTAGATATATTGTACCTGTAGATATATTGCACCTGTAGATATATTGTACCTGTAGATATATTGCACCTGTAGATATATTGCACCTGTAGATATATTGTACCTGTAGATGTATTGTACCTGTAGATGTATTGTACCTGTAGATATATTGTACCTGTAGATATATTGCACCTGTAGATATATTGCACCTGTAGATATATTGCACCTGTAGATATATTGTACCTGTAGATATGTTGCACCTGTAGATATATTGTACCTGTAGATATATTGCACCTGTAGATATATTGTACCTGTAGATATATTGCACCTGTAGATATATTGCACCTGTAGATATATTGTACCTGTAGATATATTGTACCTGTAGATATATTGTACCTGTAGATATATTGCACCTGTAGATATATTGCACCTGTAGATATATTGTACCTGTAGATATATTGCACCTGTAGATATATTGTACCTGTAGATATATTGCACCTGTAGATATATTGTACCTGTAGATATATTGTACCTGTAGATATATTGTACCTGTAGATATATTGTACCTGTAGATATATTGCACCTGTAGATATATTGCACCTGTAGATATATTGTACCTGTAGATATGTTGCACCTGTAGATATATTGTACCTGTAGATATATTGCACCTGTAGATATATTGCACCTGTAGATATATTGTACCTGTAGATATATTGCACCTGTAGATATATTGCACCTGTAGATATATTGCACCTGTAGATATATTGCACCTGTAGATATATTGTACCTGTAGATATATTGTACCTGTAGATATATTGCACCTGTAGATATATTGCACCTGTAGATATATTGCACCTGTAGATATATTGTACCTGTAGATATATTACACCTGTAGATATATTGTACCTGTAGATATATTGCACCTGTAGATATATTGCACCTGTAGATATATTGCACCTGTAGATATATTGTACCTGTAGATATATTGCACCTGTAGATATATTGTACCTGTAGATATATTACACCTGTAGATATATTACACCTGTAGATATATTGTACCTGTAGATATATTGCACCTGTAGATATATTGTACCTGTAGATATATTGCACCTGTAGATATATTGCACCTGTAGATATATTGCACCTGTAGATATATTGCACCTGTAGATATATTGCACCTGTAGATATATTGCACCTGTAGATGTATTACACCTGTAGATGTATTACACCTGTAGATATATTGTACCTGTAGATATATTGCACCTGTAGATATATTGCACCTGTAGATATATTGTACCTGTAGATATATTGTACCTGTAGATATATTGCACCTGTAGATATATTGCACCTGTAGATATATTGCACCTGTAGATATATTGTACCTGTAGATATATTGCACCTGTAGATATATTGCACCTGTAGATATATTGCACCTGTAGATATATTGCACCTGTAGATATGTTGCACCTGTAGATATATTGCACCTGTAGATATATTGCACCTGTAGATATATTGCACCTGTAGATATATTGCACCTGTAGATATATTGTACCTGTAGATATATTGTACCTGTAGATATATTGTACCTGTAGATATATTGCACCTGTAGATATATTGCACCTGTAGATATATTGCACCTGTAGATATATTGCACCTGTAGATATATTGCACCTGTAGATATATTGTACCTGTAGATATATTGCACCTGTAGATATATTGCACCTGTAGATATATTGTACCTGTAGATATATTGTACCTGTAGATATATTGTACCTGTAGATATATTGCACCTGTAGATATATTGCACCTGTAGATATATTGCACCTGTAGATATATTGCACCTGTAGATATATTGTACCTGTAGATATATTGCACCTGTAGATATATTGCACCTGTAGATATATTGCACCTGTAGATATATTGTACCTGTAGATATATTGCACCTGTAGATATATTGCACCTGTAGATATATTGCACCTGTAGATATATTGTACCTGTAGATATATTGTACCTGTAGATATATTGCACCTGTAGATATATTGCACCTGTAGATATATTGCACCTGTAGATATATTGCACCTGTAGATATATTGTACCTGTAGATATATTGCACCTGTAGATATATTGCACCTGTAGATATATTGCACCTGTAGATATATTGCACCTGTAGATATATTGTACCTGTAGATATATTGTACCTGTAGATATATTGCACCTGTACAGGGTTGTATACAGAAATTTTGCCAAGGGGGGGCGAACTTGAGATATGGAAAAATAAGGGGGGGCGAGAATGATACAATGATGGTGTATGTAATGTATAAGGGTGGTGTCTAATTTCAAGGGGGGGGGGGGCGAGAATGATACAAGGGGGGGCGAATGCCCCCCCCCCGCCCCCCCCTAAATACACCCCTGCCTGTAGATATATTGTACCTGTAGATATATTGTACCTGTAGATATATTGCACCTGTAGATATATTACACCTGTAGATATATTGCACCTGTAGATATATTGCACCTGTAGATATATTGCACCTGTAGATATATTGTACCTGTAGATATATTGCACCTGTAGATATATTGTACCTGTAGATATATTGCACCTGTAGATATATTGCACCTGTAGATATATTGCACCTGTAGATATATTGCACCTGTAGATATATTGCACCTGTAGATATATTGTACCTGTAGATATATTGCACCTGTAGATATATTGTACCTGTAGATATATTGTACCTGTAGATATATTGCACCTGTAGATATATTGCACCTGTAGATATATTGTACCTGTAGATATATTGCACCTGTAGATATATTGTACCTGTAGATATATTGCACCTGTAGATATATTGCACCTGTAGATATATTGTACCTGTAGATATATTGCACCTGTAGATATATTGCACCTGTAGATATATTGTACCTGTAGATATATTGCACCTGTAGATATATTGTACCTGTAGATATATTGCACCTGTAGATATATTGCACCTGTAGATATATTGCACCTGTAGATATATTGCACCTGTAGATATATTGCACCTGTAGATATATTGCACCTGTAGATATATTGTACCTGTAGATATATTGAGATATATTGCACCTGTAGATATATTGCACCTGTAGATATATTGCACCTGTAGATATATTGTACCTGTAGATATATTACACCTGTAGATATATTGTACCTGTAGATATATTGTACCTGTAGATATATTGTACCTGTAGATATATTGTACCTGTAGATATATTGCACCTGTAGATATATTGCACCTGTAGATATATTGCACCTGTAGATATATTGTACCTGTAGATATATTGCACCTGTAGATATATTGCACCTGTAGATATATTGCACCTGTAGATATATTGTACCTGTAGATATATTGCACCTGTAGATATATTGCACCTGTAGATATATTGCACCTGTAGATATATTGCACCTGTAGATATATTGCACCTGTAGATATATTGCACCTGTAGATATATTGCACCTGTAGATATATTGCACCTGTAGATATATTGCACCTGTAGATATATTGCACCTGTAGATATATTGTACCTGTAGATATATTGTACCTGTAGATATATTGTACCTGTAGATATATTGCACCTGTAGATATATTGCACCTGTAGATATATTGCACCTGTAGATATATTGCACCTGTAGATATATTGCACCTGTAGATATATTGCACCTGTAGATATATTGCACCTGTAGATATATTGTACCTGTAGATATATTGCACCTGTAGATATATTGCACCTGTAGATATATTGCACCTGTAGATATATTGCACCTGTAGATATATTGTACCTGTAGATATATTGTACCTGTAGATATATTGCACCTGTAGATATATTGCACCTGTAGATATATTGCACCTGTAGATATATTGCACCTGTAGATATATTGCACCTGTAGATATATTGTACCTGTAGATATATTGCACCTGTAGATATATTGCACCTGTAGATATATTGCACCTGTAGATATATTGCACCTGTAGATATATTGTACCTGTAGATATATTGTACCTGTAGATATATTGCACCTGTAGATATATTGTACCTGTAGATATATTGTACCTGTAGATATATTGCACCTGTAGATATATTACACCTGTAGATATATTGCACCTGTAGATATATTGCACCTGTAGATATATTGCACCTGTAGATATATTGCACCTGTAGATATATTGCACCTGTAGATATATTGTACCTGTAGATATATTGCACCTGTAGATATATTGCACCTGTAGATATATTGCACCTGTAGATATATTGCACCTGTAGATATATTGCACCTGTAGATATATTGTACCTGTAGATATATTGCACCTGTAGATATATTGTACCTGTAGATATATTGCACCTGTAGATATATTGTACCTGTAGATATATTGCACCTGTAGATATATTGCACCTGTAGATATATTGTACCTGTAGATATATTGCACCTGTAGATATATTGCACCTGTAGATATATTGTACCTGTAGATATATTGCACCTGTAGATATATTGTACCTGTAGATATATTGCACCTGTAGATATATTGCACCTGTAGATATATTGCACCTGTAGATATATTGCACCTGTAGATATATTGTACCTGTAGATATATTGCACCTGTAGATATATTGCACCTGTAGATATATTGCACCTGTAGATATATTGTACCTGTAGATATATTACACCTGTAGATATATTGTACCTGTAGATATATTGTACCTGTAGATATATTGTACCTGTAGATATATTGCACCTGTAGATATATTGCACCTGTAGATATATTGCACCTGTAGATATATTGTACCTGTAGATATATTGCACCTGTAGATATATTGCACCTGTAGATATATTGCACCTGTAGATATATTGTACCTGTAGATATATTGCACCTGTAGATATATTGCACCTGTAGATATATTGCACCTGTAGATATATTGCACCTGTAGATATATTGCACCTGTAGATATATTGCACCTGTAGATATATTGCACCTGTAGATATATTGCACCTGTAGATATATTGTACCTGTAGATATATTGCACCTGTAGATATATTGCACCTGTAGATATATTGTACCTGTAGATATATTGTACCTGTAGATATATTGTACCTGTAGATATATTGCACCTGTAGATATATTGCACCTGTAGATATATTGCACCTGTAGATATATTGCACCTGTAGATATATTGTACCTGTAGATATATTGCACCTGTAGATATATTGCACCTGTAGATATATTGCACCTGTAGATATATTGCACCTGTAGATATATTGCACCTGTAGATATATTGCACCTGTAGATATATTGCACCTGTAGATATATTGCACCTGTAGATATATTGTACCTGTAGATATATTGCACCTGTAGATATATTGCACCTGTAGATATATTGCACCTGTAGATATATTGCACCTGTAGATATATTGCACCTGTAGATATATTGTACCTGTAGATATATTGCACCTGTAGATATATTGTACCTGTAGATATATTGTACCTGTAGATATATTGCACCTGTAGATATATTGCACCTGTAGATATATTGTACCTGTAGATATATTGCACCTGTAGATATATTGTACCTGTAGATATATTGCACCTGTAGATATATTGCACCTGTAGATATATTGTACCTGTAGATATATTGCACCTGTAGATATATTGCACCTGTAGATATATTGTACCTGTAGATATATTGCACCTGTAGATATATTGTACCTGTAGATATATTGCACCTGTAGATATATTGCACCTGTAGATATATTGCACCTGTAGATATATTGCACCTGTAGATATATTGTACCTGTAGATATATTGCACCTGTAGATATATTGCACCTGTAGATATATTGCACCTGTAGATATATTGTACCTGTAGATATATTACACCTGTAGATATATTGTACCTGTAGATATATTGTACCTGTAGATATATTGTACCTGTAGATATATTGCACCTGTAGATATATTGCACCTGTAGATATATTGCACCTGTAGATATATTGTACCTGTAGATATATTGCACCTGTAGATATATTGCACCTGTAGATATATTGCACCTGTAGATATATTGTACCTGTAGATATATTGCACCTGTAGATATATTGCACCTGTAGATATATTGCACCTGTAGATATATTGCACCTGTAGATATATTGCACCTGTAGATATATTGCACCTGTAGATATATTGCACCTGTAGATATATTGTACCTGTAGATATATTGCACCTGTAGATATATTGCACCTGTAGATATATTGTACCTGTAGATATATTGTACCTGTAGATATATTGTACCTGTAGATATATTGCACCTGTAGATATATTGCACCTGTAGATATATTGCACCTGTAGATATATTGCACCTGTAGATATATTGCACCTGTAGATATATTGCACCTGTAGATATATTGCACCTGTAGATATATTGTACCTGTAGATATATTGCACCTGTAGATATATTGCACCTGTAGATATATTGCACCTGTAGATATATTGTACCTGTAGATATATTGTACCTGTAGATATATTGCACCTGTAGATATATTGCACCTGTAGATATATTGCACCTGTAGATATATTGCACCTGTAGATATATTGTACCTGTAGATATATTGCACCTGTAGATATATTGCACCTGTAGATATATTGCACCTGTAGATATATTGCACCTGTAGATATATTGTACCTGTAGATATATTGTACCTGTAGATATATTGCACCTGTAGATATATTGTACCTGTAGATATATTGTACCTGTAGATATATTGCACCTGTAGATATATTACACCTGTAGATATATTGCACCTGTAGATATATTGCACCTGTAGATATATTGCACCTGTAGATATATTGTACCTGTAGATATATTGCACCTGTAGATATATTGTACCTGTAGATATATTGCACCTGTAGATATATTGCACCTGTAGATATATTGCACCTGTAGATATATTGCACCTGTAGATATATTGCACCTGTAGATATATTGCACCTGTAGATATATTGCACCTGTAGATATATTGTACCTGTAGATATATTGTACCTGTAGATATATTGCACCTGTAGATATATTGCACCTGTAGATATATTGTACCTGTAGATATATTGCACCTGTAGATATATTGTACCTGTAGATATATTGCACCTGTAGATATATTGCACCTGTAGATATATTGTACCTGTAGATATATTGCACCTGTAGATATATTGCACCTGTAGATATATTGTACCTGTAGATATATTGCACCTGTAGATATATTGTACCTGTAGATATATTGCACCTGTAGATATATTGCACCTGTAGATATATTGCACCTGTAGATATATTGCACCTGTAGATATATTGTACCTGTAGATATATTGCACCTGTAGATATATTGCACCTGTAGATATATTGCACCTGTAGATATATTGTACCTGTAGATATATTACACCTGTAGATATATTGTACCTGTAGATATATTGTACCTGTAGATATATTGTACCTGTAGATATATTGCACCTGTAGATATATTGCACCTGTAGATATATTGCACCTGTAGATATATTGTACCTGTAGATATATTGCACCTGTAGATATATTGCACCTGTAGATATATTGCACCTGTAGATATATTGTACCTGTAGATATATTGCACCTGTAGATATATTGCACCTGTAGATATATTGCACCTGTAGATATATTGCACCTGTAGATATATTGCACCTGTAGATATATTGCACCTGTAGATATATTGCACCTGTAGATATATTGTACCTGTAGATATATTGCACCTGTAGATATATTGCACCTGTAGATATATTGTACCTGTAGATATATTGTACCTGTAGATATATTGTACCTGTAGATATATTGCACCTGTAGATATATTGCACCTGTAGATATATTGCACCTGTAGATATATTGCACCTGTAGATATATTGCACCTGTAGATATATTGTACCTGTAGATATATTGCACCTGTAGATATATTGCACCTGTAGATATATTGTACCTGTAGATATATTGCACCTGTAGATATATTGCACCTGTAGATATATTGCACCTGTAGATATATTGTACCTGTAGATATATTGTACCTGTAGATATATTGCACCTGTAGATATATTGCACCTGTAGATATATTGCACCTGTAGATATATTGCACCTGTAGATATATTGTACCTGTAGATATATTGCACCTGTAGATATATTGCACCTGTAGATATATTGCACCTGTAGATATATTGTACCTGTAGATATATTGTACCTGTAGATATATTGCACCTGTAGATATATTGTACCTGTAGATATATTGTACCTGTAGATATATTGCACCTGTAGATATATTACACCTGTAGATATATTGCACCTGTAGATATATTGCACCTGTAGATATATTGTACCTGTAGATATATTGCACCTGTAGATATATTGCACCTGTAGATATATTGCACCTGTAGATATATTGCACCTGTAGATATATTGTACCTGTAGATATATTGCACCTGTAGATATATTGCACCTGTAGATATATTGTACCTGTAGATATATTACACCTGTAGATATATTGCACCTGTAGATATATTGCACCTGTAAATATATTGCACCTGTAGATATATTGCACCTGTAGATGTAGATATAGGGATCTTCACAAAGTCTGCTGTTTTGATGATCCTTTACCTCACACAGGCCACACAATGAGTGAGTGCACCGGCGAAACCAAGGAGAAGGAGGGCCAGTTTGATGAACTAGCAGGGAGCAATAGCGACCTTGTGATGGAGAAGCAGTTCATCTTCATACGGCTCTGTGTCCTCAGAGAAGCAAGTAGACGGATTACACTTTACCAGTTTCTCTGGCTACTCTTGTTTGTTGAATCTCTTCTGATGTATTTTTGTTGTCTCCTCTCCCACTCTCCTCTCTTTCCACCCTCTCTCCTCTCCCTCCTGTTCTCCTCTCCCTCCTGCTCTCCTCTCCCTCCTGCTCTCCTCTCCCTCCTGTTCTCCTCTCCCTCCTGTTCTCCTCTCCCTCTCCCTCCTGTTCTCCTCTCCCTCCTGCTCTCCTCTCCCTCCTGCTCTCCTCTCCCTCTCCCTCCTGTTCTCCTCTCCCTCCTGTTCTCCTCTCCCTCCTGTTCTCCTCTCCCTCCTGCTCTCCTCTCCCTCTCCCTCCTGTTCTCCTCTCCCTCCTGTTCTCCTCTCCCTCCTGTTCTCCTCTCCCTCCTGTTCTCCTCTCCCTCCTGTTCTCCTCTCCTTCCTGCTCTCCTCCCTCGTCTCTCCTCTCCCTCCTATTCTGCTCTCTCCTCTCTCCTCTCTCCCTCATCTCATCTCTCTTCTCCCTCTCTCTCTCTTCCTCTCTTCCTCCCTCTCCATCCTACTCTCCTTTCTCTGTTCTTATGTCTCCATTTTAGCCATCATGAAAATGACATTCTTCAACATATGTTCACTTCTTTCCTCCAGTACTTGGAGAGAGAGCTCAAGATCACGGGCCTGTCCTTCCCTTTTGAACTAGAGGTGAGCTGAGAACATTATTCTTGCCATTAATGGCATTATTACATGTGTTGCCTTTATTCCTGTGGCTGTGATTGTTCTTATTGTTTTTTGTTTTTATTGTTATTATTGTTTCTGTTGTCACTTGTTCCCCTTGTTGTTGTTGTTGTTGTTGTGTTGTTGTTGTTGTGTTTTTGTTTTTGTTGTTGTGTTGTTGTTGTTGTTGTTATCTTGCACAACAAGTATAATATATAACAAAACCATTAGTCTGGTTACTCAACTGGTACGGTGATTCTTGCTGACTTGGTCCAATGCAACCAGGCAAGCCTATATCTTCATCAAAGTTTTTCGTTTGATTTTTACGCTAACTTTTCAACCATATGCTTCGGTCTTCATAAGGAAGAATGGAGGGAAAAGACAACATCCCTTATATGGCTGGCCCAAGTGAGGCATCAGGTGTGTGCCCTTATATGGCTGGCCTAAGTGAGGGTATCAGTTGTGTGCCCTTATATGGCTGGCCTAAGTGAGGGTATCAGTTGTGTGCCCTTATATGGCTGGCCTAAGTGAGGGCATCAGTTGTGTGTGTGCGGAAAGTTTCATGTCAGGGTCATTTTCAAAAGACGTACGTACCTACCCCTTTTAATTAAGATCTCGGCTCACTTAGCTCAAGGATAAGTTACAATCTTCCATGAATTCTCAGTTCTGTTTAGAACTTCTTGCAGCTGGGGAAGGTGTACTTTGGAGAGAGGAAGTTGGTGACGTGAATCTACATAGCAGCATGAGGGAGAAGTTGGAAAGCTGACACACACACACACACACACACATACACACACACATACACACACACATACACACACACACACACACACACACATACACATACACACACACACATCACGAGTACATATGCATGGAACTACCACCACCCGATTGTGTGAAGATGCTTGTGATAAGGTACAGAAAATGAGGGAACTGTTTGTACATCATCTCACACCTAATAATCAACGCGACATCCATAAGGCTGGAGATACCCGCTGCGTCCCAACTCTGAAAGCCGCATGTCAAACCACACCCACCATTATCTGTATGATAATGTTATTGTGTGCTTGTACTCGACAGCATTCGGACAAGTCATGATGGATCACATGCATGTCCTGTGGAGCAATGCATATCATGTGGAGCATGGCACATGCATGTCATTTGGAGCATGGCGCATGCATGTCATGTGGAGCATGCATGTCGGGTGGAGCATGGCACATGCATGTCATGTGGAGCATGGCACATGCATGTCGTGTGGAGCACAGCACATACATTTTATGTAGCAAGGTGCATGCATGTCATGTGGAGCATGGGCATGCATGTCATGTGGAGCATGGCACATGCATGTTGTGTGGAGCACATTGCCAGTGAGTAGAGATGCATTCCTTTTTTCTTCCCCTCCATCAATTACCAAATGAAAACTGAAGCGTGCAGTTGAAATGTGTCATAAGAAATCATTTTGAACTGGTGGGAAGACACCTCTCATTCTAGATGCCAACTCTATATCTTCTCCCTCCCCTTCTCTTCCTCCTCTGTGTGGTGTGCGTGCATCTTGGTACATGCAGAGGGCCATTGATGACTGGGTCTTCATGTGCTTCTTTGTGGGCAATGACTTCTTACCTCACTTGCCTTCCTTGGAGATCAGGGAGGGCGCTATCGACAGGCTCATCAACCTCTACAAACAAGTTGTCCCCAAGACTCACGTGAGAAATCAGCTGACTAGCGAGGGGTGTCCAGTCCATGAGGGTGTGAAATAGTGAGGGATGTCTGGTCCTTGAGGGTGTGAACTAGTGAGGGGTGTCCGGTCCTTGAAGGTATGAACTAGCGAAGGGTGTCTGGTTGTTGTGAACTATTCAGTCCTTGAAATGTATGAACTAGCGAAGGATGGCCATGAACTCTCTACATGGAGTGCACCACTCCACGTGGAGCAGTGCACTCTATGCGGGTGGTGCACTCTATGTGGAGTGGTGCAGTTGCTATCCTCCGTTGACAATCCTACATGGGTATCCAAGGTTCGGGGTATCCAAGGTTCAAAGTTCTTCCCCCTAATCCTAGCCTTAATCCTAGGCCCTAGCTCTAATCCTAGCCCTAGCTCTAATCCTAGCCCTAGCTCTAATCCTAGCCCTAGCTCTAATCCTAGCCCTAACTCTAATCCTAGCTCTAATCCTAGCCCTAGCTCTAATTCTAGCCCTAGCTCTAATCCTAGCCCTAACTCTAATCCTAGCCCTAGCTCTAATCCTAGCCCTAGCTCTAATCCTAGCCCTAACTCTAATCCTAGCCCTAGCTCTAATCCTAGCCCTAACTCTAATCCTAGCCCTAACTCTAATTCTAGTCCTAACTCTAATCCTAGCCCTAACTCTAATTCTAGCCCCAACTCTAATCCTAGCCCTAACTTTAATTCTAGCCACAACTCTAATCCTAGCCCTAACTCTAATCCTAGCCCTAACTCTAATTCTAGCCCTAGCTCTAATCCTAGCCCTAGCTCTAACTATCCCTAGCTCTAATCCTAGCCCTAGCTCTAATCCTAGCCCTAGCTCTAATCCTAGCCCTAGCCCTAATCCTAGCCCTAGCCCTAGTTCTAATCCTAGCCGTAGCCCTAGCTCTAATCCTAGCCCTAGCCCTAATCCTAGCCCTAGCCCTAGCCCTAGCTCTAATCCTAGCCCTAGCTCTAATCCTAGCCCTAGCTCTAATTCTACTCATTCTAGCTCTAGCCCTAGTTCTAATCCTAGCCTTAGCCCTAGCCCTAATCCTAGTCCTAGCCTGTGTAACAATCTTGGCTGGTCCCAAGCATCCAGGAAGGCTTAGCGCTACAGAACAGGGGAGGAATATCTGGATATTTAGATTGTGTTGGTATTTGAAGGCGTATATTTTTGCATGTTTTATTTTTGCATGTTTTTTCTCTGCAGGGATACCTGACATTTAATGGGCGTGTCAACCTCTATCGGGTTCAGATGATTCTAAAAGGTGCGCCAACTATCTATCTATCTATCTCATCTGTATGTACGTATATACCATATTTGCCAGAGTATAGATCACTGCCCCAAAGTTAGTCATCGCTTTAAAAAAATTATGTTTGCCGGAGCGTGAAATCAGCATGCAGGAGCTAGAGTAAGCTCTACCAGCATGCAGGAGCTAGAGCAAGCTCTGCCAGCATGCATGAGCTAGAGTAAGCTCTTCCAGCATGCAGGAGCTAGAGTAAGCTCTACCAGCATGCAGGAGCTAGAGTAAGCTCTACCAGCATGCAGGAGCTAGAGTAAGCTCTTCCAGCATGCAGGAGCTAGAGTAAGCTCTTCCAGCACGCAGGAGCTATAGTAAGCTCTACCAGCATGCAGGAGCTAGAGCAAGCTCTGCCAGCATGCAGGAGCTAGAGTAAGCTCTACCAGCATGCATGAGCTAGAGTAAGCTCTTCCAGCATGCAGGAGCTAGAGTAAGCTCTACCAGCATGCAGGAGCTAGAGTAAGCTCTACCAGCATGCAGGAGCTAGAGTAAGCTCTTCCAGCATGCAGGAGCTAGAGTAAGCTCTTCCAGCATGCAGGAGCTATAGTAAGCTCTTCCAGCATGCAGGAGCTATAGTAAGCTCTACCAGCATGCAGGAGCTAGAGTAAGCTCTACCAGCATGCAGGAGCTAGAGTAGGATCTACCAGCATGCAGGAGCTAGAGTAAGCTCTACCAGCATACCATGATGCAGGAGCTATAGTAAGCTCTACCAGCATGCAGGAGCTATAGTAAGCTCTACCAGCATGCAGGAGCTAGAGTAAGTTCTTCCAGCATGCAGGAGCTAGAGTAAGCTCTACCAGCATGCAGGAGCTAGAGTAAGCTCTACCAGCATGCAGGAGCTAGAGCAAGCTCTACCAGCATGCAGGAGCTAGAGTAAGCTCTACCAGCATGCAGGAGCTAGAGTAAGCTCTACCAGCATGCAGGAGCTAGAGCAGCATACTGGTTTACTACCTTAGTGAAGCATGCTGGAAGTGTTAATATGAAGCATACCTGATGCCCTACCTACTTCAACCTGAGTGTGGTGTTGGTCCAGTGTGTGTCCCCATCAACCTGAGTGTGGTGTTGGTCCAGTGTGTGTCCCCATAGAGCTATTGTCCACCTACTGCCTCAACCCAGTGTGGTGTTGGTCCAGTGTGTGTCCCCATAGAGCTATTGTCAACCTACTTCAACCTATCTCAACCTAGTGTGGTGTTGGTCCAGTGTGTGTCCCCATAGAGCTATCGTCAACCTACTTCAACCTATCTCAACCCAGTGTGGTGTTGGTCCAGTGTGTGTCCCCATAGAGCTATTGTCAACCTGCCTCAACCCAGTGTGGTGTTGGTCCAGTGTGTGCCCCCATAGAGCTATTGTCAACCGACTTCAACCTGACTCAACCCAGTGTGGTGTTGGTTCAGTGTGTGTCCCCATAGAGCTATTGTCAACCGACTTCAACCTGCCTCAACCCAGTGTGGTGTTGGTCCAGTGTGTGTCCCCATAGAGAGCTATTGTCAACCTACCTCAACCCAGTGTGATGTTAGCCTGTGTCTTAGAACCTACTTAACTGGCACACCCTTAACCCAGTATGTATGAGATAATCAAGTGTGTCACAATATGCGTGCTCCTGCAGTGTTGGTGCGGAGGTAGTGTTTTGTGATGAGTGTCTTTCATGAATGTCTAGAACTAGGTAAGGTGGAGGACGAAACCTTCAAGAACAGACGTCAGAAGGATCTGGATTTTAAGCAGCGAAATAGGGCCAAGAAAAGGCGAAACAGTGTAAGCATATGAATATCATTATAGCCACACTAATACATGTGGCACTATCAGTATGCATATCATTATAGTCTGCACACTAATACATGTGGCACTATCAGTATGCATATCATTATAGTCTGCACACTAATACATGTGGCACTACCAGTAGCCTGCACACTAATACATGTGGCACTACCATATGCGTATCATTATAGCCTGCACACTAATACATGTGGCACTACCAGTATGCATATCATTATAGCCTGCACACTAATACATGTGGCACTACCAGTAGCCTGCACACTAATACATGTGGCACTACCAGTATGCATATCATTATAGCCACACACTAATACATGTGGCACTACCAGTATGCATATCATTATAGCCTGCACACTAATACATGTGGCACTACCAGTATGCATATCATTATAACCTGCACACTAATACATGTGGCACTACCAGTATGCATATCATTATAGCCACACACTAATACATGTGGCACTACCAGTATGCATATCATTATAGCTAATACATGTGGCACTATCAGTATGCATATCATTATAGCCACACACTAATACATGTGGCACTACCAGTATGCACATCATTATAGCCTGCACACTAATACATGTGGCACTACCAGTATGCATATCATTATAGCCTGCACACTAATACTTACATGTGGCACTACCAGTATGCATATCATTATAGCCTGCACACTAATACATGTGACACTACCAGTATGCATATCATTATAGCCTGCACACTAATACTTACATGTGGCACTACCTAGTTCTCTGCTGTGGCTAGTTCAGCATGCACTTGCAAGGTTGATAACCCTTTCCCTTTCACTCTCTCCTCAGATGTTTGTCAGTGGTGCACCTGCGTATACCCCCAAAGGGCAGTTTGCGCCCAAGGTGAGTGAGTTGGGACGTGTTAGCTCTTTGTTTGTTGTTATTATTTGTGTTGTGTTGGGAGTGTGTGTGGTTTGGGGTTGGGGGGTTGTGTGGGCGGAAATATATTATGCACCTGCAGGGTTTCATTTAGAGGGGGGTGATTGCCCCCCTTGGAACCTTTTTGCCCCCCCCCTTAAAAATTGTATTATTAAAATTTAGAAACTTTGTCACATCTTTAACCATCATGCCCCCCCTTAATATCCAGATTCCTCCAGTTGCTCCCCCCCTTCTTGGACAATTTTCTAAATGAAACCCTGACTTGCTAATATCCCTCCAGCCTGGCTCGGGGAAGTGCTGTCTAGTTACAGATTATTTTGCTTCAGAAATTAGACTGTTTTCCTTTTGTCCATACATACTATTGACACGTCCAAGACCAAAACATTTAAAGGTGTGGTCAGTAAAGGTGATTCTGAGCCTCACAGGTGGAAGGTATTTGAAGTAAAATTGGTTTTTGGTACCTATCCGTGACTGTGGGGGGGGGGGGAGAATAATTTTGAATATTGCCAGTCAGTAAGACGACTCTCTACCATGAGCTATGATAGGTAGGCAAACAATTTGAAATGAATCTGTATAGTATTTTGTAAACCACACCCTCTTGCCACCCACAGGTATACCCATTAACCGCACCCTCTTCCCCACACCCACATGTGTGTACCCCGTTAACCACATCACTCTTATTCTAATAACCACACCCTCTTTCTGGGCATACAACCCTCTGCCAATCTATTAGCCACACCCTCTTGCTGGGCCCATAACCCTCTGCCGATATTTAGCCACACCCATGTGTACCACCCATTTTGCAGCCTGTCGGGTCTTTTACCCATCCAATTCATAACGCGCGGCAGGAAGCTTATCAGATGCGAACCAATGCCGCCTCTTCTGCTTTCTCAGCCAATAAGGATGCAGCCGACAGTTTGAAAGCAAATTTGAAGAGGAGCAGTTCAGCCACCTGCGGTCAAAGGCCCATGATTGGTCAGAAGCGGAAGCGAGATGACAATGGTGAGCATACTATAGATGTGAGGCAGGCATGATGTGTGGATAGTGAGCCATGTGGTGTGTGTGTGTGTGTGGATAGTGAGACAGGTGTGGTGTGTGTGTGTGTGTGTGGATAGTGAGCCAGGTGTGGTGTGTGTGTGGATAGTGAGCCAGGTGGTGTGTGTGTGTGTGGATAGTGAGCCAGGTGGTGTGTGTGTGTGTAGATAGTGAGCCAGGTGGTGTGTGTGTGTGTGTGGATAGTGAGCCAGGTGGTGTGTGTGTGTGTGTGTGTGTGGATAGTGAGCCAGGTGTGTGTGTGTGTGGATAGTGAGCCAGGTGTGGTGTGTGTGTGTAGATAGTGAGCCATGTGGTGTGTGTGGATAGTGAGCCAGGTGGTGTGTGGATAGTGAGCCAGGTGGTGTGTGTGTGTGTAGATAGTGAGCCAGGTGGTGTGTGTGTGTGGATAGTGAGCCAGGTGTGGTGTGTGTGTGGATAGTGAGCCAGGTGTGGTGTGTGTGTGTAGATAGTGAGCCAGGTGATGTGTGTGTGTGTGTGTGGATAGTGAGCCAGGTGGTGTGTGTATGTGGATAGTGAGCCATGTGGTGTGTGTGGATAGTGAGCCAGGTGGTGTGTGTGGTGTGTGGATAGTGAGCCATGTGGTGTGTGTGTGTGTGTGGTTAGTGAGCCAGGTGTGTGTGTGTGTGTGTGTGTGTGTGGATAGTGAGCCAGGTGGTGTGTGTGTGTGTGTGTGGATAGTGAGCCAGGTGGTGTGTGTGTGGTTAGTGAGCCAGGTGGTGTGTGTGGTGTGTGGATAGTGAGCCAGGTGGTGTGTGTGTGGATAGTGAGCCAGGTGTGTGTGTGTGTGTGGATAGTGAGCCAGGTGTGTGTGTGTGTGTGTGGATAGTGAGCCATGTGGTGTGTGTGTGGATAGTGAGCCATGTGGTGTGTGTGTGTGTGTGTGGATAGTGAGCCAGGTGGTGTGTGTGTGTGTGTGTGTGGATAGTGAGCCAGGTGGTGTGTGTGTGTGTGTGTGGATAGTGAGCCAGGTGTGGTGTGTGGATAGTGAGCCAGGTGGTGTGTGTGTGTGTGGATAGTGAGCCAGGTGTGTGTGTGTGTGGATAGTGAGCCAGGTGGTGTGTGTGTGTGTGTGTGTGGATAGTGAGCCAGGTGGTGTGTGTGTGTGTGTGGATAGTGAGCCAGGTGGTGTGTGTGGTGTGTGGATAGTGAACAAGGTGTTGTGTGGTGTGTGGATAGTGAGCCAGGTGGTGTGTGGATAGTGAGCCAGGTGTGGTGTGTGTGTGTGTGTGGATATTGAGCCAGGTGTGTGTGTGTGTGTGTGTGGATAGTGAGCCAGGTGTGGTGTGTGTGTGTGGATAGTGAGCCAGGTGGTGTGTGTGGATAGTGAGCCAGGTGGTGTGTGTGGTGTGTGGATAGTGAACAAGGTGGTGTGTGGTGTGTGGATAGTGAGCCAGGTGGTGTGTGTGTGTGTGGATAGTGAGCCAGGTGTGGTGTGTGTGTGTGTGTGGATAGTGAGCCAGGTGGTGTGTGTGTGTGTGGATAGTGAGCCAGGTGGTGTGTGTGTGTGTGGATAGTGAGCCAGGTGTGGTGTGTGTGTGTGTGTGGATAGTGAGCCAGGTGTGTGTGTGTGTGGATAGTGAGCCAGGTGTGCTGTGTGTGTGTGTGGATAGTGAGCCAGGTGTGTGTGTGTGTGTGTGGATAGTGAGCCAGGTGTGGTGTGTGTGTGTGTGGATAGTGAGCCAGGTGGTGTGTGTGTGTGGATAGTGAGCCAGGTGTGATGTGTGCCCTTGTGACTGTGTGTAGATAGTGACAGTGAGCCCGAGGATGCTGTTAGACTCTGGGAAGATGGGTGGAAAGAACGTTACTACCAAGACAAGTTTGGAGTGCCCAGTGATGACAATGAGTTCAAAGTTCAACTTACAGAGCAGTACACCATGGGGCTTTGCTGGGTGCTTGGCTACTATTACCAGGTGACTATTGTATTGCTGCTGCTATTATTATTGTTAGTTCACTATTACTACTACTACTACTACTACTACTACTACTACTACTACTACTATTACTACTACTAACCTGCTACTAAACTTACTTCGTATAAGTAATCACATGATTCGAGTCCAATTAGAGAATACTTGTATGGTAACGGTCACAGTAATTGCTCAAGGAAAAGCAAGAATTTGGTGACTCAAATACGTGATGATTGCCTGCCTATTAATTTTGAAACAATTGTGGAAAGAAATTGAGTCGAGCTATCTTTAGAAACCATTGCATTTAGATGGGTAAAGTGTTGCACAGGATAGAGAGTTGCACAAGGTAAAGGGTCACAGGATAGATAGTTGCAAAAGGTCACAGGATAGAGAGTGGCACAATGTAAAGGGTCTCATAGGATAGAGAGTTGCACATGGTAAAGGGTCACAGATAGAGAGTTGCACAAGGTAAAGGGTCTCATAGGATATAGAGTTGCACATGGTAAAGGGTCACAGGATAGAGAGTTGCACAAGGTAAAGGGTCGCATAGGATAGAGAGTTGCATATGGTAAAGGTCACATGATAGAGAGTTGCACAAGGTAAAGGGTCACAGATAGAGATTTTCACATGGTAAAGGGTCTCATAGGATAGAGAGTTGCACATGGTAAAGGGTCACAGAGAGTTGCATAAGGTAAAGGGTCTCATAGGATATAGAGTTGCACATGGTAAAGGGTCACAGGATAGAGAGTTGCACAAGGTAAAGGGTCGCATAGGATAGAGAGTTGCATATGGTAAAGGTCACATGATAGAGAGTTGCACAAGGTAAAGGGTCACAGATAGAGATTTTCACATGGTAAAGGGTCACAGATAGATAGAGACTTGCACAAGGTAAAGGGTCACAGGATAGAGACTTGCATAAGGTAAAGGGTCACATGATAGAGAGTTGCACAAGGTAAAGGGTCACAGGATAGAGAGTTGCACAAGGTAAAGGGTCACAAAGTATAGAGAGTTGCACATGGTAAAGGGTCACAGGATAGAGAGTTGCACAAGGTAAAGGGTCGCACATGATAGAGAGTTGTACATGGTAAAGGGTCACAGGATAGGGACTTGCACAAGGTAAAGGGTCACGGGATAGAGACTTGCATAAGGTAAAGGGTCACATGAAGGGTCACATGATAGAGGGTTGCACAAGGTAAAGGGTCATAGGATAAAGAGTTGCACAAGGTAAAGGGTCACACAGGATAGAGTTGCACAAGGTAAAGGGTCACAGGATAGACAGTTGCACATGGTAAAGGGTCACAGGATAGAGAGTTGCACAAGGTAAAGGGTCACAGGATAGAGAGTTGCACAAGGTAAAGAGTCGCACAGGATAGAGAGTTGCACAAGGTAAAGGGTCACAGGATAGATAGCTGCATAAGGTAAAGGGTCACAGGATAGAGGGTTGCATAAGGTAAAGGGTCACAGGATAGAGAGTTGCACAAGGTAAAGGGTCACAGGATAGAGAGTTGCACAAGGTAAAGGGTCACAGGATAGAGAGTTGCACATGGTAAAGGGTCACAGGATAGAGAGTTGCACAAGGTAAAGGGTCACAGGATAGACAGTTGCACATGGTAAAGGGTCACAGGATAGAGAGTTGCACAAGGTAAAGGGTCACAGGATAGAGAGTTGCACAAGGTAAAGAGTCGCACAGGATAGAGAGTTGCACAAGGTAAAGTGTCACAGGATAGATAGTTGCATAAGGTAAAGGGTCACAGGATAGAGGGTTGCATAAGGTAAAGGGTCACAGGATAGAGAGTTGCACAAGGTAAAGGGTCACAGGATAGAGAGTTGCACAAGGTAAAGGGTCACAGGATAGAGAGTTGCACATGGTAAAGGGTCACAGGATAGAGAGTTGCACAAGGTAAAGGGTCACAGGATAGAGAGTTGCACATGGTAAAGGGTCACAGGATAGAGAGTTGCACAAGGTAAAGGGTCAGGATAGAGAGTTGCACAAGGTAAAGGGTCACATGATAGAGAGTTGCACAAGGTAAAGGGTCACAGGATAGAGAGTTGCACAAGGTAAAGGGTCACAGGATAGAGAGTTTCACAAGGTAAAGGGGTAAAGGGTCACAGGATAGAGAGTTGCACAAGGTAAAGGGTCGCAGGATAGAGAGTTGCAAAAGGTAAAGGGTCACAGGATAGAGAGTTGCACAAGGTAAAGGGTCACAGGATAGAGAGTTGCACAAGGTAAAGGGTCACGGTAAAGGGTCACAGGATAGAGAGTTGCACAAGGTAAAGGGTCACAGGATAGAGAGTTGCACAAGGTAAAGGGTCACAGGATAGAAAGTTGCACAAGGTAAAGGGTCACAGGATAGAGAGTTGCACAAGGTAAAGGGTCACAGGATAGAGAGTTGCACAAGGTAAAGGGTCACAAGAATAAAAGTTGAACTTATAAAATACACACCCACACATGCCTAACCACACCCCTACTCCCTCCCCTCGCTTCAGGGCTGCCCCTCGTGGAAGTGGTTCTACCCTTTCCACTACGCTCCCTTTGCCTCTGACTTTAAGAACGTCAAGGACGTGAGGAGTGATTTTGACGTGGGAACCAACCCCTTCTGTCCACTGGAACAGCTCATGGGCGTATTCCCCGAGACCAGTGGGAAATTCTTGCCTCCTTCCTGGAGGCAACTCATGGGAGCTGATGTGAGTGGGTATGGCACTTGGGTGTGTATATTGAGGAGAGCCGTAGGTTTCTATTTTTATTTTTTTAATTATTTTTCGTGGACATTTAAACGAGAAGGTTGGGTTCAAGTACCCTAATATGTACGCGTGCAGCGATTCCCGGATGTTTCCGATCCTACCGCCTATAAAAAGAGCTGGCATGGCATGCACTTTCACCCCTTCAACCAGTCTACTTTGGGGCATGGCCATAGCTACAGTATCAGTACACGTACAACTATAGACCTATTATACTCGTAGTAGCTCACCAAGCAAGATTTAGGCGCCAAACTAATAGCCATGCTACGTTTAGACAGGAAACCTACCAACCAGCGCCTGCTTTGGGAGGATACAGCCCCCCCCCCCCTCTCTTTTTGTGTGTGTGACACGGCTATACGCGCCTTTGGACAGCTTCCAGAGGCACCTAGACACTCCCCAAGTAGACCGTCCAGGCAAGCCATTGTTGTCTTAGCGAGGGATACAACAGCCTGGCACACATGCGGCCATTCACTCCACAATCGTTTGTGAGATTGCATTTCTCTCTGCCACACCACGCCCTTTTATACCCGACCTTCTCATTAGTGCCTTGCTTTTCCTTCCAGAACAATTATTCTCCATCACTAGAATGGAAATACAGTGAGCTGCAGTTGTCGTAATGGCTCCATTGAGAGCACAAGTGAAGTCGCACTGCATCCTGCACAAAATGCCCAGCAAAGAAATCCATCAGAAGAGCCAGGGTTGAGGGTTCAGCATGGGTGTGTCCTGGTGGGCATGGGTGTGTCCTGGTGGGCATGGGTGCGTCCTGGTGGGAAAGGGTGCGTCCTGGTGGGCATGGGTGTGTCCTGATGGGCATGGGTGTGTCCTGGTGGGCATGGGTGTGTCCTGGTGGGAAAGGGTGCATCCTGGTGGGCATGGGTGTGTCCTGGTGGGCATGGGTGTGTCCTAGTGGGCATGGGTGTTTCCTGCATGGTAGGTAAGCATGGTGGAGCAGGACATAGCTTACTTTAGTGGAGCGGGACATAGCTTACCTTAGTGGAGCAGGTCATAGCTTACTTTAGTGGAGCAGGTCATAGCTTACCTTAGTGGAGCAAGACATAGCTTACCTTAGTGGAGCAGGACATAGCTTACCTTAGTGGAGCAGGACATAGCTTACCTTAGTGGAGCAGGTCATAGCTTACCTCAGTGGAGCAGGTCATAGCTTACCTTAGTGGAGCAGGACTTACCTTAGTGGAGCAGGACATAGCTTACCTTAGTGGAGCAGGATATAGCTTACCTTAGTGGAGCAGGACATAGCTTACCTTAGTGGAGCAGGACATAGCTTACCTTAGTGGAGCAGGTCATAGCTTACTTTAGTGGAGCAGGTCATAGCTTACCTTAGTGGAGCAGGACATAGCTTACCTTAGTGGAGCAGGTCATAGCTTACTTTAGTGGAGCAGGTCATAGCTTACCTTAGTGGAGCAGGTCATAGCTTACCTTAGTGGAGCAGGACATAGCTTACCTTAGTGCAGCAGGACATAGCTTACCTTAGTGGAGCAGGACATAGCTTACCTTAGTGGAGCAGGTCATAGCCTACCTTAGTGGAGCAGGTCATAGCTTACCTTAGTGGAGCAGGACATAGCTTACCTTAGTGGAGCAGGACATAGCTTACCTTAGTGCAGCAGGACATAGCTTACCTTAGTGGAGCAGGTCATAGCTTACCTTAGTGGAGCAGGTCATAGCTTACCTTAGTGGAGCAGGTCATAGCTTACCTTAGTGGAGCAGGACATAGCTTACCTTAGTGGAGCAGGACATAGCTTACCTTAGTGGAGCAGGTCATAGCTTACCTTAGTGGAGCAGGTCATAGCTTACCTCAGTGGAGCAGGACATAGCTTACTTTAGTGGAGCAGGACATAGCTTACCTTAGTGGAGCAGGTCATAGCTTACCTCACTGGAGCAGGACATAGCTTACCTCAGTGGAGCAGGACATAGCTTACCTTAGTGGAGCAGGACATAGCTTACCTTAGTGGAGCAGGTCATAGCTTACCTCAGTGGAGCAGGTCATAGCTTACCTTAGTGGAGCAGGACATAGCTTACCTTAGTGGAGCAGGTCATAGCTTACCTCACTGGAGCAGGACATAGCTTACCTCAGTGGAGCAGGTCATAGCTTACCTCACTGGAGCAGGACATAGCTTACCTCAGTGGAGCAGGACATAGCTTACCTTAGTGGAGCAGGACATAGCTTACCTTAGTGGAGCAGGTCATAGCTTACCTCAATGGAGCAGGACATAGCTTACCTTAGTGGAGCAGGTCATAGCTTACCTCAATGGAGCAGGACATAGCTTACCTTAGTGGAGCAGGACATAGCTTACCTTGGTAGTGGCCACTTGGTAAGGTGTGGAAGGAAGTGTCCTTAGTTGACTAACCCAACCTCCCTAAGCGACTTGACATTGCTGTAAAGTGATAATAAAAGTGATAATAACCGTTCTCATTCCACTCTCAATTTCTCATTCCATTTTCGCAAAATTCCATTTTTCATAATTCTCATTCCATCCCTCCCTCTCCTTTAGATGTCTCCCATCATCGACTTCTACCCGACCGATTTCAGGATTGACCTCAACGGCAAGAGGTGGGCGTGGCAGGGAGTGGCTCTTCTTCCCTTCGTGGACGAAGAACGACTCCACGGTGCCTTGGCCGAAGTGTACTCGGACCTTTCTCCTGACGAAAGTAAGGACAAAGAAAAATTGAATGTTATACAAAAGATTTTGAAATGCGTTTATCCCTACAAATCAAGTGCTAATGCAAACTGATCTACACTAATTGATACTGGTCTACACTAATTCAAACTGCTGATCCACTCTGATATTTTCTAATCCAGGTTGATAGATCTAATCCATGCATGCGTAATTAAGTTCTGGTTGTGTATACATGTATGTAACCTTTGACCTACATGTAGTCCTGGGTATATGGCATACACGAGGCGGACATGTTGTGTGCATGGTATGGAGGAGAAAGAGTTAATACGAGAGGATGAAGGGTTAAAAATGGGTGGATATTGCGTTGAGAGGGGTTAAAATGACTCGACAGATATATTAACAACAGGAATGATAGACAGATGTTTTTCTAAAGTGTTTAAGATTTCATTGGGCACTAGTTCAGGCTGTGATGCTAAATCTTCCTTGGGCTTTTGAGTGACGTAGTGTCAGAAAGTCTTCCATTCAGTGAAAATTTCAAGTGATATATGAGGGCAACTTTTTATCATTCCTCACCTTCAAGGATGTCTACGGTTCTGGCCACTTCAATCAGAATATGGAGAGTAGCTGACCATTACCAAGGTGGCATATCATTTTCAAAGTTGACCAATCAGATTGCATTTTTAGTATTCAGAGATTAATTCATGAAAGCCGTACTGACACTAGCATGTGTAGGCTCTCTCCCTCTCCTCTGCACATGTGAAGCTTGGTAAGGTATCGTAGAGTTATCCTTCCGTCTCCCATTTTTCTCCCCCCGTCTCTGCAGGGGCTCGGAACAGTCTCGGCGCAGACACCATCTTTGTGCACAATAGCAATCCCGTGTACCCTTCGTTCCACGCCCTCTACGAGGAAATGCCTGAGGAAACCACACCCACTGAGGTACGTGTAACGTATACATAGCAAGGGCGGCTCTGATCTCTCTCCTCCCTCTCTCCTCGCTATCTCCCTTCCTCTATCTTGCCCAATCGTATCCATGTGTGAGAAGAGGTGCGAGGGCTGACCCGCTATCATACAATTCTAATTATCCCCACCTAACACTTGCTAGGGCGGTGGGCAAGGACTTTGAACCTGGGACACCTCTAGTTGACCCGGGAATATCTGTTGGACAGCCTCCCCTCTGGGTGGAAGGGAGGGGGGGGGGGGTTGTGGAGATTTTTTAATTTCTTTTCTTTGCGTTGCCGTGGCGTTGGATTCCTCTGCAGAATCTACAGAGTGTGTGGACCCTCTGTGACATTCATTTTTAACGTTCATTTAAATTCTAACAGATTAAAACATTATTTTCCATGGGTGGGGTTTCATTACTTTGTCCTAGTAGCATTCGAGTAGCCAGGCCAGGTT
This sequence comes from Cladorhizidae sp. MBARI D1340-BT2, assembly GCA_028752905.1. Classification (NCBI taxonomy): domain Eukaryota; kingdom Metazoa; phylum Porifera; class Demospongiae; order Poecilosclerida; family Cladorhizidae; species Cladorhizidae sp. MBARI D1340-BT2. The sequence goes on along the minus strand of JAQNBH010000014.1, from coordinate 29,059,775 downwards.
TGTGGATTCCAAGAGCAGATACAGTATCCAGTTGAGCAACCATTGAGCTGTGGTGATGTAGAGAGCTACTGCAGTCAAGCAGCCAGTGAGCTATGGTGATGTAGAGAGCTACTGCAGTCAAGCAGCCAGTGAGCTATGGTGATGTAGAGAGCTACTGCAGTCAAGCAGCCAGTGAGCTATGGTGATGTAGAGAGCTACTGCAGTCAAGCAGCCAGTGAGCTGTGATGATGTAGAGAGCTACTGCAGTCAAGCAGCCAGTGAGCTACAGTATGGTGATGTAGAGAGCTACTGCAGTCAAGCAGCCAGTGAGCTATGGTGATGTAGAGAGCTACTGCAGTCAAGCAGCCAGTGAGCTATGGTGATGTAGAGAGCTACTGCAGTCAAGCAGCCAGTGAGCTGTGATGATGTAGAGAGCTACTGCAGTCAAGCAGCCAGTGAGCTACAGTATGGTGATGTAGAGAGCTACTGCAGTCAAGCAGCCAGTGAGCTATGGTGATGTAGAGAGCTACTGCAGTCAAGCAGCCAGTGAGCTATGGTGATGTAGAGAGCTACTGCAGTCAAGCAGCCAGTGAGCTATGGTGATGTAGAGAGCTACTGCAGTCAAGCAGCCAGTGAGCTGTGATGATGTAGAGAGCTACTGCAGTCAAGCACCAGTGAGCTACAGTATGGTGATGTAGAGAGCTACTGCAGTCAAGCAGCCAGTGAGCTATGGTGATGTAGAGAGCTACTGCAGTCAAGCAGCCAGTGAGCTGAGGTGATGTAGAGAGCTACTGCAGTCAAGCAGCCAGTGAGCTATGGTGATGTAGAGAGCTACTGCAGTCAAGCAGCCAGTGAGCTATGGTGATGTAGAGAGCTACTGCAGTCAAGCAGCCAGTGAGCTATGGTGATGTAGAGAGCTACATACTGCAGTCAAGCAGCCAGTGAGCTATGGTGATGTAGAGAGCTACTGCAGTCAAGCAGCCAGTGAGCTATGGTGATGTAGAGAGCTACTGCAGTCAAGCAGCCAGTGAGCTATGGTGATGTAGAGAGCTACTGCAGTCAAGCAGCCAGTGAGCTATGGTGATGTAGAGAGCTACTGCAGTCAAGCAGCCAGTGAGCTATGGTGATGTAGAGAGCTACTGCAGTCAAGCAGCCAGTGAGCTATGGTGATGTAGAGAGCTACTGCAGTCAAGCAGCCAGTGAGCTATGGTGATGTAGAGAGCTAGAGCCATCAAGCGGCCAGTTTGCTGAGCCAATAAAGAAAGCCACTCAGTGAGGCTGATCTCCATGTGTAGGTTTGCAGGAACTGGTTTAATTTAGGGCACAGTCAGAGGAGGCAATGACTGAATGCTCATCAAGCTGTGCCAATGTCGAGAGCGACTCCGGTTCATCTTTCTGTAGCAGTTTCAATGTCTACAGCTGCTCTAGTCGACCCTCAGATGCTGTGATGTTGAGGACTACCCCACCAATCCCCAGATGCTGTGATGTTGAGGGCTACTCCACCAATCCTCAGATGCTGTGATGTTGAGGGCTACTCCACCAATCCTCAGATGCTGTGATGTCGAGGCCTACTCCACCAATCCTCAGATGCTGTGATGTTGAGGGCTACTCCACCAATCCTCAGATGCTGAGATGTTGAGGACTACTCCACCAATCCTCAGATGCTGTGATGTTGAGGGATACCCCACCAATCCTCAGATGCTGTGATGTTGAGGCCTACTCCACCAATCCTCAGATGCTGTGATGTTGAGGGATACCCCACCAATCCTCAGATGCTGTGATGTTGAGGGCTACTCCACCAATCCTCAGATGCTGTGATGTTGAGGACTACCCCACCAATCCTCAGATGCTGTGATGTTGAGGGCTACTCCACCAATCCTCAGATGCTGTGATGTTGAGGACTACCCCACCAATCCTCAGATGCTGTGATGTTGAGGGATACCCCACCAATCCTCAGGTGCTGTGATGTTGAGGACTACCCCACCAATCCTCAGGTGCTGTGATGTTGAGGACTACTCCACCAATCCTCAGGTGCTGTGATGTTGAGGGCTACTCCACCAATCCTCAGGTGCTGTGATGTCGAGGGATACCCCACCAATCCTCAGGTGCTGTGATGTTGAGGACTACCCCACCAATCCTCAGATGCTGTGATGTTGAGGACTACCCCACCAATCCTCAGATGCTGTGATGTTGAGGACTACCCCACCAATCCTCAGATGCTGTGATGTTGAGGGATACCCCACCAATCCTCAGATGCTGTGATGTTGAGGACTACCCCACCGATCCTCAGATGCTGTGATGTTGAGGACTACCCCACCAATCCTCAGGTGCTGTGATGTTGAGGACTACCCCACCAATCCTCAGATGCTGTGATGTTGAGGGATACCCCACGAATCCTCAGATGCTGTGATGTTGAGGACTACCCCACCAATCCTCAGATGCTGTGATGTTGAGGGATACCCCACCAATCCTCAGATGCTGTGATGTTGAGGGCTACTTCACCAATCCTCAGATGCTGTGATGTTGAGGACTACCCCACCAATCCTCAGATGCTGTGATGTTGAGGACTACCCCACCAATCCTCAGGTGCTGTGATGTTGAGGGATACCCCACCAATCCTCAGATGCTGTGATGTTGAGGCTACTCCACCAATCCTCAGATGCTGTGATGTTGAGGACTACCCCACCAATCCTCAGATGCTGTGATGTTGAGGGCTACTCCACCAATCCTCAGGTGCTGTGATGTCGAGGGATACCCCACCAATCCTCAGGTGCTGTGATGTTGAGGACTACCCCACCAATCCTCAGATGCTGTGATGTTGAGGACTACCCCACCAATCCTCAGATGCTGTGATGTTGAGGGATACCCCACCAATCCTCAGATGCTGTGATGTTGAGGACTACCCCACCAATCCTCAGATGCTGTGATGTTGAGGGATACCCCACCAATCCTCAGATGCTGTGATGTTGAGGACTACCCCACCGATCCTCAGATGCTGTGATGTTGAGGACTACCCCACCAATCCTCAGGTGCTGTGATGTTGAGGACTACCCCACCAATCCTCAGATGCTGTGATGTTGAGGGATACCCCACCAATCCTCAGATGCTGTGATGTTGAGGACTACCCCACCAATCCTCAGATGCTGTGATGTTGAGGGATACCCCACCAATCCTCAGATGCTGTGATGTTGAGGGCTACTTCACCAATCCTCAGATGCTGTGATGTTGAGGGCTACCCCACCAATCCTCAGATGCTGTGATGTTGAGGGATACTCCACCAATCCTCAGATGCTGTGATGTTGAGGGATACCCCACCAATCCTCAGATGCTGTGATGTTGAGGGATACTCCACCAATCCTCAGATGCTGTGATGTTGAGGACTACTCCACCAATCCTCAGGTGCTGTGATGTTGAGGGATACCCCACCAATCCTCAGGTGCTGTGATGTTGAGGGCTACTCCACCAATCCTCAGATGCTGTGATGTTGAGGACTACCCCACCAATCCTCAGATGCTGTGATGTTGAGGGATACTCCACCAATCCTCAGGTGCTGTGATGTTGAGGACTACCCCACCAATCCTCAGATGCTGTGATGTTGAGGGCTACTCCACCAATCCTCAGATGCTGTGATGTTGAGGACTACCCCACCAATCCTCAGATGCTGTGATGTTGAGGGATACCCCACCAATCCTCAGGTGCTGTGATGTTGAGGACTACCCCACCAATCCTCAGGTGCTGTGATGTTGAGGACTACCCCACCAATCCTCAGATGCTGTGATGTTGAGGACTACCCCACCAATCCTCAGATGCTGAGATGTTGATGACTACTCCACCAATCCTCAGATGCTGTGATGTTGAGGACTACTCCACCAATCCTCAGATGCTGTGATGTTGAGGACTACCCCACCAATCCTCAGATGCTGTGATGTTGAGGACTACCCCACCAATCCTCAGATGCTGTGGTGTTGAGGGCTCCTCCACCAATCCTCAGATGCTGTGGTGTTGAGGGATACCCCACCAATCCTCAGATGCTGTGATGTTGAGGGCTACTCCACCAATCCTCAGATGCTGTGATCCTCAGATGCTGTGATGTTGAGGGCTACCCCACCAATCCTCAGATGCTGTGATGTTGAGGGTTACCCCACCAATCCTCAGATGCTGTGATGTTGAGGCTACTCCACCAATCCTCAGATGCTGTGATGTTGAGGGCTCCCCCACCAATCCTCAGATGCTGTGATGTTGAGGGCTACTCCACCAATCCTCAGATGCTGTGATGTTGAGGACTACCCCACCAATCCTCAGATGCTGTGATGTTGAGGACTACCCCACCAATCCTCAGGTGCTGTGATGTTGAGGACTACCCTACCAATCCTCAGATGCTGTGATGTTGAGGGCTACTCCACCAATCCTCAGATGCTGTGATGTTGAGGGCTACTCCACCAATCCTCAGATGCTGTGATGTTGAGGACTACCCCACCAATCCTCAGGTGCTGTGATGTTGAGGGCTACCCCACCAATCCTCAGATGCTGTGATGTTGAGGGCTACTCCACCAATCCTCAGATGCTGTGATGTTGAGGGATACCCCACCAATCCTCAGGTGCTGTGATGTTGAGGGATACCCCACCAACCTCAGATGCTGTGATGTTGAGGACTACCCCACCAATCCTCAGATGCTGTGATGTTGAAGGATACCCCACCAATCCTCAGGTGCTGTGATGTTGAGGCTACTCCACCAATCCTCAGATGCTGTGATGTTGAGGACTACTCCACCAATCCTCAGATGCTGTGATGTTGAGGGATACCCCACCAATCCTCAGATGCTGTGCTGTTGAGGACTACCCCACCAATCCTCAGGTGCTGTGATGTTGAGGGCTACTCCACCAATCCTCAGATGCTGTGATGTTGAGGGATACCCCACCAATCCTCAGATGCTGTGATGTTGAGGCCTACCCCCACCAATCCTCAGATGCTGTGATGTTGAGGGCTATTCCACCAATCCTCAGATGCTGTGATGTTGAGGGATACCCCACCAATCCTCAGATGCTGTGATGTTGAGGACTACTCCACCAATCCTCAGATGCTGTGATGTTGAGGCCTACCCCACCAATCCTCAGATGCTGTGATGTTGAGGGCTCCCCACCAATCCTCAGATGCTGTGATGTTGAGGACTACTCCACCAATCCTCAGATGCTGTGATGTTGAGGACTACCCCACCAATCCTCAGATGCTGTGATGTTGAGGGATACTCCACCAATCCTCAGATGCTGTGATGTTGAGGACTACCCCACCAATCCTCAGATGCTGTGATGTCGAGGCCTACTCCACCAATCCTCAGATGCTGTGATGTCGAGGCCTACTGCACCAATCCTCAGATGCTGTGATGTTAAGGGATACCCCACCAATCCTCAGATGCTGTGATGTTGAGGACTACCCCACCAATCCTCAGATGCTGTGATGTTGAGGACTACCCCACCAATCCTCAGATGCTGTGATGTTGAGGGATACCCCACCAATCCTCAGATGCTGTGATGTTGAGGACTACTCCACCAATCCTCAGATGCTGTGATGTTGAGGGATACCCCACCAATCCTCAGATGCTGTGATGTTAAGGGATACTCCACCAATCCTCAGATGCTGTGATGTTGAGGACTACCCCCACCAATCCTCAGATGCTGTGATGTTGAGGGCTATTCCACCAATCCTCAGATGCTGTGATGTTGAGGGATACCCCACCAATCCTCAGATGCTGTGATGTTGAGGACTACTCCACCAATCCTCAGATGCTGTGATGTTGAGGACTACCACACCAATCCTCAGATGCTGTGATGTTGAGGGCTCCCCACCAATCCTCAGATGCTGTTATGTTGAGGACTACTCCACCAATCCTCAGATGCTGTGATGTTGAGGACTACCCCACCAATCCTCAGATGCTGTGATGTTGAGGGATACTCCACCAATCCTCAGATGCTGTGATGTTGAGGACTACCCCACCAATCCTCAGATGCTGTGATGTCGAGGCCTACTCCACCAATCCTCAGATGCTGTGATGTCGAGGCCTACTCCACCAATCCTCAGATGCTGTGATGTTAAGGGATACCCCACCAATCCTCAGATGCTGTGATGTTGAGGACTACCCCACCAATCCTCAGATGCTGTGATGTTGAGGGCTACTCCACCAATCCTCAGATGCTGTGATGTTGAGGACTACCCCACCAATCCTCAGATGCTGTGATGTTGAGGACTACCCCACCAATCCTCAGATGCTGTGATGTTGAGGGATACCCCACCAATCCTCAGATGCTGTGATGTTGAGGACTACTCCACCAATCCTCAGATGCTGTGATGTTGAGGGATACCCCACCAATCCTCAGATGCTGTGATGTTAAGGGATACTCCACCAATCCTCAGATGCTGTGATGTTGAGGGCTACCCCACCAATCCTCAGATGCTGTGATGTTGAGGACTACCCCACCAATCCTCAGGTGCTGTGATGTTGAGGACTACCCCACCAATCCTCAGATGCTGTGATGTTAAGGGATACCCCACCAATCCTCAGGTGCTGTGATGTTGAGGCCTACCCCACCAATCCTCAGATGCTGTGATGTTGAGGGCTCCCCACCAATCCTCAGATGCTGTGATGTTGAGGACTACTCCACCAATCCTCAGATGCTGTGATGTTGAGGACTACCCCACCAATCCTCAGATGCTGTGATGTTGAGGACTACCCCACCAATCCTCAGATGCTGTGATGTCGAGGCCTACTCCACCAATCCTCAGATGCTGTGATGTCGAGGCCTACTCCACCAATCCTCAGATGCTGTGATGTTAAGGGATACCCCACCAATCCTCAGATGCTGTGATGTTGAGGACTACCCCACCAATCCTCAGATGCTGTGATGTTGAGGACTACCCCACCAATCCTCAGATGCTGTGATGTTGAGGACTACCCCACCAATCCTCAGGTGCTGTGATGTTGAGGACTACCCCACCAATCCTCAGATGCTGTGATGTTGAGGGATACCCCACCAATCCTCAGATGCTGTGATGTTGAGGGATACCCCACCAATCCTCAGATGCTGTGATGTTAAGGACTACTCCACCAATCCTCAGATGCTGTGATGTTGAGGACTACTCCACCAATCCTCAGATGCTGTGATGTTGAGGCCTACCCCACCAATCCTCAGGTGCTGTGATGTTGAAGGCTACCCCACCAATCCTCAGATGCTGTGATGTTGAGGGATACTCCACCAATCCTCAGGTGCTGTGATGTTGAGGACTACCCCACCAATCCTCAGATGCTGTGCTGTTGAGGACTACTCCACCAATCCTCAGATGCTGTGGTGTTGAGGACTACCCCACCAATCCTCAGATGCTGTGATGTTGAGGACTACCCCACCAATCCTCAGATGCTGTGATGTTGAGGGCTACTCCACCAATCCTCAGATGCTGTGATGTTGAGGACTACCCCACCAATCCTCAGATGCTGTGATGTTGAGGACTACTCCACCAATCCTCAGATGCTGTGATGTTGAGGGCTTCTCCACCAATCCTCAGATGCTGTGATGTTGAGGACTACCCCCACCAATCCTCAGATGCTGTGATGTTGAGGGCTACTCCACCAATCCTCAGATGCTGTGATGTTGAGGACTACTCCACCAATCCTCAGGTGCTGTGATGTTGAGGACTACCCCACCAATCCTCAGATGCTGTGATGTTGAGGCTACTCCACCAATCCTCAGGTGCTGTGATGTTGAGGACTACTCCACCAATCCTCAGATGCTGTGATGTTGAGGACTACTCCACCAATCCTCAGGTGCTGTGATGTTGAGGACTACTTCACCAATCCTCAGATGCTGTGATGTTGAGGGATACCCCACCAATCCTCAGATGCTGTGATGTTGAGGACTACCCCACCAATCCTCAGATGCTGTGATGTTGAGGACTACCCCACCAATCCTCAGATGCTGTGGTGTTGAGGGATACCCCACCAATCCTCAGATGCTGTGATGTTTAGGACTACCCCACCAATCCTCAGATGCTGTGATGTTGAGGGATACCCCACCAATCCTCAGATGCTGTGATGTTGAGGACTACTCCACCAATCCTCAGATGCTGTGATGTTGAGGACTACCCCACCAATCTCCTCAGGTGCTGTGATGTTGAGGACTACTCCACCAATCCTCAGATGCTATGATGCTGAGGGGATACCCCACCAATCCTCAGATGCTGTGATGTTGAGGGCTACTTCACCAATCCTCAGATGCTGTGATGTTGAGGACTACCCCACCAATCCTCAGATGCTGTGATGTTGAGGCTACTCCACCAATCCTCAGATGCTGTGATGTTGAGGGATACCCCACCAATCCTCAGATGCTGTGATGTTGAGGACTACCCCACCAATCCTCAGATGCTGTGATGTTGAGGCTACTCCATCAATCCTCAGATGCTGTGATGTTGAGGACTACCCCACCAATCCTCAGGTGCTGTGATGTTGAGGACTACCCCACCAATCCTCAGATGCTGTGATGTTGAGGACTACCCCACCAATCCTCAGATGCTGTGATGTTGAGGGCTACTCCACCAATCCTCAGATGCTGTGATGTTGAGGGCTACTCCACCAATCCTCAGATGCTGTGGTGTTGAGGACTACCCCACCAATCCTCAGGTGCTGTGATGTTGAGGGCTACCCCACCAATCCTCAGATGCTGTGATGTTGAGGGCTACTCAACCAATCCTCAGATGCTGTGATGTTGAGGGATACCCCACCAATCCTCAGATGCTGTGCTGTTGAGGACTACCCCACCAATCCTCAGGTGCTGTGATGTTGAGGGCTACTCCACCAATCCTCAGATGCTGTGATGTTGAGGGATACCCCACCAATCCTCAGATGCTGTGATGTTGAGGACTACTCCACCAATCCTCAGATGCTGTGATGTTGAGGCCTACCCACACCAATCCTCAGATGCTGTGATGTTGAGGACTACCCCACCAATCCTCAGATGCTGTGATGTTGAGGCCTACCCCACCAATCCTCAGATGCTGTGATGTTGAGGGCTCCCCACCAATCCTCAGATGCTGTGATGTTGAGGACTACTCCACCAATCCTCAGATGCTGTGATGTTGAGGACTACCCCACCAATCCTCAGATGCTGTGATGTTGAGGGATACTCCACCAATCCTCAGATGCTGTGATGTTGAGGACTACCCCACCAATCCTCAGATGCTGTGATGTCGAGGCCTACTCCACCAATCCTCAGATGCTGTGATGTCGAGGCCTACTGCACCAATCCTCAGATGCTGTGATGTTAAGGGATACCCCACCAATCCTCAGATGCTGTGATGTTGAGGACTACCCCACCAATCCTCAGATGCTGTGATGTTGAGGACTACCCCACCAATCCTCAGATGCTGTGATGTTGAGGGATACCCCACCAATCCTCAGATGCTGTGATGTTGAGGACTACTCCACCAATCCTCAGATGCTGTGATGTTGAGGGATACCCCACCAATCCTCAGATGCTGTGATGTTAAGGGATACTCCACCAATCCTCAGATGCTGTGATGTTGAGGACTACCCCCACCAATCCTCAGATGCTGTGATGTTGAGGGCTATTCCACCAATCCTCAGATGCTGTGATGTTGAGGGATACCCCACCAATCCTCAGATGCTGTGATGTTGAGGACTACTCCACCAATCCTCAGATGCTGTGATGTTGAGGACTACCACACCAATCCTCAGATGCTGTGATGTTGAGGGCTCCCCACCAATCCTCAGATGCTGTTATGTTGAGGACTACTCCACCAATCCTCAGATGCTGTGATGTTGAGGACTACCCCACCAATCCTCAGATGCTGTGATGTTGAGGGCTACTCCACCAATCCTCAGATGCTGTGATGTTGAGGACTACCCCACCAATCCTCAGATGCTGTGATGTCGAGGCCTACTCCACCAATCCTCAGATGCTGTGATGTCGAGGCCTACTCCACCAATCCTCAGATGCTGTGATGTTAAGGGATACCCCACCAATCCTCAGATGCTGTGATGTTGAGGACTACCCCACCAATCCTCAGATGCTGTGATGTTGAGGGCTACTCCACCAATCCTCAGATGCTGTGATGTTGAGGACTACCCCACCAATCCTCAGATGCTGTGATGTTGAGGACTACCCCACCAATCCTCAGATGCTGTGATGTTGAGGGATACCCCACCAATCCTCAGATGCTGTGATGTTGAGGACTACTCCACCAATCCTCAGATGCTGTGATGTTGAGGACTACCCCACCAATCCTCAGATGCTGTGATGTTGAGGCTACTCCACCAATCCTCAGGTGCTGTGATGTTGAGGCCAACCCCACCAATCCTCAGATGCTGTGATGTTGAGGACTACTCCACCAATCCTCAGATGCTGTGATGTTGAGGGCTTCTCCACCAATCCTCAGATGCTGTGATGTTGAGGACTACCCCCACCAATCCTCAGATGCTGTGATGTTGAGGGCTACTCCACCAATCCTCAGATGCTGTGATGTTGAGGACTACTCCACCAATCCTCAGGTGCTGTGATGTTGAGGACTACCCCACCAATCCTCAGATGCTGTGATGTTGAGGCTACTCCACCAATCCTCAGATGCTGTGATGTTGAGGACTACTTCACCAATCCTCAGATGCTGTGATGTTGAGGACTACCCCACCAATCCTCAGGTGCTGTGATGTTGAGGACTACCCCACCAATCCTCAGATGCTGTGATGTTGAGGACTACTCCACCAATCCTCAGATGCTGTGGTGTTGAGGGATACCCCACCAATCCTCAGATGCTGTGATGTTTAGGACTACCCCACCAATCCTCAGATGCTGTGATGTTGAGGGATACCCCACCAATCCTCAGATGCTGTGATGTTGAGGACTACCCCCACCAATCCTCAGATGCTGTGATGTTGAGGACTACTCCACCAATCCTCAGATGCTGTGATGTTGAGGACTACCCCACCAATCTCCTCAGGTGCTGTGATGTTGAGGACTACTCCACCAATCCTCAGATGCTGTGATGCTGAGGGCTACTTCACCAATCCTCAGATGCTGTGATGTTGAGGGATACCCCACCAATCCTCAGATGCTGTGATGTTGAGGGCTACTCCACCAATCCTCAGATGCTGTGATGTTGAGGGCTACTCCACCAATCCTCAGATGCTGTGATGTTGAGGACTACCCCACCAATCCTCAGGTGCTGTGATGTTGAGGACTACCCCACCAATCCTCAGATGCTGTGATGTTGAGGGATACCCCACCAATCCTCAGATGCTGTGCTGTTGAGGACTACTCCACCAATCCTCAGGTGCTGTGATGTTGAGGACTACTCCACCAATCCTCAGATGCTGTGATGTTGAGGGATACTCCACCAATCCTCAGATGCTGTGATGTTGAGGGCTACTCCACCAATCCTCAGATGCTGTGATGTTGAGGGCTACTCCACCAATCCTCAGATGCTGTGATGTTGAGGACTACTCCACCAATCCTCAGATGCTGTGATGTTGAGGACTACCCCACCAATCCTCAGATGCTGTGATGTTGAGGACTACCCCACCAATCCTCAGATGCTGTGATGTTGAGGACTACCCCACCAATCCTCAGGTGCTGTGATGTTGAGGGATACCCCACCAATCCTCAGATGCTGTGATGTTGAGGGCTACTCCACCAATCCTCAGATGCTGTGATGTTGAGGACTACCCCACCAATCCTCAGATGCTGTGATGTTGAGGCTACTCCACCAATCTTCAGATGCTGTGATGTTGAGGACTACCCCACCAATCCTCAGATGCTGTGATGTTGAGGACTACCCCACCAATCCTCAGGTGCTGTGATGTTGAGGCCTATCCCACCAATCCTCAGATGCTGTGATGTTGAGGGCTACTCCACCAATCCTCAGATGCTGTGATGTTGAGGACTACCCCACCAATCCTCAGGTGCTGTGATGTTGAGGCCTATCCCACCAATCCTCAGATGCTGTGATGTTGAGGGCTACTCCACCAATCCTCAGATGCTGTGATGTTGAGGGATACCCCACCAATCCTCAGATGCTGTGATGTTGAGGGCTACTCCACCAATCCTCAGATGCTGTGATGTTGAGGACTACCCCACCAATCCTCAGATGCTGTGATGTTGAGGGCTACTCCACCAATCCTCAGATGCTGTGATGTTGAGGACTACCCCACCAATCCTCAGGTGCTGTGATGTTGAGGGATACCCCACCAATCCTCAGATGCTGTGATGTTGAGGACTACCCCACCAATCCTCAGATGCTGTGATGTTGAGGACTACCCCACCAATCCTCAGATGCTGTTGTGTTGAGGGCTACTCCACCAATCCTCAGATCTGTGATGTTGAGGGCTACTCCACCAATCCTCAGATGCTGTGATGTTGAGGACTACCCCACCAATCCTCAGGTGCTGTGATGTTGAGGACTACCCCACCAATCCTCAGATGCTGTGATGTTGAGGACTACCCCACCAATCCTCAGATGCTGTGATGTTGAGGACTACTCCACCAATCCTCAGGTGCTGTGATGTTGAGGACTACCCCACCAATCCTCAGATGCTGTGATGTTGAGGACTACCCCACCAATCCTCAGATGCTGTGATGTTGAGGGCTACTCCACCAATCCTCAGATGCTGTGATGTTGAGGGATACCCCACCAATCCTCAGATGCTGTGGTGTTGAGGGCTACTCCACCAATCCTCAGGTGCTGTGATGTTGAGGACTACCCCACCAATCCTCAGATGCTGTGATGTTGAGGGCTACTCCACCAATCCTCAGATGCTGTGATGTTGAGGGCTACCCCACCAATCCTCAGATGCTGTGATGTCGAGGCCTACTCCACCAATCCTCAGATGCTGTGATGTTGAGGACTACCCCACCAATCCTCAGATGCTGTGATGTTGATGGCTACCCCACCAATCCTCAGATGCTGTGATGTTGAGGACTACCCCACCAATCCTCAGATGCTGTGATGTTGAGGACTACTCCACCAATCCTCAGATGCTGTGATGTTGAGGACTACCCCACCAATCCTCAGATGCTGTGATGTTGAGGGCTTCTCCACCAATCCTCAGATGCTGTGATGTTGAGGGCTACCCCACCAATCCTCAGATGCTGTGATGTTGATGGCTACCCCACCAATCCTCAGATGCTGTGATGTTGAGTACTACCCCACCAATCCTCAGATGCTGTGATGTTGAGGGCTACTCCACCAATCCTCAGATGCTGTGGTGTTGAGGGCTACTCCACCAATCCTCAGGTGCTGTGATGTTGAGGACTACCCCACCAATCCTCAGATGCTGTGATGTTGAGGGCTACTCCACCAATCCTCAGATGCTGTGATGTTGAGGGCTACCCCACCAATCCTCAGATGCTGTGATGTCGAGGCCTACTCCACCAATCCTCAGATGCTGTGATGTTGAGGACTACCCCACCAATCCTCAGATGCTGTGATGTTGATGGCTACCCCACCAATCCTCAGATGCTGTGATGTTGAGGACTACCCCACCAATCCTCAGATGCTGTGATGTTGAGGACTACTCCACCAATCCTCAGATGCTGTGATGTTGAGGACTACCCCACCAATCCTCAGATGCTGTGATGTTGAGGGCTTCTCCACCAATCCTCAGATGCTGTGATGTTGAGGGCTACCCCACCAATCCTCAGATGCTGTGATGTTGATGGCTACCCCACCAATCCTCAGGTGCTGTGCTGTTGAGGGCTACTCCACCAATCCTCAGATGCTGTGATGTTGAGGGCTACTCCACCAATCCTCAGATGCTGTGATGTTGAGGGATACTCCACCAATCCTCAGATGCTGTGATGTTGAGGACTACCCCACCAATCCTCAGATGCTGTGATGTTGAGGGCTCCCCCACCAATCCTCAGATGCTGTGATGTTGAGGGCTACCCCACCAATCCTCAGATGCTGTGATGTCGATGGCTACCCCACCAATCCTCAGATGCTGTGATGTTGAGGACTACCCCACCAATCCTCAGGTGCTGTGATGTTGAGGACTACCCCACCAATCCTCAGATGCTGTGATGTTGAGGACTACCCCACCAATCCTCAGATGCTGTGATGTTGAGGGCTACTCCACCAATCCTCAGATGCTGTGATGTTGAGGGATACCCCACCAATCCTCAGGTGCTGTGATGTTGAGGGCTACTCCACCAATCCTCAGATGCTGTGATGTTGAGGGATACCCCACCAATCCTCAGATGCTGTGATGTTGAGGACTACCCCACCAATCCTCAGGTGCTGTAATGTTGAGGACTACCCCACCAATCCTCAGATGCTGTGATGTTGAGGACTACCCCACCAATCCTCAGATGCTGTGATGTTGAGGGCTACTCCACCAATCCTCAGATGCTGTGATGTTGAGGGATACCCCACCAATCCTCAGGTGCTGTGATGTTGAGGGCTACTCCACCAATCCCCAAATGCTGTGATGTTGAGGGCTTCTCCACCAATCCTCAGATGCTGTGATGTTGGGGGCTACTCCACCAATCCTCAGATGCTGTGATGTTGAGGACTACTCCACCAATCCTCAGGTGCTGTGATGTTGAGGACTACCCCACCAATCCTCAGATGCTGTGATGTTGAGGGCTTCTCCACCAATCCTCAGATGCTGTGATGTTGAGGGATACCCCACCAATCCTCAGGTGCTGTGGTGTTGAGGACTACCCACCAATCCTCAGATGCTGTGATGTTGAGGGCTACTCCACCAATCCTCAGGTGCTGTGATGTTGAGGGATACCCCACCAATCCTCAGATGCTGTGATGTTGAGGGATACCCCACCAATCCTCAGATGCTGAGATGTTGAGGACTACCCCACCAATCCTCAGATGCTGTGATGTTGATGGCTACCCCACCAATCCTCAGGTGCTGTGGTGTTGAGGGATACCCCACCAATCCTCAGATGCTGTGATGTTGAGGACTACTCCACCAATCCTCAGATGCTGTGATGTTGAGGACTACCCCACCAATCCTCAGATGCTGTGGTGTTGAGGACTACCACACCAATCCTCAGATGCTGTGATGTTGAGGACTACTCCACCAATCCTCAGATGCTGTGATGTTGAGGACTACCCCACCAATCCTCAGATGCTGTGATGTTGAGGGCTCCCCACCAATCCTCAGATGCTGTGATGTTGAGGACTACCCCACCAATCCTCAGATGCTGTGATGTTGAGGACTACCCCACCAATCCTCAGATGCTGTGATGTTGAGGACTACCCCACCAATCCTCAGATGCTGTGGTGTTGAGGGCTACTCCACCAATCCTCAGGTGCTGTGATGTTGAGGACTACCCCACCAATCCTCAGATGCTGTGATGTTGAGGGCTACTCCACCAATCCTCAGATGCTGTGATGTTGAGGGCTACCCCACCAATCCTCAGATGCTGTGATGTCGAGGCCTACTCCACCAATCCTCAGATGCTGTGATGTTGAGGACTACCCCACCAATCCTCAGATGCTGTGATGTTGATGGCTACCCCACCAATCCTCAGATGCTGTGATGTTGAGGACTACCCCACCAATCCTCAGATGCTGTGATGTTGAGGACTACTCCACCAATCCTCAGATGCTGTGATGTTGAGGACTACCCCACCAATCCTCAGATGCTGTGATGTTGAGGACTACCCCACCAATCCTCAGATGCTGTGATGTTGAGGGCTTCTCCACCAATCCTCAGATGCTGTGATGTTGAGGGCTACCCCACCAATCCTCAGATGCTGTGATGTTGATGGCTACCCCACCAATCCTCAGGTGCTGTGCTGTTGAGGGCTACTCCACCAATCCTCAGATGCTGTGATGTTGAGGGCTACTCCACCAATCCTCAGATGCTGTGATGTTGAGGGATACTCCACCAATCCTCAGATGCTGTGATGTTGAGGACTACCCCACCAATCCTCAGATGCTGTGATGTTGAGGGCTCCCCCACCAATCCTCAGATGCTGTGATGTTGAGGGCTACCCCACCAATCCTCAGATGCTGTGATGTCGATGGCTACCCCACCAATCCTCAGGTGCTGTGATGTTGAGGGATACCCCACCAATCCTCAGATGCTGTGATGTTGAGGACTACCCCACCAATCCTCAGGTGCTGTGATGTTGAGGACTACCCCACCAATCCTCAGATGCTGTGATGTTGAGGACTACCCCACCAATCCTCAGATGCTGTGATGTTGAGGGCTACTCCACCAATCCTCAGATGCTGTGATGTTGAGGGATACCCCACCAATCCTCAGGTGCTGTGATGTTGAGGGCTACTCCACCAATCCTCAGATGCTGTGATGTTGAGGGATACCCCACCAATCCTCAGATGCTGTGATGTTGAGGACTACCCCACCAATCCTCAGGTGCTGTAATGTTGAGGACTACCCCACCAATCCTCAGATGCTGTGATGTTGAGGACTACCCCACCAATCCTCAGATGCTGTGATGTTGAGGGCTACTCCACCAATCCTCAGATGCTGTGATGTTGAGGAATACCCCACCAATCCTCAGGTGCTGTGATGTTGAGGGCTACTCCACCAATCCCCAAATGCTGTGATGTTGAGGGCTTCTCCACCAATCCTCAGATGCTGTGATGTTGGGGGCTACTCCACCAATCCTCAGATGCTGTGATGTTGAGGACTACTCCACCAATCCTCAGGTGCTGTGATGTTGAGGACTACCCCACCAATCCTCAGATGCTGTGATGTTGAGGGCTTCTCCACCAATCCTCAGATGCTGTGATGTTGAGGGATACCCCACCAATCCTCAGGTGCTGTGGTGTTGAGGACTACCCACCAATCCTCAGATGCTGTGATGTTGAGGGCTACTCCACCAATCCTCAGGTACTGTGATGTTGAGGGATACCCCACCAATCCTCAGATGCTGTGATGTTGAGGGATACCCCACCAATCCTCAGATGCTGAGATGTTGAGGACTACCCCACCAATCCTCAGATGCTGTGATGTTGATGGCTACTCCAACAATCCTCAGATGCTGTGATGTTGAGGACTACTCCACCAATCCTCAGATGCTGTGATGTTGAGGACTACCCCACCAATCCTCAGGTGCTGTGATGTTGAGGACCACCCCACCAATCCTCAGATGCTGTGCTGTTGAGGGCTACTCCACCAATCCTCAGATGCTGTGATGTTGAGGACTACCCCACCAATCCTCAGATGCTGTGATGTTGAGGACTACTCCACCAATCCTCAGATGCTGTGATGTTGAGGGCTTCTCCACCAATCCTCAGATGCTGTGATGTTGAGGACTACCCCCACCAATCCTCAGATGCTGTGATGTCGAGGCCTACTCCACCAATCCTCAGATGCTGTGATGTTGAGGACTACTCCACCAATCCTCAGATGCTGTGATGTTGAGGACTACCCCACCAATCCTCAGATGCTGTGATGTTGAGGACTACTCCACCAATCCTCAGATGCTGTGATGTTGAGGACTACCCCACCAATCCTCAGATGCTGTGATGTTGAGGACTACTCCACCAATCCTCAGATGCTGTGATGTTGAGGACTACCCCACCAATCCTCAGATGCTGTGATGTTGAGGGCTTCTCCACCAATCCTCAGATGCTGTGATGTTGAGGGATACCCCACCAATCCTCAGGTGCTGTGGTGTTGAGGACTACCCACCAATCCTCAGATGCTGTGATGTTGAGGGCTACTCCACCAATCCTCAGGTGCTGTGATGTTGAGGGATACCCCACCAATCCTCAGATGCTGTGATGTTGAGGGATACCCCACCAATCCTCAGATGCTGAGATGTTGAGGACTACCCCACCAATCCTCAGATGCTGTGATGTTGATGGCTACCCCACCAATCCTCAGGTGCTGTGGTGTTGAGGGATACCCCACCAATCCTCAGATGCTGTGATGTTGAGGACTACTCCACCAATCCTCAGATGCTGTGATGTTGAGGACTACCCCACCAATCCTCAGATGCTGTGATGTTGAGGACTACTCCACCAATCCTCAGATGCTGTGATGTTGAGGACTACCCCACCAATCCTCAGGTGCTGTGATGTTGAGGGATACCCCACCAATCCTCAGATGCTGTGATGTTGAGGGCTCCCCACCAATCCTCAGATGCTGTGATGTTGAGGACTACCCCACCAATCCTCAGATGCTGTGATGTTGAGGACTACCCCACCAATCCTCAGATGCTGTGATGTTGAGGACTACCCCACCAATCCTCAGATGCTGTGGTGTTGAGGGCTACTCCACCAATCCTCAGGTGCTGTGATGTTGAGGACTACCCCACCAATCCTCAGATGCTGTGATGTTGAGGGCTACTCCACCAATCCTCAGATGCTGTGATGTTGAGGGCTACCCCACCAATCCTCAGATGCTGTGATGTCGAGGCCTACTCCACCAATCCTCAGATGCTGTGATGTTGAGGACTACCCCACCAATCCTCAGATGCTGTGATGTTGATGGCTACCCCACCAATCCTCAGATGCTGTGATGTTGAGGACTACCCCACCAATCCTCAGATGCTGTGATGTTGAGGACTACTCCACCAATCCTCAGATGCTGTGATGTTGAGGACTACCCCACCAATCCTCAGATGCTGTGATGTTGAGGACTACCCCACCAATCCTCAGATGCTGTGATGTTGAGGGCTTCTCCACCAATCCTCAGATGCTGTGATGTTGAGGGCTACCCCACCAATCCTCAGATGCTGTGATGTTGATGGCTACCCCACCAATCCTCAGGTGCTGTGCTGTTGAGGGCTACTCCACCAATCCTCAGATGCTGTGATGTTGAGGGCTACTCCACCAATCCTCAGATGCTGTGATGTTGAGGGATACTCCACCAATCCTCAGATGCTGTGATGTTGAGGACTACCCCACCAATCCTCAGATGCTGTGATGTTGAGGGCTCCCCCACCAATCCTCAGATGCTGTGATGTTGAGGGCTACCCCACCAATCCTCAGATGCTGTGATGTCGATGGCTACCCCACCAATCCTCAGGTGCTGTGATGTTGAGGGATACCCCACCAATCCTCAGATGCTGTGATGTTGAGGACTACCCCACCAATCCTCAGGTGCTGTGATGTTGAGGACTACCCCACCAATCCTCAGATGCTGTGATGTTGAGGACTACCCCACCAATCCTCAGATGCTGTGATGTTGAGGGCTACTCCACCAATCCTCAGATGCTGTGATGTTGAGGGATACCCCACCAATCCTCAGGTGCTGTGATGTTGAGGGCTACTCCACCAATCCTCAGATGCTGTGATGTTGAGGGATACCCCACCAATCCTCAGATGCTGTGATGTTGAGGACTACCCCACCAATCCTCAGGTGCTGTAATGTTGAGGACTACCCCACCAATCCTCAGATGCTGTGATGTTGAGGACTACCCCACCAATCCTCAGATGCTGTGATGTTGAGGGCTACTCCACCAATCCTCAGATGCTGTGATGTTGAGGGATACCCCACCAATCCTCAGGTGCTGTGATGTTGAGGGCTACTCCACCAATCCCCAAATGCTGTGATGTTGAGGGCTTCTCCACCAATCCTCAGATGCTGTGATGTTGGGGGCTACTCCACCAATCCTCAGATGCTGTGATGTTGAGGACTACTCCACCAATCCTCAGGTGCTGTGATGTTGAGGACTACCCCACCAATCCTCAGATGCTGTGATGTTGAGGGCTTCTCCACCAATCCTCAGATGCTGTGATGTTGAGGGATACCCCACCAATCCTCAGGTGCTGTGGTGTTGAGGACTACCCACCAATCCTCAGATGCTGTGATGTTGAGGGCTACTCCACCAATCCTCAGGTACTGTGATGTTGAGGGATACCCCACCAATCCTCAGATGCTGTGATGTTGAGGGATACCCCACCAATCCTCAGATGCTGAGATGTTGAGGACTACCCCACCAATCCTCAGATGCTGTGATGTTGATGGCTACTCCAACAATCCTCAGATGCTGTGATGTTGAGGACTACTCCACCAATCCTCAGATGCTGTGATGTTGAGGACTACCCCACCAATCCTCAGGTGCTGTGATGTTGAGGACCACCCCACCAATCCTCAGATGCTGTGCTGTTGAGGGCTACTCCACCAATCCTCAGATGCTGTGATGTTGAGGACTACCCCACCAATCCTCAGATGCTGTGATGTTGAGGACTACTCCACCAATCCTCAGATGCTGTGATGTTGAGGGCTTCTCCACCAATCCTCAGATGCTGTGATGTTGAGGACTACCCCCACCAATCCTCAGATGCTGTGATGTTGAGGGCTACTCCACCAATCCTCAGATGCTGTGATGTTGAGGACTACTCCACCAATCCTCAGGTGCTGTGATGTTGAGGACTACCCCACCAATCCTCAGATGCTGTGATGTTGAGGCTACTCCACCAATCCTCAGGTGCTGTGATGTTGAGGACTACTCCACCAATCCTCAGATGCTGTGATGTTGAGGACTACTTCACCAATCCTCAGATGCTGTGATGTTGAGGGATACCCCACCAATCCTCAGATGCTGTGATGTTGAGGACTACCCCACCAATCCTCAGATGCTGTGATGTTGAGGACTACCCCACCAATCCTCAGATGCTGTGGTGTTGAGGGATACCCCACCAATCCTCAGATGCTGTGATGTTGAGGACTACCCCACCAATCCTCAGATGCTGTGATGTTGAGGGATACCCCACCAATCCTCAGATGCTGTGATGTTGAGGACTACTCCACCAATCCTCAGATGCTGTGATGTTGAGGACTACCCCACCAATCTCCTCAGGTGCTGTGATGTTGAGGACTACTCCACCAATCCTCAGATGCTGTGATGCTGAGGGGATACCCCACCAATCCTCAGATGCTGTGATGTTGAGGGCTACTTCACCAATCTTCAGATGCTGTGATGTTGAGGACTACCCCACCAATCCTCAGATGCTGTGATGTTGAGGCTACTCCACCAATCCTCAGATGCTGTGATGTTGAGGGATACCCCACCAATCCTCAGATGCTGTGATGTTGAGGACTACCCCACCAATCCTCAGATGCTGTGATGTTGAGGCTACTCCATCAATCCTCAGATGCTGTGATGTTGAGGACTACCCCACCAATCCTCAGGTGCTGTGATGTTGAGGACTACCCCACCAATCCTCAGATGCTGTGATGTTGAGGACTACCCCACCAATCCTCAGATGCTGTGATGTTGAGGGCTACTCCACCAATCCTCAGATGCTGTGATGTTGAGGGCTACTCCACCAATCCTCAGATGCTGTGGTGTTGAGGACTACCCCACCAATCCTCAGGTGCTGTGATGTTGAGGGCTACCCCACCAATCCTCAGATGCTGTGATGTTGAGGGCTACTCCACCAATCCTCAGATGCTGTGATGTTGAGGGATACCCCACCAATCCTCAGGTGCTGTGATGTTGAGGGATACCCCACCAACCTCAGATGCTGTGATGTTGAGGACTACCCCACCAATCCTCAGATGCTGTGATGTTGAAGGATACCCCACCAATCCTCAGGTGCTGTGATGTTGAGGCTACTCCACCAATCCTCAGATGCTGTGATGTTGAGGACTACTCCACCAATCCTCAGATGCTGTGATGTTGAGGGATACCCCACCAATCCTCAGATGCTGTGCTGTTGAGGACTACCCCACCAATCCTCAGGTGCTGTGATGTTGAGGGCTACTCCACCAATCCTCAGATGCTGTGATGTTGAGGGATACCCCACCAATCCTCAGATGCTGTGATGTTGAGGGATACCCCACCAATCCTCAGGTGCTGTGATGTTGAGGGATACCCCACCAACCTCAGATGCTGTGATGTTGAGGACTACCCCACCAATCCTCAGATGCTGTGATGTTGAAGGATACCCCACCAATCCTCAGATGCTGTGATGCTGAGGGCTACTTCACCAATCCTCAGATGCTGTGATGTTGAGGGATACCCCACCAATCCTCAGATGCTGTGATGTTGAGGGCTACTCCACCAATCCTCAGATGCTGTGATGTTGAGGGCTACTCCACCAATCCTCAGATGCTGTGATGTTGAGGACTACCCCACCAATCCTCAGGTGCTGTGATGTTGAGGACTACCCCACCAATCCTCAGATGCTGTGATGTTGAGGGATACCCCACCAATCCTCAGATGCTGTGCTGTTGAGGACTACTCCACCAATCCTCAGGTGCTGTGATGTTGAGGACTACTCCACCAATCCTCAGATGCTGTGATGTTGAGGGATACTCCACCAATCCTCAGATGCTGTGATGTTGAGGGCTACTCCACCAATCCTCAGATGCTGTGATGTTGAGGGCTACTCCACCAATCCTCAGATGCTGTGATGTTGAGGACTACTCCACCAATCCTCAGATGCTGTGATGTTGAGGACTACCCCACCAATCCTCAGATGCTGTGATGTTGAGGACTACCCCACCAATCCTCAGATGCTGTGATGTTGAGGACTACCCCACCAATCCTCAGGTGCTGTGATGTTGAGGGATACCCCACCAATCCTCAGATGCTGTGATGTTGAGGGCTACTCCACCAATCCTCAGATGCTGTGATGTTGAGGACTACCCCACCAATCCTCAGATGCTGTGATGTTGAGGCTACTCCACCAATCTTCAGATGCTGTGATGTTGAGGACTACCCCACCAATCCTCAGATGCTGTGATGTTGAGGACTACCCCACCAATCCTCAGGTGCTGTGATGTTGAGGCCTATCCCACCAATCCTCAGATGCTGTGATGTTGAGGGCTACTCCACCAATCCTCAGATGCTGTGATGTTGAGGACTACCCCACCAATCCTCAGGTGCTGTGATGTTGAGGCCTATCCCACCAATCCTCAGATGCTGTGATGTTGAGGGCTACTCCACCAATCCTCAGATGCTGTGATGTTGAGGGATACCCCACCAATCCTCAGATGCTGTGATGTTGAGGGCTACTCCACCAATCCTCAGATGCTGTGATGTTGAGGACTACCCCACCAATCCTCAGATGCTGTGATGTTGAGGGCTACTCCACCAATCCTCAGATGCTGTGATGTTGAGGACTACCCCACCAATCCTCAGGTGCTGTGATGTTGAGGGATACCCCACCAATCCTCAGATGCTGTGATGTTGAGGACTACCCCACCAATCCTCAGATGCTGTGATGTTGAGGACTACCCCACCAATCCTCAGATGCTGTTGTGTTGAGGGCTACTCCACCAATCCTCAGATCTGTGATGTTGAGGGCTACTCCACCAATCCTCAGATGCTGTGATGTTGAGGACTACCCCACCAATCCTCAGGTGCTGTGATGTTGAGGACTACCCCACCAATCCTCAGATGCTGTGATGTTGAGGACTACCCCACCAATCCTCAGATGCTGTGATGTTGAGGACTACTCCACCAATCCTCAGGTGCTGTGATGTTGAGGACTACCCCACCAATCCTCAGATGCTGTGATGTTGAGGACTACCCCACCAATCCTCAGATGCTGTGATGTTGAGGGCTACTCCACCAATCCTCAGATGCTGTGATGTTGAGGGATACCCCACCAATCCTCAGATGCTGTGGTGTTGAGGGCTACTCCACCAATCCTCAGGTGCTGTGATGTTGAGGACTACCCCACCAATCCTCAGATGCTGTGATGTTGAGGGCTACTCCACCAATCCTCAGATGCTGTGATGTTGAGGGCTACCCCACCAATCCTCAGATGCTGTGATGTCGAGGCCTACTCCACCAATCCTCAGATGCTGTGATGTTGAGGACTACCCCACCAATCCTCAGATGCTGTGATGTTGATGGCTACCCCACCAATCCTCAGATGCTGTGATGTTGAGGACTACCCCACCAATCCTCAGATGCTGTGATGTTGAGGACTACTCCACCAATCCTCAGATGCTGTGATGTTGAGGACTACCCCACCAATCCTCAGATGCTGTGATGTTGAGGGCTTCTCCACCAATCCTCAGATGCTGTGATGTTGAGGGCTACCCCACCAATCCTCAGATGCTGTGATGTTGATGGCTACCCCACCAATCCTCAGATGCTGTGATGTTGAGTACTACCCCACCAATCCTCAGATGCTGTGATGTTGAGGGCTACTCCACCAATCCTCAGATGCTGTGGTGTTGAGGGCTACTCCACCAATCCTCAGGTGCTGTGATGTTGAGGACTACCCCACCAATCCTCAGATGCTGTGATGTTGAGGGCTACTCCACCAATCCTCAGATGCTGTGATGTTGAGGGCTACCCCACCAATCCTCAGATGCTGTGATGTCGAGGCCTACTCCACCAATCCTCAGATGCTGTGATGTTGAGGACTACCCCACCAATCCTCAGATGCTGTGATGTTGATGGCTACCCCACCAATCCTCAGATGCTGTGATGTTGAGGACTACCCCACCAATCCTCAGATGCTGTGATGTTGAGGACTACTCCACCAATCCTCAGATGCTGTGATGTTGAGGACTACCCCACCAATCCTCAGATGCTGTGATGTTGAGGGCTTCTCCACCAATCCTCAGATGCTGTGATGTTGAGGGCTACCCCACCAATCCTCAGATGCTGTGATGTTGATGGCTACCCCACCAATCCTCAGGTGCTGTGCTGTTGAGGGCTACTCCACCAATCCTCAGATGCTGTGATGTTGAGGGCTACTCCACCAATCCTCAGATGCTGTGATGTTGAGGGATACTCCACCAATCCTCAGATGCTGTGATGTTGAGGACTACCCCACCAATCCTCAGATGCTGTGATGTTGAGGGCTCCCCCACCAATCCTCAGATGCTGTGATGTTGAGGGCTACCCCACCAATCCTCAGATGCTGTGATGTCGATGGCTACCCCACCAATCCTCAGATGCTGTGATGTTGAGGACTACCCCACCAATCCTCAGGTGCTGTGATGTTGAGGACTACCCCACCAATCCTCAGATGCTGTGATGTTGAGGACTACCCCACCAATCCTCAGATGCTGTGATGTTGAGGGCTACTCCACCAATCCTCAGATGCTGTGATGTTGAGGGATACCCCACCAATCCTCAGGTGCTGTGATGTTGAGGGCTACTCCACCAATCCTCAGATGCTGTGATGTTGAGGGATACCCCACCAATCCTCAGATGCTGTGATGTTGAGGACTACCCCACCAATCCTCAGGTGCTGTAATGTTGAGGACTACCCCACCAATCCTCAGATGCTGTGATGTTGAGGACTACCCCACCAATCCTCAGATGCTGTGATGTTGAGGGCTACTCCACCAATCCTCAGATGCTGTGATGTTGAGGGATACCCCACCAATCCTCAGGTGCTGTGATGTTGAGGGCTACTCCACCAATCCCCAAATGCTGTGATGTTGAGGGCTTCTCCACCAATCCTCAGATGCTGTGATGTTGGGGGCTACTCCACCAATCCTCAGATGCTGTGATGTTGAGGACTACTCCACCAATCCTCAGGTGCTGTGATGTTGAGGACTACCCCACCAATCCTCAGATGCTGTGATGTTGAGGGCTTCTCCACCAATCCTCAGATGCTGTGATGTTGAGGGATACCCCACCAATCCTCAGGTGCTGTGGTGTTGAGGACTACCCACCAATCCTCAGATGCTGTGATGTTGAGGGCTACTCCACCAATCCTCAGGTGCTGTGATGTTGAGGGATACCCCACCAATCCTCAGATGCTGTGATGTTGAGGGATACCCCACCAATCCTCAGATGCTGAGATGTTGAGGACTACCCCACCAATCCTCAGATGCTGTGATGTTGATGGCTACCCCACCAATCCTCAGGTGCTGTGGTGTTGAGGGATACCCCACCAATCCTCAGATGCTGTGATGTTGAGGACTACTCCACCAATCCTCAGATGCTGTGATGTTGAGGACTACCCCACCAATCCTCAGATGCTGTGATGTTGAGGACTACCCCACCAATCCTCAGATGCTGTGATGTTGATGGCTACCCCACCAATCCTCAGATGCTGTGATGTTGAGGACTACCCCACCAATCCTCAGATGCTGTGATGTTGAGGACTACTCCACCAATCCTCAGATGCTGTGATGTTGAGGACTACCCCACCAATCCTCAGATGCTGTGATGTTGAGGACTACCCCACCAATCCTCAGATGCTGTGATGTTGAGGGCTTCTCCACCAATCCTCAGATGCTGTGATGTTGAGGGCTACCCCACCAATCCTCAGATGCTGTGATGTTGATGGCTACCCCACCAATCCTCAGGTGCTGTGCTGTTGAGGGCTACTCCACCAATCCTCAGATGCTGTGATGTTGAGGGCTACTCCACCAATCCTCAGATGCTGTGATGTTGAGGGATACTCCACCAATCCTCAGATGCTGTGATGTTGAGGACTACCCCACCAATCCTCAGATGCTGTGATGTTGAGGGCTCCCCCACCAATCCTCAGATGCTGTGATGTTGAGGGCTACCCCACCAATCCTCAGATGCTGTGATGTCGATGGCTACCCCACCAATCCTCAGGTGCTGTGATGTTGAGGGATACCCCACCAATCCTCAGATGCTGTGATGTTGAGGACTACCCCACCAATCCTCAGGTGCTGTGATGTTGAGGACTACCCCACCAATCCTCAGATGCTGTGATGTTGAGGACTACCCCACCAATCCTCAGATGCTGTGATGTTGAGGGCTACTCCACCAATCCTCAGATGCTGTGATGTTGAGGGATACCCCACCAATCCTCAGGTGCTGTGATGTTGAGGGCTACTCCACCAATCCTCAGATGCTGTGATGTTGAGGGATACCCCACCAATCCTCAGATGCTGTGATGTTGAGGACTACCCCACCAATCCTCAGGTGCTGTAATGTTGAGGACTACCCCACCAATCCTCAGATGCTGTGATGTTGAGGACTACCCCACCAATCCTCAGATGCTGTGATGTTGAGGGCTACTCCACCAATCCTCAGATGCTGTGATGTTGAGGAATACCCCACCAATCCTCAGGTGCTGTGATGTTGAGGGCTACTCCACCAATCCCCAAATGCTGTGATGTTGAGGGCTTCTCCACCAATCCTCAGATGCTGTGATGTTGGGGGCTACTCCACCAATCCTCAGATGCTGTGATGTTGAGGACTACTCCACCAATCCTCAGGTGCTGTGATGTTGAGGACTACCCCACCAATCCTCAGATGCTGTGATGTTGAGGGCTTCTCCACCAATCCTCAGATGCTGTGATGTTGAGGGATACCCCACCAATCCTCAGGTGCTGTGGTGTTGAGGACTACCCACCAATCCTCAGATGCTGTGATGTTGAGGGCTACTCCACCAATCCTCAGGTACTGTGATGTTGAGGGATACCCCACCAATCCTCAGATGCTGTGATGTTGAGGGATACCCCACCAATCCTCAGATGCTGAGATGTTGAGGACTACCCCACCAATCCTCAGATGCTGTGATGTTGATGGCTACTCCAACAATCCTCAGATGCTGTGATGTTGAGGACTACTCCACCAATCCTCAGATGCTGTGATGTTGAGGACTACCCCACCAATCCTCAGGTGCTGTGATGTTGAGGACCACCCCACCAATCCTCAGATGCTGTGCTGTTGAGGGCTACTCCACCAATCCTCAGATGCTGTGATGTTGAGGACTACCCCACCAATCCTCAGATGCTGTGATGTTGAGGACTACTCCACCAATCCTCAGATGCTGTGATGTTGAGGGCTTCTCCACCAATCCTCAGATGCTGTGATGTTGAGGACTACCCCCACCAATCCTCAGATGCTGTGATGTCGAGGCCTACTCCACCAATCCTCAGATGCTGTGATGTTGAGGACTACTCCACCAATCCTCAGATGCTGTGATGTTGAGGACTACCCCACCAATCCTCAGATGCTGTGATGTTGAGGACTACTCCACCAATCCTCAGATGCTGTGATGTTGAGGACTACCCCACCAATCCTCAGATGCTGTGATGTTGAGGACTACTCCACCAATCCTCAGATGCTGTGATGTTGAGGACTACCCCACCAATCCTCAGATGCTGTGATGTTGAGGGCTTCTCCACCAATCCTCAGATGCTGTGATGTTGAGGGATACCCCACCAATCCTCAGGTGCTGTGGTGTTGAGGACTACCCACCAATCCTCAGATGCTGTGATGTTGAGGGCTACTCCACCAATCCTCAGGTGCTGTGATGTTGAGGGATACCCCACCAATCCTCAGATGCTGTGATGTTGAGGGATACCCCACCAATCCTCAGATGCTGAGATGTTGAGGACTACCCCACCAATCCTCAGATGCTGTGATGTTGATGGCTACCCCACCAATCCTCAGGTGCTGTGGTGTTGAGGGATACCCCACCAATCCTCAGATGCTGTGATGTTGAGGACTACTCCACCAATCCTCAGATGCTGTGATGTTGAGGACTACCCCACCAATCCTCAGATGCTGTGATGTTGAGGACTACTCCACCAATCCTCAGATGCTGTGATGTTGAGGACTACCCCACCAATCCTCAGGTGCTGTGATGTTGAGGGATACCCCACCAATCCTCAGATGCTGTGATGTTGAGGGCTCCCCACCAATCCTCAGATGCTGTGATGTTGAGGACTACCCCACCAATCCTCAGATGCTGTGATGTTGAGGACTACCCCACCAATCCTCAGATGCTGTGATGTTGAGGACTACCCCACCAATCCTCAGATGCTGTGGTGTTGAGGGCTACTCCACCAATCCTCAGGTGCTGTGATGTTGAGGACTACCCCACCAATCCTCAGATGCTGTGATGTTGAGGGCTACTCCACCAATCCTCAGATGCTGTGATGTTGAGGGCTACCCCACCAATCCTCAGATGCTGTGATGTCGAGGCCTACTCCACCAATCCTCAGATGCTGTGATGTTGAGGACTACCCCACCAATCCTCAGATGCTGTGATGTTGATGGCTACCCCACCAATCCTCAGATGCTGTGATGTTGAGGACTACCCCACCAATCCTCAGATGCTGTGATGTTGAGGACTACTCCACCAATCCTCAGATGCTGTGATGTTGAGGACTACCCCACCAATCCTCAGATGCTGTGATGTTGAGGACTACCCCACCAATCCTCAGATGCTGTGATGTTGAGGGCTTCTCCACCAATCCTCAGATGCTGTGATGTTGAGGGCTACCCCACCAATCCTCAGATGCTGTGATGTTGATGGCTACCCCACCAATCCTCAGGTGCTGTGCTGTTGAGGGCTACTCCACCAATCCTCAGATGCTGTGATGTTGAGGGCTACTCCACCAATCCTCAGATGCTGTGATGTTGAGGGATACTCCACCAATCCTCAGATGCTGTGATGTTGAGGACTACCCCACCAATCCTCAGATGCTGTGATGTTGAGGGCTCCCCCACCAATCCTCAGATGCTGTGATGTTGAGGGCTACCCCACCAATCCTCAGATGCTGTGATGTCGATGGCTACCCCACCAATCCTCAGGTGCTGTGATGTTGAGGGATACCCCACCAATCCTCAGATGCTGTGATGTTGAGGACTACCCCACCAATCCTCAGGTGCTGTGATGTTGAGGACTACCCCACCAATCCTCAGATGCTGTGATGTTGAGGACTACCCCACCAATCCTCAGATGCTGTGATGTTGAGGGCTACTCCACCAATCCTCAGATGCTGTGATGTTGAGGGATACCCCACCAATCCTCAGGTGCTGTGATGTTGAGGGCTACTCCACCAATCCTCAGATGCTGTGATGTTGAGGGATACCCCACCAATCCTCAGATGCTGTGATGTTGAGGACTACCCCACCAATCCTCAGGTGCTGTAATGTTGAGGACTACCCCACCAATCCTCAGATGCTGTGATGTTGAGGACTACCCCACCAATCCTCAGATGCTGTGATGTTGAGGGCTACTCCACCAATCCTCAGATGCTGTGATGTTGAGGGATACCCCACCAATCCTCAGGTGCTGTGATGTTGAGGGCTACTCCACCAATCCCCAAATGCTGTGATGTTGAGGGCTTCTCCACCAATCCTCAGATGCTGTGATGTTGGGGGCTACTCCACCAATCCTCAGATGCTGTGATGTTGAGGACTACTCCACCAATCCTCAGGTGCTGTGATGTTGAGGACTACCCCACCAATCCTCAGATGCTGTGATGTTGAGGGCTTCTCCACCAATCCTCAGATGCTGTGATGTTGAGGGATACCCCACCAATCCTCAGGTGCTGTGGTGTTGAGGACTACCCACCAATCCTCAGATGCTGTGATGTTGAGGGCTACTCCACCAATCCTCAGGTACTGTGATGTTGAGGGATACCCCACCAATCCTCAGATGCTGTGATGTTGAGGGATACCCCACCAATCCTCAGATGCTGAGATGTTGAGGACTACCCCACCAATCCTCAGATGCTGTGATGTTGATGGCTACTCCAACAATCCTCAGATGCTGTGATGTTGAGGACTACTCCACCAATCCTCAGATGCTGTGATGTTGAGGACTACCCCACCAATCCTCAGGTGCTGTGATGTTGAGGACCACCCCACCAATCCTCAGATGCTGTGCTGTTGAGGGCTACTCCACCAATCCTCAGATGCTGTGATGTTGAGGACTACCCCACCAATCCTCAGATGCTGTGATGTTGAGGACTACTCCACCAATCCTCAGATGCTGTGATGTTGAGGGCTTCTCCACCAATCCTCAGATGCTGTGATGTTGAGGACTACCCCCACCAATCCTCAGATGCTGTGATGTTGAGGGCTACTCCACCAATCCTCAGATGCTGTGATGTTGAGGACTACTCCACCAATCCTCAGGTGCTGTGATGTTGAGGACTACCCCACCAATCCTCAGATGCTGTGATGTTGAGGCTACTCCACCAATCCTCAGGTGCTGTGATGTTGAGGACTACTCCACCAATCCTCAGATGCTGTGATGTTGAGGACTACTTCACCAATCCTCAGATGCTGTGATGTTGAGGGATACCCCACCAATCCTCAGATGCTGTGATGTTGAGGACTACCCCACCAATCCTCAGATGCTGTGATGTTGAGGACTACCCCACCAATCCTCAGATGCTGTGGTGTTGAGGGATACCCCACCAATCCTCAGATGCTGTGATGTTGAGGACTACCCCACCAATCCTCAGATGCTGTGATGTTGAGGGATACCCCACCAATCCTCAGATGCTGTGATGTTGAGGACTACTCCACCAATCCTCAGATGCTGTGATGTTGAGGACTACCCCACCAATCTCCTCAGGTGCTGTGATGTTGAGGACTACTCCACCAATCCTCAGATGCTGTGATGCTGAGGGGATACCCCACCAATCCTCAGATGCTGTGATGTTGAGGGCTACTTCACCAATCTTCAGATGCTGTGATGTTGAGGACTACCCCACCAATCCTCAGATGCTGTGATGTTGAGGCTACTCCACCAATCCTCAGATGCTGTGATGTTGAGGGATACCCCACCAATCCTCAGATGCTGTGATGTTGAGGACTACCCCACCAATCCTCAGATGCTGTGATGTTGAGGCTACTCCATCAATCCTCAGATGCTGTGATGTTGAGGACTACCCCACCAATCCTCAGGTGCTGTGATGTTGAGGACTACCCCACCAATCCTCAGATGCTGTGATGTTGAGGACTACCCCACCAATCCTCAGATGCTGTGATGTTGAGGGCTACTCCACCAATCCTCAGATGCTGTGATGTTGAGGGCTACTCCACCAATCCTCAGATGCTGTGGTGTTGAGGACTACCCCACCAATCCTCAGGTGCTGTGATGTTGAGGGCTACCCCACCAATCCTCAGATGCTGTGATGTTGAGGGCTACTCCACCAATCCTCAGATGCTGTGATGTTGAGGGATACCCCACCAATCCTCAGGTGCTGTGATGTTGAGGGATACCCCACCAACCTCAGATGCTGTGATGTTGAGGACTACCCCACCAATCCTCAGATGCTGTGATGTTGAAGGATACCCCACCAATCCTCAGGTGCTGTGATGTTGAGGCTACTCCACCAATCCTCAGATGCTGTGATGTTGAGGACTACTCCACCAATCCTCAGATGCTGTGATGTTGAGGGATACCCCACCAATCCTCAGATGCTGTGCTGTTGAGGACTACCCCACCAATCCTCAGGTGCTGTGATGTTGAGGGCTACTCCACCAATCCTCAGATGCTGTGATGTTGAGGGATACCCCACCAATCCTCAGATGCTGTGATGTTGAGGGATACCCCACCAATCCTCAGGTGCTGTGATGTTGAGGGATACCCCACCAACCTCAGATGCTGTGATGTTGAGGACTACCCCACCAATCCTCAGATGCTGTGATGTTGAAGGATACCCCACCAATCCTCAGATGCTGTGATGCTGAGGGCTACTTCACCAATCCTCAGATGCTGTGATGTTGAGGGATACCCCACCAATCCTCAGATGCTGTGATGTTGAGGGCTACTCCACCAATCCTCAGATGCTGTGATGTTGAGGGCTACTCCACCAATCCTCAGATGCTGTGATGTTGAGGACTACCCCACCAATCCTCAGGTGCTGTGATGTTGAGGACTACCCCACCAATCCTCAGATGCTGTGATGTTGAGGGATACCCCACCAATCCTCAGATGCTGTGCTGTTGAGGACTACTCCACCAATCCTCAGGTGCTGTGATGTTGAGGACTACTCCACCAATCCTCAGATGCTGTGATGTTGAGGGATACTCCACCAATCCTCAGATGCTGTGATGTTGAGGGCTACTCCACCAATCCTCAGATGCTGTGATGTTGAGGGCTACTCCACCAATCCTCAGATGCTGTGATGTTGAGGACTACTCCACCAATCCTCAGATGCTGTGATGTTGAGGACTACCCCACCAATCCTCAGATGCTGTGATGTTGAGGACTACCCCACCAATCCTCAGATGCTGTGATGTTGAGGACTACCCCACCAATCCTCAGGTGCTGTGATGTTGAGGGATACCCCACCAATCCTCAGATGCTGTGATGTTGAGGGCTACTCCACCAATCCTCAGATGCTGTGATGTTGAGGACTACCCCACCAATCCTCAGATGCTGTGATGTTGAGGCTACTCCACCAATCTTCAGATGCTGTGATGTTGAGGACTACCCCACCAATCCTCAGATGCTGTGATGTTGAGGACTACCCCACCAATCCTCAGGTGCTGTGATGTTGAGGCCTATCCCACCAATCCTCAGATGCTGTGATGTTGAGGGCTACTCCACCAATCCTCAGATGCTGTGATGTTGAGGACTACCCCACCAATCCTCAGGTGCTGTGATGTTGAGGCCTATCCCACCAATCCTCAGATGCTGTGATGTTGAGGGCTACTCCACCAATCCTCAGATGCTGTGATGTTGAGGGATACCCCACCAATCCTCAGATGCTGTGATGTTGAGGGCTACTCCACCAATCCTCAGATGCTGTGATGTTGAGGACTACCCCACCAATCCTCAGATGCTGTGATGTTGAGGGCTACTCCACCAATCCTCAGATGCTGTGATGTTGAGGACTACCCCACCAATCCTCAGGTGCTGTGATGTTGAGGGATACCCCACCAATCCTCAGATGCTGTGATGTTGAGGACTACCCCACCAATCCTCAGATGCTGTGATGTTGAGGACTACCCCACCAATCCTCAGATGCTGTTGTGTTGAGGGCTACTCCACCAATCCTCAGATCTGTGATGTTGAGGGCTACTCCACCAATCCTCAGATGCTGTGATGTTGAGGACTACCCCACCAATCCTCAGGTGCTGTGATGTTGAGGACTACCCCACCAATCCTCAGATGCTGTGATGTTGAGGACTACCCCACCAATCCTCAGATGCTGTGATGTTGAGGACTACTCCACCAATCCTCAGGTGCTGTGATGTTGAGGACTACCCCACCAATCCTCAGATGCTGTGATGTTGAGGACTACCCCACCAATCCTCAGATGCTGTGATGTTGAGGGCTACTCCACCAATCCTCAGATGCTGTGATGTTGAGGGATACCCCACCAATCCTCAGATGCTGTGGTGTTGAGGGCTACTCCACCAATCCTCAGGTGCTGTGATGTTGAGGACTACCCCACCAATCCTCAGATGCTGTGATGTTGAGGGCTACTCCACCAATCCTCAGATGCTGTGATGTTGAGGGCTACCCCACCAATCCTCAGATGCTGTGATGTCGAGGCCTACTCCACCAATCCTCAGATGCTGTGATGTTGAGGACTACCCCACCAATCCTCAGATGCTGTGATGTTGATGGCTACCCCACCAATCCTCAGATGCTGTGATGTTGAGGACTACCCCACCAATCCTCAGATGCTGTGATGTTGAGGACTACTCCACCAATCCTCAGATGCTGTGATGTTGAGGACTACCCCACCAATCCTCAGATGCTGTGATGTTGAGGGCTTCTCCACCAATCCTCAGATGCTGTGATGTTGAGGGCTACCCCACCAATCCTCAGATGCTGTGATGTTGATGGCTACCCCACCAATCCTCAGATGCTGTGATGTTGAGTACTACCCCACCAATCCTCAGATGCTGTGATGTTGAGGGCTACTCCACCAATCCTCAGATGCTGTGGTGTTGAGGGCTACTCCACCAATCCTCAGGTGCTGTGATGTTGAGGACTACCCCACCAATCCTCAGATGCTGTGATGTTGAGGGCTACTCCACCAATCCTCAGATGCTGTGATGTTGAGGGCTACCCCACCAATCCTCAGATGCTGTGATGTCGAGGCCTACTCCACCAATCCTCAGATGCTGTGATGTTGAGGACTACCCCACCAATCCTCAGATGCTGTGATGTTGATGGCTACCCCACCAATCCTCAGATGCTGTGATGTTGAGGACTACCCCACCAATCCTCAGATGCTGTGATGTTGAGGACTACTCCACCAATCCTCAGATGCTGTGATGTTGAGGACTACCCCACCAATCCTCAGATGCTGTGATGTTGAGGGCTTCTCCACCAATCCTCAGATGCTGTGATGTTGAGGGCTACCCCACCAATCCTCAGATGCTGTGATGTTGATGGCTACCCCACCAATCCTCAGGTGCTGTGCTGTTGAGGGCTACTCCACCAATCCTCAGATGCTGTGATGTTGAGGGCTACTCCACCAATCCTCAGATGCTGTGATGTTGAGGGATACTCCACCAATCCTCAGATGCTGTGATGTTGAGGACTACCCCACCAATCCTCAGATGCTGTGATGTTGAGGGCTCCCCCACCAATCCTCAGATGCTGTGATGTTGAGGGCTACCCCACCAATCCTCAGATGCTGTGATGTCGATGGCTACCCCACCAATCCTCAGATGCTGTGATGTTGAGGACTACCCCACCAATCCTCAGGTGCTGTGATGTTGAGGACTACCCCACCAATCCTCAGATGCTGTGATGTTGAGGACTACCCCACCAATCCTCAGATGCTGTGATGTTGAGGGCTACTCCACCAATCCTCAGATGCTGTGATGTTGAGGGATACCCCACCAATCCTCAGGTGCTGTGATGTTGAGGGCTACTCCACCAATCCTCAGATGCTGTGATGTTGAGGGATACCCCACCAATCCTCAGATGCTGTGATGTTGAGGACTACCCCACCAATCCTCAGGTGCTGTAATGTTGAGGACTACCCCACCAATCCTCAGATGCTGTGATGTTGAGGACTACCCCACCAATCCTCAGATGCTGTGATGTTGAGGGCTACTCCACCAATCCTCAGATGCTGTGATGTTGAGGGATACCCCACCAATCCTCAGGTGCTGTGATGTTGAGGGCTACTCCACCAATCCCCAAATGCTGTGATGTTGAGGGCTTCTCCACCAATCCTCAGATGCTGTGATGTTGGGGGCTACTCCACCAATCCTCAGATGCTGTGATGTTGAGGACTACTCCACCAATCCTCAGGTGCTGTGATGTTGAGGACTACCCCACCAATCCTCAGATGCTGTGATGTTGAGGGCTTCTCCACCAATCCTCAGATGCTGTGATGTTGAGGGATACCCCACCAATCCTCAGGTGCTGTGGTGTTGAGGACTACCCACCAATCCTCAGATGCTGTGATGTTGAGGGCTACTCCACCAATCCTCAGGTGCTGTGATGTTGAGGGATACCCCACCAATCCTCAGATGCTGTGATGTTGAGGGATACCCCACCAATCCTCAGATGCTGAGATGTTGAGGACTACCCCACCAATCCTCAGATGCTGTGATGTTGATGGCTACCCCACCAATCCTCAGGTGCTGTGGTGTTGAGGGATACCCCACCAATCCTCAGATGCTGTGATGTTGAGGACTACTCCACCAATCCTCAGATGCTGTGATGTTGAGGACTACCCCACCAATCCTCAGATGCTGTGATGTTGAGGACTACTCCACCAATCCTCAGATGCTGTGATGTTGAGGACTACCCCACCAATCCTCAGATGCTGTGATGTTGAGGGCTCCCCACCAATCCTCAGATGCTGTGATGTTGAGGACTACCCCACCAATCCTCAGATGCTGTGATGTTGAGGACTACCCCACCAATCCTCAGATGCTGTGATGTTGAGGACTACCCCACCAATCCTCAGATGCTGTGGTGTTGAGGGCTACTCCACCAATCCTCAGGTGCTGTGATGTTGAGGACTACCCCACCAATCCTCAGATGCTGTGATGTTGAGGGCTACTCCACCAATCCTCAGATGCTGTGATGTTGAGGGCTACCCCACCAATCCTCAGATGCTGTGATGTCGAGGCCTACTCCACCAATCCTCAGATGCTGTGATGTTGAGGACTACCCCACCAATCCTCAGATGCTGTGATGTTGATGGCTACCCCACCAATCCTCAGATGCTGTGATGTTGAGGACTACCCCACCAATCCTCAGATGCTGTGATGTTGAGGACTACTCCACCAATCCTCAGATGCTGTGATGTTGAGGACTACCCCACCAATCCTCAGATGCTGTGATGTTGAGGGCTTCTCCACCAATCCTCAGATGCTGTGATGTTGAGGGCTACCCCACCAATCCTCAGATGCTGTGATGTTGATGGCTACCCCACCAATCCTCAGGTGCTGTGCTGTTGAGGGCTACTCCACCAATCCTCAGATGCTGTGATGTTGAGGGCTACTCCACCAATCCTCAGATGCTGTGATGTTGAGGGATACTCCACCAATCCTCAGATGCTGTGATGTTGAGGACTACCCCACCAATCCTCAGATGCTGTGATGTTGAGGGCTCCCCCACCAATCCTCAGATGCTGTGATGTTGAGGGCTACCCCACCAATCCTCAGATGCTGTGATGTCGATAGCTACCCCACCAATCCTCAGGTGCTGTGATGTTGAGGGATACCCCACCAATCCTCAGATGCTGTGATGTTGAGGACTACCCCACCAATCCTCAGGTGCTGTGATGTTGAGGACTACCCCACCAATCCTCAGATGCTGTGATGTTGAGGACTACCCCACCAATCCTCAGATGCTGTGATGTTGAGGGCTACTCCACCAATCCTCAGATGCTGTGATGTTGAGGGATACCCCACCAATCCTCAGGTGCTGTGATGTTGAGGGCTACTCCACCAATCCTCAGATGCTGTGATGTTGAGGGATACCCCACCAATCCTCAGATGCTGTGATGTTGAGGACTACCCCACCAATCCTCAGGTGCTGTAATGTTGAGGACTACCCCACCAATCCTCAGATGCTGTGATGTTGAGGACTACCCCACCAATCCTCAGATGCTGTGATGTTGAGGGCTACTCCACCAATCCTCAGATGCTGTGATGTTGAGGGATACCCCACCAATCCTCAGGTGCTGTGATGTTGAGGGCTACTCCACCAATCCCCAAATGCTGTGATGTTGAGGGCTTCTCCACCAATCCTCAGATGCTGTGATGTTGGGGGCTACTCCACCAATCCTCAGATGCTGTGATGTTGAGGACTACTCCACCAATCCTCAGGTGCTGTGATGTTGAGGACTACCCCACCAATCCTCAGATGCTGTGATGTTGAGGGCTTCTCCACCAATCCTCAGATGCTGTGATGTTGAGGGATACCCCACCAATCCTCAGGTGCTGTGGTGTTGAGGACTACCCACCAATCCTCAGATGCTGTGATGTTGAGGGCTACTCCACCAATCCTCAGGTACTGTGATGTTGAGGGATACCCCACCAATCCTCAGATGCTGTGATGTTGAGGGATACCCCACCAATCCTCAGATGCTGAGATGTTGAGGACTACCCCACCAATCCTCAGATGCTGTGATGTTGATGGCTACTCCAACAATCCTCAGATGCTGTGATGTTGAGGACTACTCCACCAATCCTCAGATGCTGTGATGTTGAGGACTACCCCACCAATCCTCAGGTGCTGTGATGTTGAGGACCACCCCACCAATCCTCAGATGCTGTGCTGTTGAGGGCTACTCCACCAATCCTCAGATGCTGTGATGTTGAGGACTACCCCACCAATCCTCAGATGCTGTGATGTTGAGGACTACTCCACCAATCCTCAGATGCTGTGATGTTGAGGGCTTCTCCACCAATCCTCAGATGCTGTGATGTTGAGGACTACCCCCACCAATCCTCAGATGCTGTGATGTTGAGGGCTACTCCACCAATCCTCAGATGCTGTGATGTTGAGGACTACTCCACCAATCCTCAGGTGCTGTGATGTTGAGGACCCCACCAATCCTCAGATGCTGTGATGTTGAGGCTACTCCACCAATCCTCAGGTGCTGTGATGTTGAGGACTACTCCACCAATCCTCAGATGCTGTGATGTTGAGGACTACTTCACCAATCCTCAGATGCTGTGATGTTGAGGGATACCCCACCAATCCTCAGATGCTGTGATGTTGAGGACTACCCCACCAATCCTCAGATGCTGTGATGTTGAGGACTACCCCACCAATCCTCAGATGCTGTGGTGTTGAGGGATACCCCACCAATCCTCAGATGCTGTGATGTTGAGGACTACCCCACCAATCCTCAGATGCTGTGATGTTGAGGGATACCCCACCAATCCTCAGATGCTGTGATGTTGAGGACTACTCCACCAATCCTCAGATGCTGTGATGTTGAGGACTACCCCACCAATCTCCTCAGGTGCTGTGATGTTGAGGACTACTCCACCAATCCTCAGATGCTGTGATGCTGAGGGGATACCCCACCAATCCTCAGATGCTGTGATGTTGAGGGCTACTTCACCAATCTTCAGATGCTGTGATGTTGAGGACTACCCCACCAATCCTCAGATGCTGTGATGTTGAGGCTACTCCACCAATCCTCAGATGCTGTGATGTTGAGGGATACCCCACCAATCCTCAGATGCTGTGATGTTGAGGACTACCCCACCAATCCTCAGATGCTGTGATGTTGAGGCTACTCCATCAATCCTCAGATGCTGTGATGTTGAGGACTACCCCACCAATCCTCAGGTGCTGTGATGTTGAGGACTACCCCACCAATCCTCAGATGCTGTGATGTTGAGGACTACCCCACCAATCCTCAGATGCTGTGATGTTGAGGGCTACTCCACCAATCCTCAGATGCTGTGATGTTGAGGGCTACTCCACCAATCCTCAGATGCTGTGGTGTTGAGGACTACCCCACCAATCCTCAGGTGCTGTGATGTTGAGGGCTACCCCACCAATCCTCAGATGCTGTGATGTTGAGGGCTACTCCACCAATCCTCAGATGCTGTGATGTTGAGGGATACCCCACCAATCCTCAGGTGCTGTGATGTTGAGGGATACCCCACCAACCTCAGATGCTGTGATGTTGAGGACTACCCCACCAATCCTCAGATGCTGTGATGTTGAAGGATACCCCACCAATCCTCAGGTGCTGTGATGTTGAGGCTACTCCACCAATCCTCAGATGCTGTGATGTTGAGGACTACTCCACCAATCCTCAGATGCTGTGATGTTGAGGGATACCCCACCAATCCTCAGATGCTGTGCTGTTGAGGACTACCCCACCAATCCTCAGGTGCTGTGATGTTGAGGGCTACTCCACCAATCCTCAGATGCTGTGATGTTGAGGGATACCCCACCAATCCTCAGATGCTGTGATGTTGAGGGATACCCCACCAATCCTCAGGTGCTGTGATGTTGAGGGATACCCCACCAACCTCAGATGCTGTGATGTTGAGGACTACCCCACCAATCCTCAGATGCTGTGATGTTGAAGGATACCCCACCAATCCTCAGGTGCTGTGATGTTGAGGCTACTCCACCAATCCTCAGATGCTGTGATGTTGAGGACTACTCCACCAATCCTCAGGTGCTGTGATGTTGAGGGATACCCCACCAATCCTCAGATGCTGTGCTGTTGAGGACTACCCCACCAATCCTCAGGTGCTGTGATGTTGAAGGATACCCCACCAATCCTCAGGTGCTGTGATGTTGAGGCTACTCCACCAATCCTCAGATGCTGTGATGTTGAGGACTACTCCACCAATCCTCAGATGCTGTGATGTTGAGGGATACCCCACCAATCCTCAGATGCTGTGCTGTTGAGGACTACCCCACCAATCCTCAGGTGCTGTGATGTTGAGGGCTACTCCACCAATCCTCAGATGCTGTGATGTTGAGGGATACCCCACCAATCCTCAGATGCTGTGATGTTGAGGACTACTCCACCAATCCTCAGATGCTGTGATGTTGAGGCCTACCCCCACCAATCCTCAGATGCTGTGATGTTGAGGGCTATTCCACCAATCCTCAGATGCTGTGATGTTGAGGGATACCCCACCAATCCTCAGATGCTGTGATGTTGAGGACTACTCCACCAATCCTCAGATGCTGTGATGTTGAGGCCTACCCCACCAATCCTCAGATGCTGTGATGTTGAGGGCTCCCCACCAATCCTCAGATGCTGTGATGTTGAGGACTACTCCACCAATCCTCAGATGCTGTGATGTTGAGGACTACCCCACCAATCCTCAGATGCTGTGATGTTGAGGGATACTCCACCAATCCTCAGATGCTGTGATGTTGAGGACTACCCCACCAATCCTCAGATGCTGTGATGTCGAGGCCTACTCCACCAATCCTCAGATGCTGTGATGTCGAGGCCTACTGCACCAATCCTCAGATGCTGTGATGTTAAGGGATACCCCACCAATCCTCAGATGCTGTGATGTTGAGGACTACCCCACCAATCCTCAGATGCTGTGATGTTGAGGACTACCCCACCAATCCTCAGATGCTGTGATGTTGAGGGATACCCCACCAATCCTCAGATGCTGTGATGTTGAGGACTACTCCACCAATCCTCAGATGCTGTGATGTTGAGGGATACCCCACCAATCCTCAGATGCTGTGATGTTAAGGGATACTCCACCAATCCTCAGATGCTGTGATGTTGAGGGCTACCCCACCAATCCTCAGATGCTGTGATGTTGAGGACTACCCCACCAAT
Organism: Cladorhizidae sp. MBARI D1340-BT2; assembly: GCA_028752905.1. Taxonomy (NCBI): domain Eukaryota; kingdom Metazoa; phylum Porifera; class Demospongiae; order Poecilosclerida; family Cladorhizidae; species Cladorhizidae sp. MBARI D1340-BT2. The sequence continues at coordinate 29,018,418 of JAQNBH010000014.1, read as the reverse complement.
CCTCAGGTGCTGTGATGTTGAGGACTACCCCACCAATCCTCAGATGCTGTGATGTTAAGGGATACCCCACCAATCCTCAGGTGCTGTGATGTTGAGGCCTACCCCACCAATCCTCAGATGCTGTGATGTTGAGGGCTCCCCACCAATCCTCAGATGCTGTGATGTTGAGGACTACTCCACCAATCCTCAGATGCTGTGATGTTGAGGACTACCCCACCAATCCTCAGATGCTGTGATGTTGAGGGATACTCCACCAATCCTCAGATGCTGTGATGTTGAGGACTACCCCACCAATCCTCAGATGCTGTGATGTCGAGGCCTACTCCACCAATCCTCAGATGCTGTGATGTCGAGGCCTACTCCACCAATCCTCAGATGCTGTGATGTTAAGGGATACCCCACCAATCCTCAGATGCTGTGATGTTGAGGACTACCCCACCAATCCTCAGATGCTGTGATGTTGAGGACTACTCCACCAATCCTCAGGTGCTGTGATGTTGAGGGATACCCCACCAATCCTCAGATGCTGTGCTGTTGAGGACTACCCCACCAATCCTCAGGTGCTGTGATGTTGAAGGATACCCCACCAATCCTCAGGTGCTGTGATGTTGAGGCTACTCCACCAATCCTCAGATGCTGTGCTGTTGAGGACTACCCCACCAATCCTCAGGTGCTGTGATGTTGAGGGCTACTCCACCAATCCTCAGATGCTGTGATGTTGAGGGATACCCCACCAATCCTCAGATGCTGTGATGTTGAGGACTACTCCACCAATCCTCAGATGCTGTGATGTTGAGGCCTACCCCCACCAATCCTCAGATGCTGTGATGTTGAGGGCTATTCCACCAATCCTCAGATGCTGTGATGTTGAGGGATACCCCACCAATCCTCAGATGCTGTGATGTTGAGGACTACTCCACCAATCCTCAGATGCTGTGATGTTGAGGCCTACCCCACCAATCCTCAGATGCTGTGATGTTGAGGGCTCCCCACCAATCCTCAGATGCTGTGATGTTGAGGACTACTCCACCAATCCTCAGATGCTGTGATGTTGAGGACTACCCCACCAATCCTCAGATGCTGTGATGTTGAGGGATACTCCACCAATCCTCAGATGCTGTGATGTTGAGGACTACCCCACCAATCCTCAGATGCTGTGATGTCGAGGCCTACTCCACCAATCCTCAGATGCTGTGATGTCGAGGCCTACTGCACCAATCCTCAGATGCTGTGATGTTAAGGGATACCCCACCAATCCTCAGATGCTGTGATGTTGAGGACTACCCCACCAATCCTCAGATGCTGTGATGTTGAGGACTACCCCACCAATCCTCAGATGCTGTGATGTTGAGGGATACCCCACCAATCCTCAGATGCTGTGATGTTGAGGACTACTCCACCAATCCTCAGATGCTGTGATGTTGAGGGATACCCCACCAATCCTCAGATGCTGTGATGTTAAGGGATACTCCACCAATCCTCAGATGCTGTGATGTTGAGGACTACCCCCACCAATCCTCAGATGCTGTGATGTTGAGGGCTATTCCACCAATCCTCAGATGCTGTGATGTTGAGGGATACCCCACCAATCCTCAGATGCTGTGATGTTGAGGCCTACTCCACCAATCCTCAGATGCTGTGATGTTGAGGACTACCACACCAATCCTCAGATGCTGTGATGTTGAGGGCTCCCCACCAATCCTCAGATGCTGTTATGTTGAGGACTACTCCACCAATCCTCAGATGCTGTGATGTTGAGGACTACCCCACCAATCCTCAGATGCTGTGATGTTGAGGGATACTCCACCAATCCTCAGATGCTGTGATGTTGAGGACTACCCCACCAATCCTCAGATGCTGTGATGTCGAGGCCTACTCCACCAATCCTCAGATGCTGTGATGTCGAGGCCTACTCCACCAATCCTCAGATGCTGTGATGTTAAGGGATACCCCACCAATCCTCAGATGCTGTGATGTTGAGGACTACCCCACCAATCCTCAGATGCTGTGATGTTGAGGGCTACTCCACCAATCCTCAGATGCTGTGATGTTGAGGACTACCCCACCAATCCTCAGATGCTGTGATGTTGAGGACTACCCCACCAATCCTCAGATGCTGTGATGTTGAGGGATACCCCACCAATCCTCAGATGCTGTGATGTTGAGGACTACTCCACCAATCCTCAGATGCTGTGATGTTGAGGGATACCCCACCAATCTTCAGATGCTGTGATGTTAAGGGATACTCCACCAATCCTCAGATGCTGTGATGTTGAGGGCTACCCCACCAATCCTCAGATGCTGTGATGTTGAGGACTACCCCACCAATCCTCAGGTGCTGTGATGTTGAGGACTACCCCACCAATCCTCAGATGCTGTGATGTTAAGGGATACCCCACCAATCCTCAGGTGCTGTGATGTTGAGGCCTACCCCACCAATCCTCAGATGCTGTGATGTTGAGGGCTCCCCACCAATCCTCAGATGCTGTGATGTTGAGGACTACTCCACCAATCCTCAGATGCTGTGATGTTGAGGACTACCCCACCAATCCTCAGATGCTGTGATGTTGAGGGATACTCCACCAATCCTCAGATGCTGTGATGTTGAGGACTACCCCACCAATCCTCAGATGCTGTGATGTCGAGGCCTACTCCACCAATCCTCAGATGCTGTGATGTCGAGGCCTACTCCACCAATCCTCAGATGCTGTGATGTTAAGGGATACCCCACCAATCCTCAGATGCTGTGATGTTGAGGACTACCCCACCAATCCTCAGATGCTGTGATGTTGAGGACTACCCCACCAATCCTCAGATGCTGTGATGTTGAGGACTACCCCACCAATCCTCAGGTGCTGTGATGTTGAGGACTACCCCACCAATCCTCAGATGCTGTGATGTTGAGGGATACCCCACCAATCCTCAGATGCTGTGATGTTGAGGGATACCCCACCAATCCTCAGATGCTGTGATGTTAAGGACTACTCCACCAATCCTCAGATGCTGTGATGTTGAGGGCTACTCCACCAATCCTCAGATGCTGTGATGTTGAGGACTACTCCACCAATCCTCAGATGCTGTGATGTTGAGGGATACCCCACCAATCCTCAGGTGCTGTGATGTTGAGGACTACCCCACCAATCCTCAGATGCTGTGATGTTGAGGACTACCCCACCAATCCTCAGGTGCTGTGATGTTGAGGCTACTCCACCAATCCTCAGATGCTGTGATGTTGAGGGCTACCCCACCAATCCTAAGATGCTGTGCTGTTGAGGACTACTCCACCAATCCTCAGATGCTGTGATGTTGAGGGCTTCTCCACCAATCCTCAGATGCTGTGATGTTGAGGGCTACTCCACCAATCCTCAGATGCTGTGATGTTGAGGACTACCCCACCAATCCTCAGATGCTGTGCTGTTGAGGGCTACCCCACCAATCCTCAGGTGCTGTGATGTTGAGGCTACTCCACCAATCCTCAGGTGCTGTGATGTTGAGGAACACCCCACCAATCCTCAGGTGCTGTGATGTTGAGGGCCACCCCACCAATCCTCAGGTGCTGTGATGTTGAGGACTACCCCACCAATCCTCAGGTGCTGTGATGTTGAGGACTACCCCACCAATCCTCAGGTGCTGTGATGTTGAGGACTACTCCACCAATCCTCAGATGCTGTGATGTCGATGGCTACCCCACCAATCCTCAGATGCTGTGATGTTGAGGGATACCCCACCAATCCTCAGATGCTGTGATGTTGAGGGCTACTCCACCAATCCTCAGATGCTGTGATGTTGAGGACTACCCCACCAATCCTCAGATGCTGTGATGTTGAGGGATACCCCACCAATCCTCAGATGCTGTGCTGTTGAGGACTACCCCACCAATCCTCAGGTGCTGTGATGTTGAGGGCTACTCCACCAATCCTCAGATGCTGTGATGTTGAGGGATACCCCACCAATCCTCAGATGCTGTGATGTTGAGGGATACCCCACCAATCCTCAGGTGCTGTGATGTTGAGGGATACCCCACCAACCTCAGATGCTGTGATGTTGAGGACTACCCCACCAATCCTCAGATGCTGTGATGTTGAAGGATACCCCACCAATCCTCAGGTGCTGTGATGTTGAGGCTACTCCACCAATCCTCAGATGCTGTGATGTTGAGGACTACTCCACCAATCCTCAGGTGCTGTGATGTTGAGGGATACCCCACCAATCCTCAGATGCTGTGCTGTTGAGGACTACCCCACCAATCCTCAGGTGCTGTGATGTTGAAGGATACCCCACCAATCCTCAGGTCCTGTGATGTTGAGGCTACTCCACCAATCCTCAGATGCTGTGATGTTGAGGACTACTCCACCAATCCTCAGATGCTGTGATGTTGAGGGATACCCCACCAATCCTCAGATGCTGTGCTGTTGAGGACTACCCCACCAATCCTCAGGTGCTGTGATGTTGAGGGCTACTCCACCAATCCTCAGATGCTGTGATGTTGAGGGATACCCCACCAATCCTCAGATGCTGTGATGTTGAGGACTACTCCACCAATCCTCAGATGCTGTGATGTTGAGGCCTACCCCCACCAATCCTCAGATGCTGTGATGTTGAGGGCTATTCCACCAATCCTCAGATGCTGTGATGTTGAGGGATACCCCACCACTCAGATGCTGTGATGTTGAGGACTACTCCACCAATCCTCAGATGCTGTGATGTTGAGGCCTACCCCACCAATCCTCAGATGCTGTGATGTTGAGGGCTCCCCACCAATCCTCAGATGCTGTGATGTTGAGGACTACTCCACCAATCCTCAGATGCTGTGATGTTGAGGACTACCCCACCAATCCTCAGATGCTGTGATGTTGAGGGATACTCCACCAATCCTCAGATGCTGTGATGTTGAGGACTACCCCACCAATCCTCAGATGCTGTGATGTCGAGGCCTACTCCACCAATCCTCAGATGCTGTGATGTCGAGGCCTACTGCACCAATCCTCAGATGCTGTGATGTTAAGGGATACCCCACCAATCCTCAGATGCTGTGATGTTGAGGACTACCCCACCAATCCTCAGATGCTGTGATGTTGAGGACTACCCCACCAATCCTCAGATGCTGTGATGTTGAGGGATACCCCACCAATCCTCAGATGCTGTGATGTTGAGGACTACTCCACCAATCCTCAGATGCTGTGATGTTGAGGGATACCCCACCAATCCTCAGATGCTGTGATGTTAAGGGATACTCCACCAATCCTCAGATGCTGTGATGTTGAGGACTACCCCCACCAATCCTCAGATGCTGTGATGTTGAGGGCTATTCCACCAATCCTCAGATGCTGTGATGTTGAGGGATACCCCACCAATCCTCAGATGCTGTGATGTTGAGGACTACTCCACCAATCCTCAGATGCTGTGATGTTGAGGACTACCACACCAATCCTCAGATGCTGTGATGTTGAGGGCTCCCCACCAATCCTCAGATGCTGTTATGTTGAGGACTACTCCACCAATCCTCAGATGCTGTGATGTTGAGGACTACCCCACCAATCCTCAGATGCTGTGATGTTGAGGGATACTCCACCAATCCTCAGATGCTGTGATGTTGAGGACTACCCCACCAATCCTCAGATGCTGTGATGTCGAGGCCTACTCCACCAATCCTCAGATGCTGTGATGTCGAGGCCTACTCCACCAATCCTCAGATGCTGTGATGTTAAGGGATACCCCACCAATCCTCAGATGCTGTGATGTTGAGGACTACCCCACCAATCCTCAGATGCTGTGATGTTGAGGGCTACTCCACCAATCCTCAGATGCTGTGATGTTGAGGACTACCCCACCAATCCTCAGATGCTGTGATGTTGAGGACTACCCCACCAATCCTCAGATGCTGTGATGTTGAGGGATACCCCACCAATCCTCAGATGCTGTGATGTTGAGGACTACTCCACCAATCCTCAGATGCTGTGATGTTGAGGGATACCCCACCAATCCTCAGATGCTGTGATGTTAAGGGATACTCCACCAATCCTCAGATGCTGTGATGTTGAGGGCTACCCCACCAATCCTCAGATGCTGTGATGTTGAGGACTACCCCACCAATCCTCAGGTGCTGTGATGTTGAGGACTACCCCACCAATCCTCAGATGCTGTGATGTTAAGGGATACCCCACCAATCCTCAGGTGCTGTGATGTTGAGGCCTACCCCACCAATCCTCAGATGCTGTGATGTTGAGGGCTCCCCACCAATCCTCAGATGCTGTGATGTTGAGGACTACTCCACCAATCCTCAGATGCTGTGATGTTGAGGACTACCCCACCAATCCTCAGATGCTGTGATGTTGAGGGATACTCCACCAATCCTCAGATGCTGTGATGTTGAGGACTACCCCACCAATCCTCAGATGCTGTGATGTCGAGGCCTACTCCACCAATCCTCAGATGCTGTGATGTCGAGGCCTACTCCACCAATCCTCAGATGCTGTGATGTTAAGGGATACCCCACCAATCCTCAGATGCTGTGATGTTGAGGACTACCCCACCAATCCTCAGATGCTGTGATGTTGAGGACTACTCCACCAATCCTCAGGTGCTGTGATGTTGAGGGATACCCCACCAATCCTCAGATGCTGTGCTGTTGAGGACTACCCCACCAATCCTCAGGTGCTGTGATGTTGAAGGATACCCCACCAATCCTCAGGTGCTGTGATGTTGAGGCTACTCCACCAATCCTCAGATGCTGTGCTGTTGAGGACTACCCCACCAATCCTCAGGTGCTGTGATGTTGAGGGCTACTCCACCAATCCTCAGATGCTGTGATGTTGAGGGATACCCCACCAATCCTCAGATGCTGTGATGTTGAGGACTACTCCACCAATCCTCAGATGCTGTGATGTTGAGGCCTACCCCCACCAATCCTCAGATGCTGTGATGTTGAGGGCTATTCCACCAATCCTCAGATGCTGTGATGTTGAGGGATACCCCACCAATCCTCAGATGCTGTGATGTTGAGGACTACTCCACCAATCCTCAGATGCTGTGATGTTGAGGCCTACCCCACCAATCCTCAGATGCTGTGATGTTGAGGGCTCCCCACCAATCCTCAGATGCTGTGATGTTGAGGACTACTCCACCAATCCTCAGATGCTGTGATGTTGAGGACTACCCCACCAATCCTCAGATGCTGTGATGTTGAGGGATACTCCACCAATCCTCAGATGCTGTGATGTTGAGGACTACCCCACCAATCCTCAGATGCTGTGATGTCGAGGCCTACTCCACCAATCCTCAGATGCTGTGATGTCGAGGCCTACTGCACCAATCCTCAGATGCTGTGATGTTAAGGGATACCCCACCAATCCTCAGATGCTGTGATGTTGAGGACTACCCCACCAATCCTCAGATGCTGTGATGTTGAGGACTACCCCACCAATCCTCAGATGCTGTGATGTTGAGGGATACCCCACCAATCCTCAGATGCTGTGATGTTGAGGACTACTCCACCAATCCTCAGATGCTGTGATGTTGAGGGATACCCCACCAATCCTCAGATGCTGTGATGTTAAGGGATACTCCACCAATCCTCAGATGCTGTGATGTTGAGGACTACCCCCACCAATCCTCAGATGCTGTGATGTTGAGGGCTATTCCACCAATCCTCAGATGCTGTGATGTTGAGGGATACCCCACCAATCCTCAGATGCTGTGATGTTGAGGCCTACTCCACCAATCCTCAGATGCTGTGATGTTGAGGACTACCACACCAATCCTCAGATGCTGTGATGTTGAGGGCTCCCCACCAATCCTCAGATGCTGTTATGTTGAGGACTACTCCACCAATCCTCAGATGCTGTGATGTTGAGGACTACCCCACCAATCCTCAGATGCTGTGATGTTGAGGGATACTCCACCAATCCTCAGATGCTGTGATGTTGAGGACTACCCCACCAATCCTCAGATGCTGTGATGTCGAGGCCTACTCCACCAATCCTCAGATGCTGTGATGTCGAGGCCTACTCCACCAATCCTCAGATGCTGTGATGTTAAGGGATACCCCACCAATCCTCAGATGCTGTGATGTTGAGGACTACCCCACCAATCCTCAGATGCTGTGATGTTGAGGGCTACTCCACCAATCCTCAGATGCTGTGATGTTGAGGACTACCCCACCAATCCTCAGATGCTGTGATGTTGAGGACTACCCCACCAATCCTCAGATGCTGTGATGTTGAGGGATACCCCACCAATCCTCAGATGCTGTGATGTTGAGGACTACTCCACCAATCCTCAGATGCTGTGATGTTGAGGGATACCCCACCAATCCTCAGATGCTGTGATGTTAAGGGATACTCCACCAATCCTCAGATGCTGTGATGTTGAGGGCTACCCCACCAATCCTCAGATGCTGTGATGTTGAGGACTACCCCACCAATCCTCAGGTGCTGTGATGTTGAGGACTACCCCACCAATCCTCAGATGCTGTGATGTTAAGGGATACCCCACCAATCCTCAGGTGCTGTGATGTTGAGGCCTACCCCACCAATCCTCAGATGCTGTGATGTTGAGGGCTCCCCACCAATCCTCAGATGCTGTGATGTTGAGGACTACTCCACCAATCCTCAGATGCTGTGATGTTGAGGACTACCCCACCAATCCTCAGATGCTGTGATGTTGAGGGATACTCCACCAATCCTCAGATGCTGTGATGTTGAGGACTACCCCACCAATCCTCAGATGCTGTGATGTCGAGGCCTACTCCACCAATCCTCAGATGCTGTGATGTCGAGGCCTACTCCACCAATCCTCAGATGCTGTGATGTTAAGGGATACCCCACCAATCCTCAGATGCTGTGATGTTGAGGACTACCCCACCAATCCTCAGATGCTGTGATGTTGAGGACTACCCCACCAATCCTCAGATGCTGTGATGTTGAGGACTACCCCACCAATCCTCAGGTGCTGTGATGTTGAGGACTACCCCACCAATCCTCAGATGCTGTGATGTTGAGGGATACCCCACCAATCCTCAGATGCTGTGATGTTGAGGGATACCCCACCAATCCTCAGATGCTGTGATGTTAAGGACTACTCCACCAATCCTCAGATGCTGTGATGTTGAGGGCTACTCCACCAATCCTCAGATGCTGTGATGTTGAGGACTACTCCACCAATCCTCAGATGCTGTGATGTTGAGGGATACCCCACCAATCCTCAGGTGCTGTGATGTTGAGGACTACCCCACCAATCCTCAGATGCTGTGATGTTGAGGACTACCCCACCAATCCTCAGGTGCTGTGATGTTGAGGCTACTCCACCAATCCTCAGATGCTGTGATGTTGAGGGCTACCCCACCAATCCTAAGATGCTGTGCTGTTGAGGACTACTCCACCAATCCTCAGATGCTGTGATGTTGAGGGCTTCTCCACCAATCCTCAGATGCTGTGATGTTGAGGGCTACTCCACCAATCCTCAGATGCTGTGATGTTGAGGACTACCCCACCAATCCTCAGATGCTGTGCTGTTGAGGGCTACCCCACCAATCCTCAGGTGCTGTGATGTTGAGGCTACTCCACCAATCCTCAGGTGCTGTGATGTTGAGGAACACCCCACCAATCCTCAGGTGCTGTGATGTTGAGGGCCACCCCACCAATCCTCAGGTGCTGTGATGTTGAGGACTACCCCACCAATCCTCAGGTGCTGTGATGTTGAGGACTACCCCACCAATCCTCAGGTGCTGTGATGTTGAGGACTACTCCACCAATCCTCAGATGCTGTGATGTCGATGGCTACCCCACCAATCCTCAGATGCTGTGATGTTGAGGGATACCCCACCAATCCTCAGATGCTGTGATGTTGAGGGCTACTCCACCAATCCTCAGATGCTGTGATGTTGAGGACTACCCCACCAATCCTCAGATGCTGTGATGTTGAGGCTACTCCACCAATCCTCAGGTGCTGTGATGTTGAGGCCTACCCCACCAATCCTCAGATGCTGTGATGTTGAGGACTACCCCACCAATCCTCAGATGCTGTGATGTTGAGGGATACTCCACCAATCCTCAGATGCTGTGATGTTGAGGACTACCCCACCAATCCTCAGATGCTGTGATGTCGAGGCCTACTCCACCAATCCTCAGATGCTGTGATGTCGAGGCCTACTCCACCAATCCTCAGATGCTGTGATGTTAAGGGATACCCCACCAATCCTCAGATGCTGTGATGTTGAGGACTACCCCACCAATCCTCAGATGCTGTGATGTTGAGGACTACTCCACCAATCCTCAGGTGCTGTGATGTTGAGGGATACCCCACCAATCCTCAGATGCTGTGCTGTTGAGGACTACCCCACCAATCCTCAGGTGCTGTGATGTTGAAGGATACCCCACCAATCCTCAGGTGCTGTGATGTTGAGGCTACTCCACCAATCCTCAGATGCTGTGATGTTGAGGACTACTCCACCAATCCTCAGATGCTGTGATGTTGAGGGATACCCCACCAATCCTCAGATGCTGTGCTGTTGAGGACTACCCCACCAATCCTCAGGTGCTGTGATGTTGAGGGCTACTCCACCAATCCTCAGATGCTGTGATGTTGAGGGATACCCCACCAATCCTCAGATGCTGTGATGTTGAGGACTACTCCACCAATCCTCAGATGCTGTGATGTTGAGGCCTACCCCACCAATCCTCATATGCTGTGATGTTGAGGGCTCCCCACCAATCCTCAGATGCTGTGATGTTGAGGACTACTCCACCAATCCTCAGATGCTGTGATGTTGAGGACTACCCCACCAATCCTCAGATGCTGTGATGTTGAGGGATACTCCACCAATCCTCAGATGCTGTGATGTTGAGGACTACCCCACCAATCCTCAGATGCTGTGATGTCGAGGCCTACTCCACCAATCCTCAGATGCTGTGATGTCGAGGCCTACTGCACCAATCCTCAGATGCTGTGATGTTAAGGGATACCCCACCAATCCTCAGATGCTGTGATGTTGAGGACTACCCCACCAATCCTCAGATGCTGTGATGTTGAGGACTACCCCACCAATCCTCAGATGCTGTGATGTTGAGGGATACCCCACCAATCCTCAGATGCTGTGATGTTGAGGACTACTCCACCAATCCTCAGATGCTGTGATGTTGAGGGATACCCCACCAATCCTCAGATGCTGTAATGTTAAGGGATACTCCACCAATCCTCAGATGCTGTGATGTTGAGGACTACCCCCACCAATCCTCAGATGCTGTGATGTTGAGGGCTATTCCACCAATCCTCAGATGCTGTGATGTTGAGGGATACCCCACCAATCCTCAGATGCTGTGATGTTGAGGACTACTCCACCAATCCTCAGATGCTGTTATGTTGAGGACTACTCCACCAATCCTCAGATGCTGTGATGTTGAGGACTACCCCACCAATCCTCAGATGCTGTGATGTTGAGGGATACTCCACCAATCCTCAGATGCTGTGATGTTGAGGACTACCCCACCAATCCTCAGATGCTGTGATGTCGAGGCCTACTCCACCAATCCTCAGATGCTGTGATGTCGAGGCCTACTCCACCAATCCTCAGATGCTGTGATGTTAAGGGATACCCCACCAATCCTCAGATGCTGTGATGTTGAGGACTACCCCACCAATCCTCAGATGCTGTGATGTTGAGGGCTACTCCACCAATCCTCAGATGCTGTGATGTTGAGGACTACCCCACCAATCCTCAGATGCTGTGATGTTGAGGACTACCCCACCAATCCTCAGATGCTGTGATGTTGAGGGATACCCCACCAATCCTCAGATGCTGTGATGTTGAGGACTACTCCACCAATCCTCAGATGCTGTGATGTTGAGGGATACCCCACCAATCCTCAGATGCTGTGATGTTAAGGGATACTCCACCAATCCTCAGATGCTGTGATGTTGAGGGCTACCCCACCAATCCTCAGATGCTGTGATGTTGAGGACTACCCCACCAATCCTCAGGTGCTGTGATGTTGAGGACTACCCCACCAATCCTCAGATGCTGTGATGTTAAGGGATACCCCACCAATCCTCAGGTGCTGTGATGTTGAGGCCTACCCCACCAATCCTCAGATGCTGTGATGTTGAGGGCTCCCCACCAATCCTCAGATGCTGTGATGTTGAGGACTACTCCACCAATCCTCAGATGCTGTGATGTTGAGGACTACCCCACCAATCCTCAGATGCTGTGATGTCGAGGCCTACTCCACCAATCCTCAGATGCTGTGATGTCGAGGCCTACTCCACCAATCCTCAGATGCTGTGATGTTAAGGGATACCCCACCAATCCTCAGATGCTGTGATGTTGAGGACTACCCCACCAATCCTCAGATGCTGTGATGTTGAGGACTACCCCACCAATCCTCAGATGCTGTGATGTTGAGGACTACCCCACCAATCCTCAGGTGCTGTGATGTTGAGGACTACCCCACCAATCCTCAGATGCTGTGATGTTGAGGGATACCCCACCAATCCTCAGATGCTGTGATGTTGAGGGATACCCCACCAATCCTCAGATGCTGTGATGTTAAGGACTACTCCACCAATCCTCAGATGCTGTGATGTTGAGGGCTACTCCACCAATCCTCAGATGCTGTGATGTTGAGGACTACTCCACCAATCCTCAGATGCTGTGATGTTGAGGGATACCCCACCAATCCTCAGGTGCTGTGATGTTGAGGACTACCCCACCAATCCTCAGATGCTGTGATGTTGAGGACTACCCCACCAATCCTCAGGTGCTGTGATGTTGAGGCTACTCCACCAATCCTCAGATGCTGTGATGTTGAGGGCTACCCCACCAATCCTAAGATGCTGTGCTGTTGAGGACTACTCCACCAATCCTCAGATGCTGTGATGTCGATGGCTACCCCACCAATCCTCAGATGCTGTGATGTTGAGGGATACCCCACCAATCCTCAGATGCTGTGATGTTGAGGGCTACTCCACCAATCCTCAGATGCTGTGATGTTGAGGCCTACCCCACCAATCCTCAGATGCTGTGGTATTGAGGACTACCCCACCAATCTCAGAGGACTGCAGTCAAGCATCATCTTTTGGGAGGAAAATAATAAGGAAGAAACTCCTCCCATATTCCACGTTTCATCGCCATTTTTTTGGTTTCGTAGATGGTGGGCGTTGGCCGACTGTTGTAATTAACAGAATTATTTTGATTTGTACCTGAAGATCGAGTCTTCTTCAGGAATAATGAAAGTCTATTGCTAATTGAGGATAAATTTGAGTTCATTATCAAGACTGTTGGAATTACTCATAGCAACTTCAGCAGTAGTAGTAGCAGTAGTAGTAGCAGCAGTAGTAATAGTAGCAGTGTGGTAATAAGGGGATCTCCCCCCTAGGAGACCCTGTCTTCCTGTGTTTTATCTCTTCCTGATACTTTTTCCTCTATCATTTTTCCTCCCCCCTTTCCTAATCTCCATGGTTACCCACTGTGTCACTCTTCTTCACCACAGGGTGTTGAGATGAACGCCAAGTTCACTCAGGGATTGCGTGGAATCATATCCCTTGCCCCACAGATGGCCAAGGTTTTAAAGTGTGGGGGTTCAGTTCCTTCTCCCCTCCCGGACTTTCCCACCATTAGGAAGACAGAAGTCACTTGGTGAGGCAAGCAAGTTGATTGGGTGTGTGGTCATTTTCTAAACATGTATCTGGTAGATCCAGTCGTGTGTGGGGCTATAATGATATGCATACTGGTAGTGCCACATGTATTAGTGTGCAGGCTATAATGATATGCATACTGGTAGTGCCACGTGTATTAGTGTGTGGCTATAATGATATGCATACTGGTAGTGCCACATGTATTAGTGTGTGGCTATAATGATATGCATACAGGTAGTGCCACATGTATTAGTGTACAGGCTATAATGATATGCATACTGGTAGTGCCACATGTATTAGTGTGCAGGCTATAATGATATGCATACTGGTAGTGCCACATGTATTAGTGTGTGGCTATAATGATATGCATACTGGTAGTGCCACATGTATTAGTGTGTAGGCTATAATGATATGCATACTGGTAGTGCCACATGTATTAGTGTGCAGGCTATAATGATATGCATACTGGTAGTGCCACATGTATCTATAATGATATGCATACCACATGTATTAGTGTGCAGGCTATAATGATATGCATACTGGTAGTGCCACATGTATTAGTGTGTGGCTATAATGATATGCATACTGGTAGTGCCACATGTATTAGTGTGCAGGCTATAATGATATGCATACTGGTAGTGCCACATGTATCTATAATGATATGCATACCACATGTATTAGTGTGCAGGCTATAATGATATGCATACTGGTAGTGCCACATGTATTAGTGTGTGGCTATAATGATATGCATACTGGTAGTGCCACATGTATTAGTGTGTAGGCTATAATGATATGCATACTGGTAGTGCCACATGTATTAGTGTGTGGCTATAATGATATTCATACTGGTAGTGCCACATGTATTAGTGTGCAGGCTATAATGATATGCATACTGGTAGTGCCACATGTATTAGTGTGTGGCTATAATGATATGCATACTGGTAGTGCCACATGTATTAGTGTGTGGCTATAATGATATGCATACTAGTAGTGCCACATGTATTAGTGTGCAGGCTATAATGATATGCATACTGGTAGTGCCACATGTATTAGTGTGTGGCTATAATGATATGCATACTGGTAGTGCCACATGTATTAGTGTGGTTATAATGATATTCATACTGGCAGTGTTGTCATAGTAACTGGTGCTATGTAGTGTCATCTACAAGGATCCTCAGTATCCTTCTTCCCACATCTTTGAAGCCAAGCTGTTGTCAGGAGTAACCATGCCCGACAAGGTGCTCAAGCCCAAGGGAAATTTCGGGAGTCCCTGGACACCACAGACAGGGTTCAGTTCTCCCAGTTCCCGTAATTTCCGTACCCCTGACTCCGCACAGAGGATGATAAGGTAACGTCAGAAGTGACAGCTGCTTGGAGAGAGAGAGAGAAATGAAACCTTATAAGTTATATTTGGACAAGATTTCTGTTTCCTCAATGGCTGACCTGTTCTTATATTCCACTCTGTTTCCTCAATGGCTGACCTGTTCCATATTCCACTCTGTTTCCTCAATGGCTGACCTGTTCTTATATTCCACTCTGTTTCCTCAATGGCTGGCCTGTTCTTATATTCCACTCTGTTTCCTCAATGACTGGCCTGTTCTTATATTCCACTCTGTTTCCTCAATGGCTGGCCTGTTCTGTATTCCACTCTGTTTCCTCAATGGCTGACCTGTTCTCTGTTTCCTCAATGGTTGACCTGTTCTATATCCCACTCTGTTTCCTCAATGGCTGGCCTGTTCTATATCCCACTCTGTTTCCTCAATGGCTGACCTGTTCTTATATCCCACTCTGTTTCCTCAATGGCTGACCTGTTCTGTTTCCTCAATGGCTGACCTGTTCTTATATTCCACTCTGTTTCCTCAATGGTTGACCTGTTCCATATTCCACTCTGTTTCCTCAATGGCTGACCTGTTCTATATTCCACTCTGTTTCCTCAATGGTTGACCTGTTCTCTGTTTCCTCAATGGCTGACCTGTTCTGTTTCCTCAATGGCTGA
Source organism: Cladorhizidae sp. MBARI D1340-BT2 (assembly GCA_028752905.1). Classification (NCBI taxonomy): domain Eukaryota; kingdom Metazoa; phylum Porifera; class Demospongiae; order Poecilosclerida; family Cladorhizidae; species Cladorhizidae sp. MBARI D1340-BT2. Next base: position 29,002,793 of record JAQNBH010000014.1, on the reverse strand, counting down.
CCTGTTCCATATTCCACTCTGTTTCCTCAATGGCTGACCTGTTCTTATATTCCACTCTGTTTCCTCAATGGCTGACCTGTTCTTATATTCCACTCTGTTTCCTCAATGGCTGACCTGTTCTTATATTCCACTCTGTTTCCTCAATGGCTGACCTGTTCTTATATTCCACTCTGTTTCCTCAATGGCTGACCTGTTCTTATATTCCACTCTGTTTCCTCAATGGCTGGCCTGTTCTGTTTCCTCAATGGCTGACCTGTTCTTATATTCCTCTCTGTTTCCTCAATGGCTGACCTGTTCTATATTCCACTCTGTTTCCTCAATGGCTGACCTGTTCCATATTCCACTCTGTTTCCTCAATGGCTGACCTGTTCTTATATTCCACTCTGTTTCCTCAATGGCTGACCTGTTCTATATTCCACTCTGTTTCCTCAATGGCTGACCTGTTCTATATTCCACTCTGTTTCCTCAATGGCTGACCTGTTCTTATATTCCACTCTGTTTCCTCAATGGCTGACCTGTTCTTATATTCCACTCTGTTTCCTCAATGGCTGACCTGTTCTGTATTCCACTCTGTTTCCTCAATGGCTGACCTGTTCTTATATTCCACTCTGTTTCCTCAATGGCTGACCTGTTCTTATATTCCACTCTGTTTCCTCAATGGTTGACCTGTTCTTATATCCCACTCTGTTTCCTCAATGGCTGACCTGTTCTTAATTCCACTCTGTTTCCTCAATGGCTGACCTGTTCTTATATTCCACTCTGTTTCCTCAATGGTTGACCTGTTCTTATATCCCACTCTGTTTCCTCAATGGCTGACCTGTTCTTAATTCCACTCTGTTTCCTCAATGGCTGGCCTGTTCTATATCCCACTTGCCCCATTATCCTGGCCCTCCCAAACCGATTTTATTGACGACCCTTACCCACTTTACAGTATTGTGCCCAATAAGATCTTAGAAAAGTGGCTAATAATTAGAGCTATTGGCGTCATTAGAAAAGACACTAACTAAGTAGAGGTATTGGTATCAGGTCATGGAATGCAAAATTAACCTTTAAAAAAAAGGAGCTTGAATCTGCTCTTAATGAAATCCGTCGTCCCAAGCAGGTATATATATGACAAGGCTTGAGGTCAAAGGCCAAACATTAGTATACACATGCAGATACTCATATTTGATTTGGAGTGTATTTTTGAAAATTCGCTTCTTGTACGATTGTCACATCCTGTGGCCCAGTGGCAAATCACGATAACCTCACTCCATTGCGGGAGTGTTTTTTAATGCTGATGTGGCATCCCGTGACCTCCAAGCACGCATGCACACACACACACACATCGCTATCTGTTTTGGCTACTCAATTTTATATTTTAACCCTTTCACTGGTGACTTTATTTAAAAAATTATGTGCAGATATGCCTTGCTATTTCAGCAATACTTTGTAAAACTCCCTAGCAACCATACCACATGTGATAGCATTTGTATTGACCAACATTGTGGTTAGTGTTTGTTGCCATAGAAACATACCACAAAACCGCATTGAGGTGAATCTCATTTGAACTTTTATCATTATAGGAAAATAAAAATACAAGATGTACCATGAATACTCTAATACCCTAGGCAACAATGTTGAAATAGGGTTCAGGAGACTCTAAAACGAAGTGCCCTATCACAACGAAAAATATTACTTTACGTGTACAGTGTACCACAATTTGTTATTTTGATCTGAATTATAACATTCCAGAAGTGTGAATACATATATGCATGCTAGCACAATACATGACATCACAATGAATCACATGAAATATGAACACAATATAACAGAGAGAGAAAATACCTGCAGAAACCAATAAATGCAACAGATTGAAGTAAAACACAAGGAAACTACAGGGAGGAGTCCACATGGTGTGGTGTAGGGGGAAAACAGTCCCTCATTGTGACACACAGAGGTGCCAATAAAATGGAAAAAATTGCTCTCAATCACATGAAATATGAACACAATATAACAGAGAGAGAAAATACCTGCAGAAACCAATAAATGCAACAGATTGAAGTAAAACACAAGGAAACTACAGGGAGGAGTCCACCATGGTGTGGTGTAGGGGGAAAACAGTCCCTCATTGTGACACACAGAGGTGCCAATAAAATGGGAAAAATTGCTCTCAAATTAACTTTTTTTTTGTGGACTACCCACGAACAAGGAAGCGAACAAGGAAGCTAAAACATCCTCTGCAGTTCATGCTGCTTACTCACTGCACAGCGAACTATAGTTAAACTCACAGTCAATGCCTTCTTCATTGCTAAGCACTCTCGTCTTCATCCAAATCGTCAGCTTGAATGAGAGCGCTAGGCTTGCTTGAAGGTAAGTCAGGCCCGACTACTTTTGCCTAGTGATAGCAGAACTTCAGGGTCAACACTGGTCTGGCCAAGGTAAGATGAGATACCATCACCTTCTTCATCACAGCTTTCCCCCTCAGAGAGTCCTAAATCATTGTCCAGAAACCGAGAAAGCACAATCCTCCAAGGTTAGATGACTGGACATCTTGTTCGCGATGAAAAAGCTGCTCGAATTCTGAATGGTCAGTGTTTTTCAATATTTTCCCCTTAATTACCAAACGTCTATTGCCTTTATATTCGGTAGGCAAGTAGAGCAAGAATGTAGCTTTTTTTTAAAACCTTTATGGGTGTTTTAAAAAATCCTACGATCGATTTTTTAAATCAATTTTTAAATTCAATTAATAACTTTTGGCGCATATATATGTATGCCTACACCAGTGAATGGGTTAACCAGTCGAGGATGGCGCTGCCCTCAGTTAATTTTACCATTTCAGCAACTGGTATTTTTCTAATAGAGTGGGCCTAGAGGCAGCCTCGCTAGCACAGCTTGCACCCGTAGGATCTAGTGCAGCTGGCATAGTTGGTTAGTATAATGCCACACCATGTTGGGTTATTTGTGTGCTATCATCAGGAACATGAAAAACACGTGTGTGTGTGGGGGGGGGCAGGAAGTGGATACAGGGCTGGGGGGCAGGAGGGTGGAATACAGGGCTGGGGGGCAGGAGGGTGGATTGGAGGTGGGAGGAGGGGGGGTTAATACAAGTCTGGGGGGCAATATATGAGTAAGCGCATTTGCTTGGGGGGCAATATATGAGTAAGCGCATTTGCTGTTGTCTGCATTATATCTGCTAGCCACTCTCTGATTAATAAGACACAACCCACTTAGTGGCATTTAATGATATAACCCTTTAAGTGATACAGCCCATTTAATGATATAACCCTTTAAGTGATACAGCCCATTTAATGATATAACCCTTTAATAACCCTTTAATGATACAGCCCATTTAATGATATAACCCTTTAATGATACAGCCCATTTAATGATATAACCCTTTAATAACCCTTTAGTGATACAGCCCATTTAATGATATAACCCTTTAATGATACAGCCCATTTAATGATATAACCCTTTAATAACCCTTTAGTAATACAGCCCATTTAATGATATAACCCTTTAATGATACAGCCCATTTAATGATATAACCCTTTAATAACCCTTTAGTGATACAGCCCATTTAATGATATAACCCTTTAATGATACAGCCCATTTAATGATATAACCCTTTAATGATACAGCCCATTTAATGATATAACCCTTTAATGATACAGCCCATTTAATGATATAACCCTTTAATGATTTAACCCATTTAATGGTACTAATTAAATCAACACTTTGGCCGTGTATTAATTTAAATGTTTTAGACACTCGATGACAGATCCGCAGCACGGCCATGGTAGAGGGAGGGGCCATGGGGGCTACAGTGCCGACCCCGCCTTATCTTATGGTGACCGTGGGAGACGGTCTGGAGGAGGAGGAGGTGGTTGGGAGGGGTCTAGTGAGGTGCATAGCTCACAAGGAGCCAGTCATGGATTCAGAGGTTACGGTCAAGATGGTGCTGGTTCCAAACCCTGGAATGGGCCCAGGAGCGAGGGTGCGTCACACAGAGGTAATCCTATGGAAGGTTTGTACATGAAGCCCCTCACTACGCAGGACTGCATTCAGGGGGCAGTGGATGGGGGGCATTACCACTTGCTGATCCTTTGCCCTTGAGATCTTGGGATATTGTATTATTGTATAATAGTGTTGTTAAATATCTGTGTACCCTCTGTTAAAAAAAATACTACCCTTGCCCCCCTTCAACTTGATCCTAAATGAAGCCCTGCTATGCACTCAACTAAATGCTTCTCTGTCCCTAGCTGTTACTGGATTAGCGGGAGTGCAGAGGTCGCAGTACTTAGCAGCTCCAAATCTTCCCCTCCATTTCAGGGAAACGATTTCAGGGTTTCATTTAGAAAATTGTCCAAGGGGGGGGGGGCAAATGAAGAAATCTGGATTCGAAGGGGTCGAGGGGGTGGGGGGTTATGTTATGGTAGCTAAGATAAACAATTTCCAAGGGGGCAGTTGCCCCCCTCCCTTAAATGAAACCCCCGGGGGCACTTGTATACCGAATGTGTTGACCTTGCCGGAGTATAAGTCGCAGTGGCTACAATGAATCACTGGATGTGGTCAAAAGTGGAGCTTGTGACCTCTCACTACAGCTAGCTACACTGCTCTCGATGTTGTGTGTGGAATCAATGTCTGGAACTATGTCAGTGAGGCTGCAGTCAGTGAGCTATGCTGCAGTCAGTGAGCTATGCTGCAGTCAGTGAGCTATGCTGCAGTCAGTGAGCTGTGCTGCAGTCGGTGAGCTATGCTGCAGTCAGTGAGCTATGCTGCAGTCAGTGAGCTATGCTGCAGTCAGTGAGCTGTGCTGCAGTCAGTGAGGCTGCAGTCAGTGAGCTATGCTGCAGTCAGTGAGCTATGCTGCAGTCAGTGAGCTGTGCTGCAGTCAGTGAGCTGTGCTGCAGTCAGTGAGCTGTGCTGCAGTCAGTGAGCTGTGCTGCAGTCAGTGAGCTATGCTACAGTCAGTGAGCTATGCTGCAGTCAGTGAGCTATGCTGCAGTCAGTGAGCTGTGCTGCAGTCAGTGAGCTGTGCTGCAGTCAGTGAGCTATGCTGCAGTCAGTGAGCTATGCTGCAGTCAGTGAGCTATGCTGCAGTCAGTGAGCTATGCTGCAGTCAGTGAGCTATGCTGCAGTCAGTGAGCTATGCTACAGTCAGTGAGCTGTGCTGCAGTCAGTGAGCTGTGCTGCAGTCAGTGAGCTATGCTGCAGTCAGTGAGCTATGCTGCAGTCAGTGAGCTATGCTGCAGTCAGTGAGCTATGCTGCAGTCAGTGAGCTATGCTGCAGTCAGTGAGCTATGCTACAGTCAGTGAGCTATGCTGCAGTCAGTGAGCTATGCTACAGTCAGTGAGCTATGCTGCAGTCAGTGAGCTATGCTGCAGTCAGTGAGCTATGCTACAGTCAGTGAGCTATGCTACAGTCAGTGAGCTATGCTACAGTCAGTGAGCTATGCTAGTCAGTGAGCTGTGCTCCAGTCAGTGAGCTATGCTGCAGTCAGTGAGCTATGCTGCAGTCAGTGAGCTATGCTGCAGTCAGTGAGCTATGCTGCAGTCAGTGAGCTATGCTGCAGTCAGTGAGCTATGCTGCAGCTTTTAAAACCTCAAAGTTGTTGAATTTTCAAGTAAGAGAAAGCTATTGCAAGGTTGGAGAGAGAACCTCAAGTTGACATGGTCAGATGGATCACCGATTGGTGTCGGAGCTTGTCGTAGCTCCGCCATGCTGGTGGGTGGAGCTCTGTCTTTATACAGCACGTGACTCAAACTCCGGCAAGTATTTTAATCACGACAGCTAACTAACTTAGGGGAGAGTGACTTATACATGGCAGTGCGATCTATCCTCAGGCAAATAATGTCGTCATGTATCTATGTACTTTGGGGTGTGGTTTCTGAAGTGTGAAATTTTACTTCCTTTAATGAATGACAAATGTTCCCATGGAGATGTGTTTGATGTTTGTGGTTCGTATGTGCATGTGGATAAAGGAACTCTAATCCTTCGCTCGTCTCTAATGTAACATACATTATGTGAATAAAGGAACTCTAATCCTTCGCTCGTCTCTAATGTAACACATTATGTGAATAAAGGAACTCTAATCCTTCGCTCGTCTCTAATGTAACACATTATGTGAATAAAGGAACTCTAACTAAGCCTTCGCTCGTCTCTAATGTAACACATTATGTGAATAAAGGAACTCTAAGCCTTCGCTCGTCTCTAATGTAACACATTATGTGGATAAAGGAACTCTAATCCTTCGCTCGTCTCTAATGTAACACATTATGTGGATAAAGGAACTCTAACCTTCGCTCGTCTCTAATGTAACATACATTATGTGGATAAAGGGACTCTAATCCTTCGCTCGTCTCTAATATAACATACATTATGTGGATAAAGGAACTCTTAAGCCTTCGCTCGTCCTAATGTAACATACATTATGTGGATAAAGGGACTCTAAGCCTTCGCTCGTCTCTAATGTAACACATTATGTGAATAAAGGGACTCTAATCCTTCGCTCGTCTCTAATGTAACACATTATGTGGATAAAGGAACTCTAACCTTCGCTCGTCTCTAATGTAACATACATTATGTGGATAAAGGGACTCTAATCCTTCGCTCGTCTCTAATATAACATACATTATTGGATAAAGGAACTCTTAAGCCTTCGCTCGTCCTAATGTAACATACATTGTGGATAAAGGGACTCTAATCCTTCGCTCGTCTCTAATGTAACACATTATGTGAATAAAGGAACTCTAAGCCTTCGCTCGTCTCTAATGTAACACATGTGAATAAAGGAACTCTAACTAAGCCTTCGCTCGTCTCTAATGTAACACATTATGTGAATAAAGGAACTCTAACTAAGCCTTCGCTCGTCTCTAATGTAACACATTATGTGAATAAAGGAACTCTAAGCCTTCGCTCGTCTCTAATGTAAGGATTTTTAATTATTTAATTATTATTTTATTTGGCATATATATATATATATATACATATACAGGGTTTCATAGCGGGGCGGGGGGGTGGGTGGCGGCTGCCCCCCCTTGAACCTTTTTGCCTCCCCTTGGAAATTGAATTATTGTTAAAATTCTTATTGATGTTGATAAGTGCTTGACATCATGCCCCCCCCCCCCCCCCCCCTTAATATCCAGATTCCTCCAGTTGCCCCCCCCCCCCCCTTGGACAATTTTCTAAATGAAATCCTGATATATACATATATAATATTATATAGTAGTATAGTAGTAATAGAAAAGTACTGGGATGGCTAGTCCTACTATAGTTTCATGCGAATGCAATCATCAGATTGTCCCTGATGATTGTATTTGCATGAAACTATAGTAGGACTAGCTATCCCAGTACTTTTCTATTACTACTATATTCAATAGCTCTGCTTTAACACATCATTGAGCTCTATTTGTAGCCTTCATCAGCAAACTACCTTCTAAGTATATAATATTATATATATATATATATATGTTTATATATATGAGCATGAAGAGCATGCAATTAATAATCTCATCACCATTATTAAAAGATATACCAGATCGTATGTGCGAGCGTCCATCTTTAGTTGCGGGACCCTTGTGGTCCTTAGCATGACTTGGCAGAGATGAGTGAGTGTTGTTTTGTAAGACCCACAACCTCTGCCGCTCCAGTGGCATTGTGTGCACTCCCAGGATATCTGGGATATCCAAAGGTTGAAGTTGTCATGCACCTAATCCTAGTTATGACCAGTATTAGGTGAGAAAGGACTTTGAACTTAGGACATCCGTACATGTTTCTATATTCCTTTAGGGTCATCGTCTCGTGCTAATTGGAGATCGCCAGGTAGCTCTCCTCAGTTCAACCAGAGGCCAGGGTTACTGGGGTCACCGGGGTCACCGTACGACCATGCGAAATTTTCGCCGTCCCAGCAGCAGCAGCCTCACATGCAAGACACGCCCACAAGGGATGGTCGGAATTTTCTGCCTCCACGAGCACATCACAACGTAAGGATGTGACAGTCGTGGTTGGTGGTCCAACAAAGCCGGGTCCTTAGTCCTAGTAGTTGTAGGTGTGAATATATGTATATATAATGTACTAGTTCAGTACTAGATATGAATATATATATATATATATAATGTACTAGTTTGTAGGTGTGAATATATGTATATATAATGTACTAGTTCAGTACTAGATATGAATATATATATATATATATAATGTACTAGTTCAGTACTAGATATGAATATATATATATATATATATAATGTACTAGTTCAGTACTAGATATATATTCATAACTTAAAACAACTTTATTGGACTGACTTTGTCAAGTTAGTAAATAAATTATAATAATAGTAGTAGTAGTAGTAGTAGTAGTAGTAATAATATGATGATATAATAATAATAGTGATACATGTGTAATAATAAATATGACTTCCCTAGAATATTTGGTGTGCATGATTATGGTAAAAGATCATCAAGAGCATGGTCTACATTAGTACAATCTTGTTTAGTGTTTTGTTTCGACAAGTCAATCCATTTTTGTTTCTAAATAAAGCCTTTCTTTCTAAAATTGCACATATAGTAATGTCTTCCTTATATATTTATATTGGAGTGACTCAAGAAGAAGGTATCAAACAAGAATCTATAAACTCAATGGAGAGTTCATAATAACTTTACAATAACCTTCTCAATCAGCTTGAAATTATATCCTCGCAATGTTTCAACTAGATGCTCTAGCCTTCATCAAGGAATTGGAAGATCTTTGTATGCGCATAGCTACCTGCCAACCCCTCACTCAATTTTTAATTTGCTGGATGATGCAAAGAGATTTGCTTGTTGTATTGCCTGATTATATTAGAAAGGGCTGCACTCCTTGCCAGACTAAGCAACTGAAATGTCCACGTTGCATAACCATACAGAATGTGTGGGCTTCTTTCTCCCTTGCTGCTAGGCTTCATGCAATGCTTGTGAGACCAGTCAGACTACTTGTTGTCTCTGTGGCAACGTGTTTTTCTTGGACTGCCAGGAGTGCTGGTTGAAGCTACACTGACACTGGAAGATGCTGTTTTAATGCATATAATAGCCCTTGGTCCATGCTGGAGAGAGCTTGACTCGACTTAAAAGCCAGGAATTTCGTGGTTTTACTTGGGGAGCCAGTAGTTTTGAGGGGTTCCCATATGAACGGGAAAGTTGGGAGGCGTGAGATAACCAACATTTACAGGACCCTTTACGTAGCGATATAATAACTCCACAGATTTTTTTGATGTGGTATTATGTCTTCATTGTATTATGTCTTCATTGTGGTAAAGGGTCTTCTTCATTGTGGTAAAGGGTTTTCTTCTTCATTGTGGTAATGGGTTTTCTGGTAAAGGGTATTCTTCATTTTCATTGTAGTAAAGGATGTTTGTTGTGGTGTGGTAAAGGGTATTCATTGTGGTAGGGGTATTCATTGTGGTACAGAAGATTCTTGCTTCATTTCTTTTCTGTCTTTTCTGTCGTTTAAATAAAACATTTTTGTCTAGTTTCTATTGTTCTTATTGTCGTACAGCAACCACACACCTGAACTGACCAATCATAGATATTATCTACCAAGTTTGTTACTAAAGTAGACACACATGCTTATGTAATACACAGACACATGTATTATTAGTAGGTACCTACCTGGTTTTGTTGAAGGTCTGTGCTGCTCTCTACTGTCGCAGGGATAAACTAGCTCAGTCCTGGCTATTAACTATCGTCACAATAGTAAACTTTAAGGAAACCAATGATGCACATACCAAAGTGAGTTTTAGCTGAGATGTAAGCTTTGTGGGTTTTGGGGGGCCGCCTTTTTTTAAAAAAGCGGGTCAAACCAATACAGGAAGAGGTACTGTACCCTCAATATGTTATAGTTGAGTGGTGTGTCAGCCATGGCAATGCTGTGATGTTCAGTTGTTGAGACTTGAGCTACACCAGTCTGGCAACAACGTTCGAAGGACGTAATTCTCAAGTCAATTGTGTCTTGTAATCATTTTGTGAGCTTGGGTTGTGATGATCTTACGTGCTTGATGATCTTTACCCATTGTTGTTTTTCCTGCAATAGATAACTTGTTTGTGTAATTGTCCGTCGACATAATAAAATTTTAATGACCTCAATAATCAACAACAATAATCAACCTCAATAATCAACTAGGTTTTTTTTTACTCACTCGATGTTTCGACCAGATGCTCTAGCATTCATCAGGAACGGTTCCTGATGAAGGCTAGAGCATCTGGTTGAAAAAAATCGAGAGTGAAAATTGATTATTGAGAAGGTCATTTAAGATTAGTCGTGGCAGACAAGGTACAGGAAAGTTTTGGTGCTAGAGTTGTCATGGAGATGGTCCTAATGTGTGCATTTAATATGAGGAAAGAACAGAGACGTATCTGTAAGAATCCCCGAGGCTGCTTTGTGTACATTCGCTGGTTACCTTAGCAAAAGGCATTGAGAAGGTCATTTAAGATTAGTCGTGGCAGACAAGGTACAGGAAAGTTTTGGTGCTAGAGTTGTCATGGAGATGGTCCTAATGTGTGCATTTAATATGAGGAAAGAATATGAGGAAAGAACAGAGACGTATCTGTAAGAATCCCCGAGGCTGCTTTGTGTACATTCGCTGGTTACCTTAGCAAAAGGCTCATTGCATGTCGGAAATGGTTTGAGCAAGCCTCCATTTAAAAACTGCTAAGAAACAGCCAAGGTATATTTTTTTGTTGCCATTTTGAAATGTGAGTCAGTTCCTCGTGATGCTGACGGTGAAGTATTCAAGACGCGCTCGTTTTTTGTTTTGTAGTCATGGAAACTGTATGCAGATCTAGAAAGTTATCTGAGGAACCCTGTGTTATGTGCCTACCAAGTTTCCCTAGTAGATCGGTAGATCGGCATTCAACCACTATAACGATGTTTCTATAAAGTTTTATACCCTTTCTCTTTCATCTTGTCTTTTGGTTGCAGAGAGGAGATAGGAGTAGTGGCAACCGATACTGACAGGATCGCCACAAGATTTTGGACCTATTGTTATGTACATAGGTGTAAATGCAGTGTTTAATTATGGACTTTGATGCACTCCCCCAGTTATGTTGCTAAACATTTTTGAACAGGTCACTCGATTAAAAGTTGTTAATATTGTTAATTACACATAACTCCTCTGTATCAGGACGTGTTGCTGTTTAATATATACATATATTACTTTGTTAATACCAGTTTATATGGTGGCATTCGTGCATTTGTATATACACAATTCATTACACAATTCATTACAATGCTAAAATTAAATTAGCTTACCATGTCGAGCAAGACTACTACTGCCAATTCCTTTTGTTGGCATGAACAATACTGTTTGTTGGTGTGTGTATGGTAAAGGATCGTCTAACTGACGGGTGCCTATATAACAAGGCAGGCCAATATGACGAGTCTACTAGAGAAACTTGATATGCACCTCACAGGGTTCTTCAAATAACCGTATTGATGGGGGTGCGGGTCTCCTTGAAATATCTTATATATAGATAGGGTTATAGATGAGGGTGCAGGTCTTTACACAAGTAGGCAGGCTTAGCAGTTGAACTTTACACAAGTAGGCAGGCTTAGCAGTTGAATTTTATACAAGTATATAGGCAGGCTTAGCAGTTGAACTTTATACAAGTAGGCAGGCTTAGCAGTTGAACTTTATACAAGTAGGCAGGCTTAGCAGTTGAACTTTATACAAGTAGGCAGGCTTAGTAGTTGAACTTTACACAAGTAGGCAGGCTTAGCAGTTGAACTTTACACAAGTAGGCAGGCTTAGCAGTTGAACTTTATACAAGTAGGCAGGCTTAGTAGTTTAATTTTATACAAGTATATAGGCATGCTTAGCAGTTGAACTTTATACAAGTAGGCAGGCTTAGCAGTTGAACTTTACACAAATAGGCGGCACCAGTTACTCTCGTAAATTCTGTTGCCAGCAACTATGTCCTGCCACTTGGTAAAGGAAGTAACAATATTGCAAATCTTGCAGCTCTTGGATATTCTATAATTTCTTGCTAGCTAAAAGTTTGTTTCTGGTCAGCATTTTTATTAACGTAGCACATACTGTAGTCATAGCAACACACATGCTGTATATAGTCGTAGTGCCACAGCACATACTGTAGTCATAGCCACAGCACATGTATGCTGTAGTGCCACACACATATGCTGTAGTCATAGCAGCACATACTGTATATAGTCATTTTGCAAATGATTTCCGTGTGAAGAGTTGACTTGCAAATATAAAGCACATACATACATAGTATATAGAGCAGAACCAGTGAATTGATATTAGCATGGAAGTAGTTGATGTTTTGGTTGCTGCTCATGGCCGCCCTCCCATGCCTGGTCCTTGTTGGAACTGTTTCATCATGTTCTGCAAACCTCCCATGCCACCTGCGAAGAGAGAGAGATGGACAGAGGAGGCAGGTACAAGGAGGGTAGAGGAGAAGATGGAGGAGGAGGAAGGGAGGGATTGGAAGGGGAGGGGGATATATATTTAATATATAGTAGAAAGAAGAGGTTCTCTGGACATTTCCCCCCAGAATGTTGTAAACAGAAAGAGCGGGAACATAGAAATGGGCTGGGCGGGAAATTAAAAAAAATTAAATTTAAAAAAAGCCCCCAAAGACCTGGTAAAGGTCAGGTTGCTACCATAGCAACCTTTAAATGACCTCTGTAAACTGCTTGAGTTCTCACGTAATGCCTAGCCCTCTGTAGAATAAAGAAGGCCCTCCGGGACTACTCTGGGTCTCATTTCCCTCCTAGCCCCGTCTCCTCCCCCCCCCCCCCCCCCCCATAGAGGGCTATTGCTCGCTTTAATTTTCATTTCTCTGCCTCCTCCCCCCCCCCCCCCCGTATACACCCAAAAGAAGAATGATTTATAGTAGCAATGTAAACGACCTCTGAAACCAAATCCGAGGCCATCATTGCTGGGGGTCTGACTTGCTAGCAAACTACATGCATTATGCGAGCGCTGAAGTAGCTAATGAAGTTTGTTGCTAATTTGCGAGCTATCATTATGCAAAAGCCATAGCTACAAGTATATCCTTATATGAAAGGTCCGACAATGACTAGCTGTGTTTAAAACGAAATCCGAGCCCATTTACTGGCTGGGAATTACTCTCAGTCCCAGTGCCATCCCTTGATGTTACTCCTGGTCCTGTAGTGCCAGCCCTTGATGTTACTGCCCTTGATATTGCAACAGGTCCAAGAAACTGAGAAAACACAGTAACATCTATAGCTTTCATATTGACACTAAAGCTGCAGCTTTTGGTATAAGAATTGTCTCCATTGAGGTAAGCCACCCAAAGCTGTGCACAATTCTCCGCTCTAATGTCTACAACAAAACCAACTGTGAAGAAACCCAGCAAGGAGCACTTCCTTTCATAATGGCAGAGATTCAGAGCAACCTCCCAGGTGAGCATATTTGCTTGTGCAGCTTTCTCAAGATTAACCCCCCCCCCCCCCCCCCCAACTTTTGCTCGCATCTCCCTCTAACCCCCTCCCCCAATCAAATCATTAAGAAGTTGTTTGAGTATATGTAATGATACAGCACAGGGCATGTACATTTAGCGCATATGGTTCATTTTCCCCCCTTTCTTCTATTTTATGAACTGTGTCTGAGTTTGCACCTGTAGACACTCATGGCAGTGAAGGGGTTAAGACGTGCTCATGCATGGTGAGTGTATGTGCTTTGTGGTTGCTATGGTGACTACTCATGCATGGTGAGTGTATGTGCTTTGTGGTTGCTATGGTGACTATCTTGACTGTTTCCAGCAGGCAGAGCACTCAGAATGAGCCATGAATAAAAGTGAATTACACTAGCCCGGGCATGGAAGGTTCCACTCACAGTAGCCCGGGCAAGGAAGGTTCCACTCACAGTAGCCCGGCAAGTAGCCCGGGCAAGGAAGGTTCCACTCACAGTAGCCCGGGCAAGGAAGGTTTCACTCACAGTAGCCCGGGCAAGGAGGGTTTTCCACTCACAGTAGCCCGGGCAAGGAAGGTTCCACTCACAGTAGCCCGGGCAAGGAAGGGTTTTTCCACTCACAATAGCCCTGGCAAAGAAGGTTCCACTCACAATAGCCCGGGCAAGGAAGGTTCTACTCACAGTAGCCCGGGCAAGGAAGGTTCTACTCACAGTAGCCCGGGCAAGGAAGGTTCCACTCACAGTAGCCCGGCAAGTAGCCCGGGCAAGGAAGGTTCCACTCACAGTAGCACGGGCAAGGAAGGTTCCACTCACAGTAGCCCGGCAAGTAGCCCGGGCAAGGAAGGTTCCACTCACAGTAGCCCGGGCAAGGAAGGTTTTCCACTCATATTACACCATGAAGGCTTCTCAGCCAATCCAACTTCTGCTCTAAACCCCCATCATATTCATCATATTCGATTTGTCATTATTCCTGATGAAGACAAAGCAGTTGAAAACTTGAAAACAATTACATCAAATAACATTAAAAAAATAAAATAAAAACACCTTCAGGCTAGTTGTCATGGTTACACATGCGTCTTAGCCCTCTTTGCAATCAGTTGTCATGGTTACACATGTGGTTTAGCCCTCTTTGCAATCAGTTGACATGCTCACACATGTGGCTTAGCCCTCTTTGCAATCAGTTGTCATGGTTACACATGTGGCTTAGCCCTCTTTGCAAAGCTCAGTCACCACATGGAAAAGAACCAACACAGTTGTAGCCAGCGGCACAACACACACCTGTGCCTTGCTATAACTCACGATCAGCTTTAACTATAATTCTGTTTGTTCACCTCAATGGAGCCGTTCTTGTGCTCGAGTGTAGTATTTGCATTCTGAAACTACTAGAAATATTCAATGAGCTCTCAGTTGACATAATAACATCAAAATCACCTTCTCAATAATCAAGTTCAAATTTTATTCACTCGACGTTTCGACTAGATGCTCTAGTCTTCATCAAACGTGATTTTAATATTAATCATAGAAAATATTAATCATAAAATAAAAAAAATAGCAGAATTTTTTTGGGGGGGGGAATAAATAATAAATAATGGTATTAAAATTCCAGTTGAGAAGTAAATGCTGGGCTATGGCACTGTCTAGTATACTACAGGAAGTGCCTAGTATACTACAGTAAGTGCTGTAAAGAAACTTGTAAAGTAACAACCACACAAACTCTAGACTGATTAAAATACGTGCAACATTTTAAGTTGCTATTACTTGGTGTAGAGATGGAAGTTTATATTTATCAAACAGCAGCAGCTGCAAGTCACCAATTAGCTGCCAGTCTAGGGAGAGGCTAAGCAGGAAAAACCTTGTGATCGTCACGGTTACACAAAATGTACTATTCTAATCTGACTAAGTATACAGCCTAAGTATACAGCTGAAGTATACCGGCTAAGTATACAGCCTAAGTATGCAGACGAAGTATGCAGACGAAGTATGCAGACGAAGTATGCAGACGAAGTATACAGAATATGGAATATGCAGCGTACCCATTTGCTGCAGCACTCTAGGGTCGATCATCTTCGCCACCTGGTGGTTGAGTTTGGCCATCTGAGCTGGATTGACATTCTTAGCCATATCACCACCTGCACATGACAGTCACATGACAATAAGTCTCATGAGGGAATAACAATGTTTATACATGTACACTGTACATCAAACACACACTGGACCAACACCACACTGGGTGGAGGCAGGTTTAAGGGGGGACATCTGCACTTTTTTTTCCTTTTTTTTTTAACCTGTGGTTACAACTTTAGAGCTCAGTAGATTCTGCAAACTTCATGGTATGGACTTGATATATAGCTCAAAAGATAGGTCTCTCTGTGTGCTCTCTTTTGATACTAAAATATGTTTCATAGGTATAACTATAGGCAAGTTACTAGACCCTAAAGCGGAGGGACCACAAAAACCTGAATCGCTCCAACCTCCATAGAAACCACTCTGAGTTGCGAAGTGCAAAAAAATTAAAAATGGTACAAGTGGCTAGAGGAAGCTCTAGAGTACGCAATGAGTCTATTGAGTAGGCGTGAAAAATTTATTACCTGGTCAAGCGCGTGGTTGGAAAATTGAAGGCGTTGACAAGGCGTCGCATACCATGAAGTTTGCAGAATCTACTGAGCTCTAAAGTTGTAACCACAGGTTAAAAAATAAAAATAAAAAATGCACAGACGGTCCCCCTTAAGTAGGCCGATAATAGCTCTATGGGGACACACACTGGACCAACACCACACTGGGTTGAGGCAGGTTGAAGTAGGTTGACAATAGCTCTATGGGGACACACACTGGACCTACACCACACTGGGTTGAGGCAGGTTGAAGTAGGTTGACAATAGCTCTATGGGGACACACACTGGACCAACACCACACTGGGTTGAGGCAGGTTGAAGTAGGTTGACAATAGCTCTATGGGGACACACACTGGACCAACATCACACTGGGTGAAGGCAGGTTGAAGTAGGTTGCCAATAGCTCTATGGGGACACACACTGGACCAACACCACACTAGTTTGAGGCAGGTTGAAGTAGGTTGCCAATAGCTCTATGAGGACACACACTGGACCAACACCACACTGGGTTGAGGCAGGTTGAAGTAGGTTGCCAATAGCTCTATGGGGACACACACTGGACCAACATCACACTAGGTTGAGGCAGGTTGAAGTAGGTTGACAATAGCTCTATGGGGATACACACTGGACCAACACCACACTGGGTGGAGGCAGGTTGAAGTAGGTTGCCAATAGCTCTATGGCGACACACACTGGACCAACATCACACTAGGTTGAGGCAGGTTGAAGTAGGTTGACAATAGCTCTATGGGGCACACACTGGACCAACACCACACTGGGTTGAGGCAGGTTGAAGAAGTGTTGACAATAGCTCTATGGGGACACACACTGGACCAACACCACACTGGGTTGAGGCAGGTTGAAGAAGTGTTGACAATAGCTCTATGGGGACACACACTGGACCAACATCACACTGGGTTGAGGCAGGTTGGAGTAGGTTGACAATATCTTAACCCTAAATACTAGAGATGCCCTACAAACCTTTGAATAACCCCTTCATTCCTCCCATCTTCTTCACCATGGCAGAAAATTTGGTGTACTGTACGAGTAGGTCATTGACTTCTCTTTGACTGGTGCCCGAGCCTCGGGCCACCCTTGCTATTCTCCCCGTCTGCTGCCTGAACAATTTGGCTCCATGGGGGTGGTCCAACTCTATATGGCGAGGCATTATTATTACCATTATTATTATTTATTATTGTTATATTATTGTTATATTATTATTAGATTGTTATTTTATTATTATTGTTATTATTATTACTACTACTACTACTACTACTACTACTACTACTACTACTACTACTACTACTACTACTACTACTACTACTACTACTACTACTACTATTAATTATTATTATATTATTATTATTGTGGAATGGTGCTGGGGAGCCACCCTGACCTTGAAACCACGCCCATCATTACTCTGTGCTCGGTTATCTTTTTATTATTATTTTTATTATTATATATTTCAATTAATTAATTTACTTATTTTTAATTCTATTAGCTATCATTATCTATATTATATTTTTCCACATCCGGTTCACGTGCTGGACACATGTGCCAGGGTGGGTGTGGTTTTGTATCATGTGCCAGGGTGGGTGTGGTTTTGTATCATGTGCCGGGGTGGGTGTGGTTTTGTATCTAGCTAGCTACTGGTATATGACAAGCTCACGCGAGTCTTAGCACCTCATTATCTGATGAAGACTACAGCATCTAGTCGAAATGTCGAGAGTACAATTTCAAGTTTATTATTGAGAAGGTTATTGTTAATAATAACAACAACAACAACAATAATAATTATTACCGTTATTATTACTATTATTATTATTATTATTATTATTATTATTATTGTTGTTGTTTTTGTGTTAGTTTCATGGTTTCATGGCAGGAGAGATCCACAACAGCAGCAACAACAACAGAAGCAACAACCACAGCAGTAGCAACAACAGTAGAAGCAACAATAACAGCAGCAGCAACAGCAGTAGCAACACACAGTAGAAGCAACAACAACAGCAGCAGCAACAACAGCAGTAGCAAAAACAACAGCAGTAGCAACAACAACTACAGTAGTAGCACAACAACAATAGCAATGACAACATCAGCAGCAACATCACTCACTTGCCTTCATCATTCATGGAGTCCATGATAGTCATCAGTCGCTTGAGACGAGCCACACTTTCCCTCTCGTTCCCTTTGCTTATGAAGTCAGGACCAAACCCAGGCATCATCCCCTAAGGGAAGGGGAGGAGGAAAGGTGGTAAGGATGGGCAGAGAAAATGCTGCAGCTTGTGCATGTACTTACAATAATTTGATTGATGGGCCCCATTTTCATGATGTTCTGGAACTGTTCGTACATGTCCCTCAGAGTGAACTGGCCTGCAACAAGCAGGCACACACACACCCACACACACACACAACTAGTGTTCACCCACTGTACTGCACATTACATCATCAACCACTCACATTATGCTTGATGACATCACACCAATTACATCACATTCCTCCATTATAAAGTACATATAGTAGTGGCTGGCTGTCCGCTATGCACGGGCCAAACGGAAGGCCAGATCCCGACAAACTTCACCTTTGGAGCAGGACAGATACCTGAATGGTTTTTGTAAAGTTTGGTCCAGATTCAGACTGGAAGCCACCATCAAACAGCTGGTATTGTAGGCCGGTAGGCCATTTTGTTCGTTAAGAAAATGCACACAGTTTTCTCCTATGCGAAGATCGCAGACAAATAAGGCAAATGTGGCCACAAGCTGACGTACGCTAACTTCGTTAGAGCTCACCTAATGCAGATGGTTTGCTAGCGAGGCTGTTTCTAGGCCTGTTCTATTAGAGCTCACCTAATGCAGATGGTTTGCTAGCGAGGCTGTTTCTAGGCCTATTCTATTAGAGCTCACCTAATGCAGATGGTTTGCTAGTGAGGCTGTTTCTAGGCTGATTCTATTAGAGCTCACCTAATGCAGATGGTTTGCTAGCGAGGCTGTTTCTACGCCTATCCTATTAGAGCTCACCTAATGCAGATGGTTTGCTAGCGAGGCTGTTTCTAGGCTGATTCTATTAGAGCTCACCTAATGCAGATGGTTTGCTAGCGAGGCTGTTTCTACGCCTATCCTATTAGAGCTCACCTAATGCAGATGGTTTGCTAGCGAGGCTGTTTCTAGGCCTATTCTATTAGAGCTCACCTAATGCAGATGGTTTGCTAGCGAGGCTGTTTCTAGGCCTATTCTATTAGAGCTCACCTAATGCAGATGGTTTGCTAGCGAGGCTGTTTCTACGCCTATCCTATTAGAGCTCACCTAATGCAGATGGTTTGCTAGCGAGGCTGTTTCTAGGCCTATCCTATTAGAGCTCACCTAATGCAGATGGTTTGCTAGCGAGGCTGTTTCTAGTCCTCTTCTATTAGAACTCACCTAATGCAGATGGTTTGCTAGCGAGGCTGTTTCTAGGCTGATTTTATTAGAGCTCACCTAATGCAGATGGTTTGCTAGCGAGGCTGTTTCTAGGCTGATTCTATTAGAGCTCACCTAATGCAGATGGTTTGCTAGCGAGGCTGTTTCTACGCCTATCCTATTAGAGCTCACCTAATGCAGATGGTTTGCTAGCGAGGCTGTTTCTAGGCCTATTCTATTAGAGCTCACCTAATGCAGATGGTTTGCTAGCGAGGCTGTTTCTACGCCTATCCTATTAGAGCTCACCTAATGCAGATGGTTTGCTAGCGAGGCTGTTTCTAGGCCTATTCTATTAGAGCTCACCTAATGCAGATGGTTTGCTAGTGAGGCTGTTTCTAGTCCTCTTCTATTAGAGCTCACCTAATGCAGATGGTTTGCTAGCGAGGCTGTTTCTAGTCCTATTCTATTAGAGGTCACCTAATGCAGATGGTTTGCTAGCGAGGCTGTTTCTAGGCTGATTCTATTAGAGCTCACCTAATGCAGATGGTTTGCTAGCGAGGCTGTTTCTAGTCCTCTTCTATTAGAGCTCACCTAATGCAGATGGTTTGCTAGCGAGGCTGTTTCTAGTCTCCTCTTCTATTAGAAAAACACAACATCGTAGTTTCCGAAATGGCGAGGTTTAGAGGGATGGCAACATCGTCTCAACTGGTTCTGACACTTACTTGTTTCAAAGTTGGTTGCTAGCCATAAAAGGAGTAGTTTGGGACATTAATATTAAGGGGGGGGGCAAAAAACAAACAAACAAACTATATATGCTCTGAATCACATGACCAGGAGATGGTTTTTCGGGGTGGTAAAAAATTATTTTTATTTCTTATTTTTGAATTGCTCCAAGCTCCTGTGAAGCCACCGTCGCGGCAAAATGGCAGGGCGTTTGCGATCCACTTCCACTGTTATACCTGCATGTGCATTTCATGTTCCCGATGATAGCTCACAAATTGTGCAACATGGCGATGTTGACGATGAGTTACCGTAGCTACATTAGAGCTCGCATATGCAAGCACTTTGCTAGCAAGGCTGCCTCTAGCACTATCTATTTGAAAATCACCTTAGTTACTAGCAACGGTTGCTACTCTGTCTTTAGAAGCATATCAGCTTCAAAGGCTCTGTTCTGGGGCAGGCACCCTCTGCTAGTTTAATTGGTTACATCACTTCAATCATATTCATCAGATTACATCACACTGTGAAGGAAGGAGATAGAGAACATGAAGAGGAAGTAGGAGAGAGAAATGGTGGGGAGGAGAGAGGAATGGTGGAGAGGAGAGGGGAATGGTGGAGAGGAGAGGGGAATGGTGGAGAGGAGAGAGGAATGGTGGGGAAGAGAGAGGAATGGTGGGGAGGAGAGGGGAATGGTGGGGTGGAGAGAGGAATGGTGGAGAGGAGAGAGGAATGGTGGGGAGGGGAGGGGAATGGTGGGGAGGAGAGAGGAATGGTGGGGAGGAGAGAGGAATGGTGGAGAGGAGAGGGGAATGGTGGAGAGGAGAGAGGAATGGTGGGGAAGAGAGAGGAATGGTGGGGAGGAGAGGGGAATGGTGGGGTGGAGAGAGGAATGGTGGAGAGGAGAGAGGAATGGTGGGGAGGGGAGGGGAATGGTGGGGACGAGAGGGGAATGGTGGGGTGGAGAGAGGAATGGTGGAGAGGAGAGGGGAATGGTGGGGAGGAGATAGGAATGGTGGGGAGGAGAGAGGAATGGTGGGGAGGAGAGGGGAATGGTGGGGAGGAGAGGGGAATGGTGGGGACGAGAGAGGAATGGTGAGCAATGGTGATTCTTTGTGCATTCAGATAAAACCAGTCCAGTCTTGCTTCACCATCAAATTTAGCACATTTTACATCAACAAACATTGAGTTAACTTCTCAAATACGCGTGTATTGGTGTGGTATTAGCTCCAGGCTGGGGAACAATATTATGATGCATGCACCAAGTGCTGCGTTGCTATGTTAACAGTGAACATAGCAACGCATCGCTGCCCTGTGCACTGAGGCTGGTAACAACTCGTTAGTCGCGACAGATTGGAGTGATTTATTTGGGGTTCAGCTACAAGCTTGTGGTGTTGCCTTGTTGCCTCATATGTTGGAGAAACTTGTTGCCTCATATGGAAGGTGTCTAACATGTTGGAGAAGCTTGTGTTGCTCACTTGTTGCCTCATGGAAGGTGTCTAACATGTTGGAGAAGCTTGTGGTGTTGCTCACTTGTTGCCTCATATGGAAGGTGTCTAACATGTTGGAGAAGCTTGTGTTGCTCACTTGTTGCCTCATATGGAAGGTGTCTAACATGTTGGAGAAGCTTGTGTTGCTCACTTGTTGCCTCATGGAAGGTGTCTAACATGTTGGAGAAGCTTGTGGTGTTGCTCACTTGTTGCCTCATATGGAAGGTGTCTAACATGTTGGAGAAGCTTGTGTTGCTCACTTGTTGCCTCATATGGAAGGTGTCTAACATGTTGGATAAGCTTGTGGTGTTGCCTTGTTGCCTCATATGGAAGGTGTCTAACATGTTGGAGAAGCTTGTGTTGCTCACTTGTTGCCTCATATGGAAGGTGTCTAACATGTTGGAGAAGCTTGTGGTGTTGCCTTGTTGCCTCATATGGAAGGTGTCTAACATGTTGGAGAAGCTTGTGTTGCTCACTTGTTGCCTCATATGGAAGGTGTCTAACATGTTGGAGAAGCTTGTGTTGCTCTCTTGTTGCCTCATATGGAAGGTGTCTAACATGTTGGAGAAGCTTGTGTTGCTCACTTGTTGCCTCATATGGAAGGTGTCTAACATGTTGGAGAAGCTCACTTGTGGAGAAGCTTGTGGCACTCCCCCTTGTCCCCCTTAGCGAAAATGTCGAAGTCCTCACGTGGTCCTCCTCTCCTCCTCCATAGTCTGGCTCGGAGCAGGCTAAGCTCCGAAGCACTCATCCCTGGAGTAGTCATTGTGCTCACAAGCTGGAGGAGGTTTACTTGGAGTGAAGTTCCTATTGATTGGTGGAGTTCATAATCCCATGTATTTAACGCACGTCGTCCCATGTATATCATGGATAACTTGAAGTGATACAATGTGATGCAATGTAATGCAACAGGGCAGCCTCACTTCAAACATGTACATACATCTTGCCGGTGAATATAGTACATGTATATTTTATGATTATTATGGTTTAAGACTGTTTAAGACTATTACTATAATAATTAGTATTATCATCTGTTATGTATATCATCTGTTATGTATTTATTATTACAACTCATCCTCCTATGAATATATCCTGCTAATATTTAGTACCCATCCTTATATCCTGCTAATATTCAATACCCATCCTTATATCCTGCTAATATTCATTACCCATCCTCCTATGAATATAGCTGCTAATATTCATTGCCCATCCTCCTATGAATATATCCTGCTAATATTCATTACCCATCCTCCTATGAATATATCCTGCTAATATTCAGTACCCATCCTCATGAATATAGTTGCTAATATTCATTACACTGTGATTTTGGATGCTGGCTAGAGCCATGTATACAAGAAGACGAATAATTGTGATGATGATGACGAATAATTGTGATGATGATGACGAATAATTGTGATGATGATGACGGATGGTGGTGGTGGCGGCGACGACGGTGGTGGTGGTGGTGGTGGGTGGTGGTGGTGGTGCTGATGATGATGATGATTATTGATGATTGATGATGATGATGATGATGATGATGATGATGATGATGATGATGATGATGATGATGATGATGATGATGATGATGATGATGATGATGATGATGATGATGATGATGATGATGATGATGATGATGATGATGATGATGATGATGATGATGATGATGATGATGATGATGATGATGATGATGATGATGATGATGATGATGATGATGATGATGATGATGATGATGATGATGATGATGATGATGATGATGATGATGATGATGATGATGATGATGATGATGATGATGATGATGATGATGATGATGATGATGATGATGATGATGATGATGATGATGATGATGATGATGATGATGATGATGATGATGATGATGATGATGATGATGATGATGATGATGATGATGATGATGATGATGATGATGATGATGATGATGATGATGATGATGATGATGATGATGATGATGATGATGATGATGATGATGATGATGATGATGATGATGATGATGATGATGATGATGATGATGATGATGATGATGATGATGATGATGATGATGATGATGATGATGATGATGATGATGATGATGATGATGATGATGATGATGATGATGATGATGATGATGATGATGATGATGATGATGATGATGATGATGATGATGATGATGATGATGATGATGATGATGATGATGATGATGATGATGATGATGATGATGATGATGATGATGATGATGATGATGATGATGATGATGATGATGATGATGATGATGATGATGATGATGATGATGATGATGATGATGATGATGATGATGATGATGATGATGATGATGATGATGATGATGATGATGATGATGATGATGATGATGATGATGATGATGATGATGATGATGATGATGATGATGATGATGATGATGATGATGATGATGATGATGATGATGATGATGATGATGATGATGATGATGATGATGATGATGATGATGATGATGATGATGATGATGATGATGATGATGATGATGATGATGATGATGATGATGATGATGATGATGATGATGATGATGATGATGATGATGATGATGATGATGATGATGATGATGATGATGATGATGATGATGATGATGATGATGATGATGATGATGATGATGATGATGATGATGATGATGATGATGATGATGATGATGATGATGATGATGATGATGATGATGATGATGATGATGATGATGATGATGATGATGATGATGATGATGATGATGATGATGATGATGATGATGATGATGATGATGATGATGATGATGATGATGATGATGATGATGATGATGATGATGATGATGATGATGATGATGATGATGATGATGATGATGATGATGATGATGATGATGATGATGATGATGATGATGATGATGATGATGATGATGATGATGATGATGATGATGATGATGATGATGATGATGATGATGATGATGATGATGATGATGATGATGATGATGATGATGATGATGATGATGATGATGATGATGATGATGATGATGATGATGATGATGATGATGATGATGATGATGATGATGATGATGATGATGATGATGATGATGATGATGATGATGATGATGATGATGATGATGATGATGATGATGATGATGATGATGATGATGATGATGATGATGATGATGATGATGATGATGATGATGATGATGATGATGATGATGATGATGATGATGATGATGATGATGATGATGATGATGATGATGATGATGATGATGATGATGATGATGATGATGATGATGATGATGATGATGATGATGATGATGATGATGATGATGATGATGATGATGATGATGATGATGATGATGATGATGATGATGATGATGATGATGATGATGATGATGATGATGATGATGATGATGATGATGATGATGATGATGATGATGATGATGATGATGATGATGATGATGATGATGATGATGATGATGATGATGATGATGATGATGATGATGATGATGATGATGATGATGATGATGATGATGATGATGATGATGATGATGATGATGATGATGATGATGATGATGATGATGATGATGATGATGATGATGATGATGATGATGATGATGATGATGATGATGATGATGATGATGATGATGATGATGATGATGATGATGATGATGATGATGATGATGATGATGATGATGATGATGATGATGATGATGATGATGATGATGATGATGATGATGATGATGATGATGATGATGATGATGATGATGATGATGATGATGATGATGATGATGATGATGATGATGATGATGATGATGATGATGATGATGATGATGATGATGATGATGATGATGATGATGATGATGATGATGATGATGATGATGATGATGATGATGATGATGATGATGATGATGATGATGATGATGATGATGATGATGATGATGATGATGATGATGATGATGATGATGATGATGATGATGATGATGATGATGATGATGATGATGATGATGATGATGATGATGATGATGATGATGATGATGATGATGATGATGATGATGATGATGATGATGATGATGATGATGATGATGATGATGATGATGATGATGATGATGATGATGATGATGATGATGATGATGATGATGATGATGATGATGATGATGATGATGATGATGATGATGATGATGATGATGATGATGATGATGATGATGATGATGATGATGATGATGATGATGATGATGATGATGATGATGATGATGATGATGATGATGATGATGATGATGATGATGATGATGATGATGATGATGATGATGATGATGATGATGATGATGATGATGATGATGATGATGATGATTGATGATTGATGATTGATGATGATGATGATGATGATTGATGATTGATGATTGATGATGATGATGATGATGATTGATGATTGATGATTGATGATTATGATGATGATGATGATGTAATAATAAATAAATTCCGGGACACGGTGCCTACCTAGACACATAACTAGACACATAATAATAATAATAATAATAAATAATAATAATAATAATAATAATAATAATAATAATAATAATAATAATAATAATAATAATAATAATAATAATGATAATGATAATGATAATGATAATGATGATAATGATAATGATAATGATAATAATAATAATAATAATAATAATAATAATAATAATAATAATAATAATAATAATAATAATAATAATAATAATAATAATACAATGTGTGTGCATGTGCACACATATATACATGTGTGAATGGTATCCAAGTTTTGGAATGTCTCTGCTCACAGTTGTCTATACCTTATGCATGCAGTGGTCAGTGCACCCAGCAAGGACTAGCACACCCGACAATTCACAGCAAGGACTAGCACACCCGACAATTCACGGACACGGTGCCTACCTAAAAACATTCCTGCACAAGACACTTCAGCTGTAATTTACTACCATGCCAACACACAAACACACACAAACACATGACCGCACACACACACACACACGCACGCATACACTGGATTTTAGTTTGAGCTTCCGTAGATAACTAAGAAGCTACTTCACCGCAACTTTACCATGCTTCAACTTGTCTATGAGCTCTTTGTTGTCGTCCAAGTTCAATTCCTGCACCTTGTCCATCAGGCCCTCGATGTCGCCCAGACCTGCACACAGCGAGCTTGAATGGAATCCAGTGCAACATGACACAGTCAATAGTCAACAGTAAAGTAGGTACCCCAGCAACCAACACCTGCCAACATACTGGTGTGCATCATTTCAGTAGTATTGCGCAGATACTGTGGGCTTGAACAATGGTATTATATCTGTCTGGCAAAGCAGGAGAATAATGTGCTATGAACTGTGTAAGTACTAGGAACAGTGTTTTGGTCCTGAGAAAATCAACACTGTCCATGGACAACAGTTGTAGATGATATTTGTAAGCCTGCAATGGACAACAGTTGGAGGTGACATTTGTAAGTCTGCAATGGAGAACAGTTGGAGGTGACATTTGTAAGCCTGCAATGGACAACAGTTGGAGGTGATATTTGTAAGCCTGCAATGGACAACAGTTGGAGGTGACATTTGTAAGCCTGCAATGGAGAACAGTTGAGGTGATATTTGTAAGCCTGCAATGGACAACAGTTGGAGGTGACATTTGTAAGTCTGCAATGGAGACCAGTTGGAGGTGACATTTGTAAGCCTGCAATGGACAACAGTTGAGGTGACATTTGTAAGCCTGCAATGGACAACAGTTGAGGTGACATTTGTAAGCCTGCAATGGACAACAGTTGAGGTGACATTTGTAAGCCTGCAATGGACAACAGTTGGAGGTGACATTTGTAAGCCTGCAATGGACAACAGTTGGAGGTGACATTTGTAAGTCTGCAATGGAGAACAGTTGAGGTGACATTTGTAAGCCTGCAATGGACAACAGTTGAGGTGACATTTGTAGGCCTGCAATGGACAACAGTTGAGGTGACATTTGTAGGCTTCCAATGCACAACAGTTGAGGTGACATTTGTAAGCCTGCAATGGAGAACAGTTGGAGATGACATTTGTAAGTCTGCAATGGACAACAGTTGAGGTGACATTTGTAGGCCTCCAATGGACAACAGTTGGAGGTGACATTTGTAAGCCTGCAATGGAGAACAGTTGGAGGTGACATTTGTAAGCCTGCAATGGAGAACAGTTGAGGTGACATTTGTAGGCCTGCAATGGAGGACAGTTGGAGGTGACATTTGTAAGTCTGCAATGGAGAACAGTTGGAGGTGACATTTGTAAGTCTGCAATGGAGAACAGTTGGAGGTGACATTTGTAAGCCTCCAATGGAGAACAGTTGAGGTGACATTTGTAAGCCTGCAATGGACAACAGTTGGAGGTGACATTTGTAAGTCTGCAATGGAGAACAGTTGGAGGTGACATTTGTAAGTCTGCAATGGAGAACAGTTGGAGGTGACATTTGTAGGCCTGCAATGGACAACAGTTGAGGTGACATTTGTAGGCCTCCAATGGAGAACAGTTGAGGTGACATTTGTAGGCCTGCAATGGACAACAGTTGGAGGTGATATTTGTAAGTCTGCAATGGACAACAGTTGAGGTGACATTTGTAGGCCTCCAATGGAGAACAGTTGAGGTGACATTTGTAGGCCTGCAATGGACAACAGTTGGAGATGACATTTGTAAGTCTGCAATGGACAACAGTTGAGGTGACATTTGTAGGCCTGCAATGGACAACAGTTTGAGGTGACATTTGTAAGCCTGCAATGGACAACAGTTGGAGGTGACATTTGTAAGTCTGCAATGGAGACCAGTTGGAGGTGACATTTGTAAGCCTGGACAATGGAACTAGCCAACTATCGTTGTTAGTTTGAACTTTCAACCTCAATGTAGTGGACAAAGGGAGGCTCATGAACAAGCCGTATGAAGTTTGCAATTCTAATCGCATCAACAGGAGATCATTTTATACAAACCGAATTGTCCTGTTATTTTGTCATACAGTATGCTCGAGGATGCCCACACACGCACTGTGTGCATTTGTGACCACTGCTATCTGCCCATCGGAAGGCGAGCACTCACCAAGAAGTTTGCTAATGAAGGGGCGTGTCTTGAACTGCTCCAAGTCGTCTATGTGCTCCCCCGTGCCTATGAATGTGATGGGGCTCTTGGTGGCTGCCACACTGCGCAAGGAAGTGGGAGGGGGAGGCATGATACGAGGTGAGGGAGGGAGTAGGGAAAGGGGAAGTGGAGAGACGAGGGAGGAGGTGGGAGAGTAAGAGAGGGCTGCGGGATGGGATGGTATGAGAGGAGGGAGCGAGGAGAGCGAGAAGGAACAGAGGGAAAAAGGAAAAAAGATGGAGGTGAGAGAAAAATTGCTTCTCAGCTGTGGGGAGGCAGAGAGGATGCAAGGAAGAGATGAGGGGAGAGGAGGAAGCCTCAAAGACAACTAAAAGACCACCCGATAACTTCAAGACCGCACGACATCCATCAGAGTAAACATACACACATACGTACGCACTGAGAGCTCCGCCCCCTTTGGCATGTCCGTCCAGCTTGGTGACGATGACGGAGGCCACGTCGACCTTCTCCTTGAAAGCTCTGGCTTGGGCTTCGCACGCCTGGCCGATGCTGGCGTCCAACACGAACACCACGTTTTGAGGTGCCTGGAGATTATTGGCCGGAAATGTAATTCCTGGTTTCGTACATGATGGCTCAGATGAGCCTGGGGCAAGCTTCACAGTATGTCCCGAGTTTATGTTAGACGACTGCTACACTGAGTCTGGAATAGAACTGCGCTGGCGCTGGAATTCACTCGAGCTCTCGAGTTCTATTCCAGCACGGCCAGCATAGCATCCACCTTAAGGGAGCTATATAAGGCATGGACGCCTAGTATACTACAGGAAGTGTTGTGTGCTACAGGAAATATCTAGTATACGATAGGAAGTATATAGTGCACTACAGTAAGTACCTAGTGTACTACAGGAAGTATCTAGTATACTATAGGAAGTATCTAGTGCACTACAGGAAGTATCTAGTGTACAACAGGAAATATCTAGTATATGTACTACAGGAAGTATCTAGTACACTATAGGAAGTGTGGAACGAGATTCATAAAATAATTTCTGCCAAAATATGTAGTTTGCTATTTATTTTTGAGAGAGGCCAGTATGGAGCATGCTAGTGAGAGTGGAGTGCCAGTGTGGAGCATGCTAGTGAGAGTGGAGTGCCAGTATGGAGCATGCTAGTGAGAGTGGAGTGCCAGTGTGGAGCATGCTAGTGAGAGTGAGTGCCAGTGTGGAGCATGCTAGTGAGAGTGAGTGCCAGTGTGGAGCATGCTAGTGAGAGTGGAGTGCCAGTGTGGAGCATGCTAGTGAGAGTGGAGTGCCAGTGTGGAGCATGCTAGTGAGAGTGGAGTGCCAGTGTGGAGCATGCTAGTGAGAGTGGAGTGCCAGTGTGGAGCATGCTAGTGAGAGTGGAGTGCCAGTGTGGAGCATGCTAGTGAGAGTGGAGTGCCAGTGTGGAGCATGCTAGTGAGAGTGGAGTGCCAGTGTGGAGCATGCTAGTGAGAGTGGAGTGCCAGTGTGGAGCATGCTAGTGAGAGTGGAGTGCTAGTGTGGAGCATGCTAGTGAGAGTGGAGTGCCAGTGTGGAGCATGCTAGTGAGAGTGGAGTGCCAGTGTGGAGCATGCTAGTGAGAGTGGAGTGCCAGTGTGGAGCATGCTAGTGAGAGTGGAGTGCAGCTCTCCAGTGGTGCAGAGCTTGTCGTGATCAAGTAACTTATTTTGCAGATAGTCTAAGGAGTAGCCAAGCAAGAAACCCAGCGATCACCAACATGGAGATTGGAAGGTCAGACAGAGGTCACCTGACCTTCAGCAACTCCTCCTCCAGCTTCCACTAAGTCTACAGATAGTGTGCGATAGCTCCGACAATACTGCAACACCACCCATAAGCCTGTGCACATCAAATGCCAGATACTTGATGACATCACACTCACTATTATTGGTGTGGCCTGCCTATACTAGACAACCTTGATAACATAGCCTAGCTCTACATAGCATAGAAAGGCATGCACAAAACAAGGGTGCACTCCATCATCCTAGCTTCCTGGTTGCTGAGCAGGATGCTTATAGCACCAGTCTGCAGGAAAATGGCCGCTTACTGTAACCCCGAGCAACTGCTCAACAAGCAGCACAACCAGAGATGCTCATGCACATACATTATGAGGGTCGTGTGGGTAAGGATCACCGAGTGTATGTACCAGGCTACAGGCTAGCTAGAAGTGGTGGGGAGTGCTTGAGCTGTTGCAGAGCAGAACAGGAAGAGTATCCTGTGTGGAGGCCACACCTACTAATTTGTCTAGTTGCCAGCAATGGAAGAAACACTGACCCTTGAGCAGGAGGAGACAGTCGTGGCTGACGCTTAACCAAAAGTCAGGCATGTGCTTTAATAAAAAGTAGATTGTTAAGTAGAAACACATGCTTAACAACTAGGTTAACAACCAGTGTGTGCAGCACATAGGTGAGGTGAGCCTACAGTATCAATGTGAGAGGTTACTACAGGACAAACAAGAGATTACTACAGGTCAAACAAGAGATTACTTTACAGTAAGTCAAACAAGAGATTACTACAGGTCAAACAATAGGTCAAACAAGGGATTACTACAGGTCAAGCAAGACATTACTACAGGTCAAACAAGAGATTACTACAGGTCAAGCAAGGGATTACTGACTTACAATAGCCTGTGAGACTTGCAACATCTCCTCAAAGAGAGAATCTTCTTGCTTGTGACGACCACTGCAGAGGGAAGGGAAAAGGCAGGAGGGGAAAGTTTGTATCTGCTCATGTTCCCAATCACATCTTTCTCCATCCTTCTATACACCTAATGTAATCACCTTTGGACGTTGATAATAATAATAAATTAACCACACCTACAAAACAATGGACTCTTTATCTGCACATGCCCACTAGACAGCTGAATTATTACAAAATATGCTTGATGAATTCTCAGTTGAAATAATGAAATTACAATGATCTTTTTAATAATCAACTTGAATTTTACTCGCTCAATATCTCAACTAGATGCTCTAGCCTTCATCAGGAATAAGGAGACACTAAGACTCGTGTGAGCCTGCTATATACTGGTAGCTAGCTATCCAGCATGTGATACAAACCACACCCTTGCACACACGTCCAGCACGCGAACCGGATGTGGCAAAAATACAATAAAATACAAGATAAACACTAAAACAAATAATACAATCAATCAATCAATCAATCAATCAATCAATCAATCAATCAATCAATCAATCAATCAATCAATCAATCAATCAATCAATCAATAAACGTGCTTGATTCTTGATTCCTAATTCTTGATTCCTAAAACATTAATAAATAACTGAAGAGAGAATAGTTATGGTGGTCGTCGAGTTCAGGCTCTTGAGGGTATGGTGGTAGTCGAGTTCAGGCTCTTGAGATTGTGGTGGTCGTCAAATTCAGGCTCTTGAGGGTGTGGTGGTCGTCGAGTTCAGGCTCTTGAGGGTGTGGTGGTCGTCAACTTCAGGCTCTTGAGGGTGTGGTGGTCGTCGAGTTCAGGCTCTTGAGGGTGTGGTGGTCGTCGAGTTCAGGCTCTTGAGGGTGTGGTGGTCGTCGAGTTCAGGCTCTTGAGGGTGTGGTGGTCGTCGAGTTCAGGCTCTTGAGGGTGTGGTGGTCGTCGAGTTCAGGCTCTTGAGGGTTTGGTGGTCGTCGAGTTCAGGCTCTTGAGGGTGTGGTGGTCGTCGAGTTCAGGCTCTTGAGGGTGTGGTGGTCGTCGAGTTCAGGCTCTTGAGGGTTTGGTGGTCGTCAAGTTCAGGCTCTTGAGGGTGTGGTGGTCGTCGAGTTCAGGCTCTTGAGGGTGTGGTGGTCGTCGAGTTCAGGCTCTTGAGGGTGTGGTGGTCGTCGAGTTCAGGCTCTTGAGGGTTTGGTGGTCGTCAAGTTCAGGCTCTTGAGGGTGTGGTGGTCGTCAAGTTCAGGCTCTTGAGGGTGTGGTGGTCGTCGAGTTCAGGCTCTTGAGAGTGGCTCCCCAGCAGCCAGGCAAGTCCATTCCACAGTCTCAATTGACCTGCTCACACTTTGGTGCTAGGCTGATTGTAATGCCTCCTTCACTAGCAGTTCCTTCTGGCCTTGTCTAAGATGTTGGCTTCCTCCCATAGAATTCCATTGTCCATGCATGTTCAGCAATTGCAGACTTCTCTTTAGCACACTTTTTACAGGCATCTTGATGTTCTTTCACTCTGGTCTCCAGTCTTCTGATGGTCTCCCCTATGTAGTACTTCCCACAGCTGCAATGGATGCGGTACACAATGCAGGAGTGCATACTGGCTGGTAATTCATCCTTCACTCAGCTGAATGTTAACATGCATGGGATATTGAGCATCCTATTTTTTGGGAGCAAGTCACCATCTTAGACAAGGCCAGAAGACAGATTGCATTGCACACCAGCTGGGGGGGCCATTCTCAAGAGCCTGCACTTGAAATTACGACCACCATAATTATTCTGCATTCAGTTATTTATCATTCTTTGTTAATGTTTAGGAATCAAGCAAGTCTTTATTTAAATTTAAATTTACTTATTGATTGATTTATGGTTTAAAATATTATTAACTTTTTCCCTTAACTTTTTCCCACCAATACTTTTTCCCACCAATATTATATATATTATTATTGTTTTGGGTCCTTATTTTGTTTCTATTATTATTATTATTATTGTTTTGTTTTGTTGTTGTTGTTATTGTTGTTATTATTATTATTATTATTATTATTATTATTATTATTATTATTATTATTATTATTATTAGCAGCAGCATCTTTCTATTTTTTCCACATCCAGTTCACGTGCTGACGCATGTGCCAGGGTGGGTGTGGCTTGCATCATGTGGTGGATAGCTAGCTACTGGTATATGACAAGCTCACGCGAGTTTTAGCATCTCATAATTCCTGATGGAGGCTAGAGCATCAGTTGAAACATGGAGAGAGTAAATGTCAAGTTGATTGTCGAGAAAGTTATTATAAATTTATGAAACTAGTTCTGAGTTAGGAAGTGGGCAGGCCAAGAAAGAAAATAAAAATGGCTGATAATGGCAACTGCCATCGTTGGATCGTCTCTCCATCTCTTCCAAGACCACACTGCTCTTCCTGGTGGCTCTGCAGGGGGCACAGAGTTTGTGATTCCGACATCTGAATTACCCTAAGCCACACCCATATGAGTTTATTAAAGTTAGCCCACCCCATAAAATGTGGCTGCATGAGTCAGACTAGAGGCTGATCAATGAGCCGGACTGGAGGCTGACCAATGAGTCGGACTAGAGGCTGACCAATGAGTCAGACTAGAGGCTGACCAATGAGTCGGACTAGAGGCTGACCAATGAGTCGGACTAGAGGCTGACCAATGAGTCAGACTAGAGGCTGACCAAAGAGTCGCACTAGAGGCTGACCAATGATTCGGACTAGAGACTGACCAATGATTCAGACTAGAGGCTGACCAATGAGTCAGACTAGAGGCTGACCAATGAGTCGGACTGGAGGCTGACCAATGAGTCAGACTAGAGGCTGACCAATGAGTCGGACTAGAGGCTGACCAATGAGTCGGACTAGAGGCTGACCAATGAGTCAGACTAGAGGCTGACCAATGAGTCGGACTAGAGGCTGCCCAATGAGTCAGACTAGATCAATGCTCATGCAGTTCAAATCACTCTTGAAGCAAGTGTTAGTGCAGTTCCCACCCTCACACTACTCTACTCCCCCTACATCCTGACCACCCTCACTCTTGCCACACCCTGACCACCCTCACTCTTCCTATACACTGACCACCCTCACACCACCCCAAACCCAACACTTTCAATCTTCCTGTACACTTTACCCTCATTCTTCTACACACACCCCACCCTCTCACAGCCTCACCACCCACACCCACCCTACCCACTCATAGCACTCACTCCTCAGCCCTCACTCCTCCCACACCCCTCACCCTCTCACAGCCTCACCATCCACACTCCTCACACACACACACACACACCCTCCGCTCACCTAGTATCCACGATGATAATCTCGAATCCTTCACTTTTGAACTTCTCCACGCCCTCCTCAGCTATTACCACGGGATCCATCTCTGTGTAGCTGCCATAAAAGGGAATCCTAGCCTTGGTGGCATTTTGCTTGAGTTGGTCGAAGGCTCCGGCTCTGAAAGTGTCAGCGCAGATGAGACAAGTCTTCCAATTCTTGCGTTGATAGTAGGAGCCAAGCTGTACATACATGTATGGGAAGGATTAACGAGAGTGACAGGCACTAGCAAGGTTGGC
This sequence comes from Cladorhizidae sp. MBARI D1340-BT2, assembly GCA_028752905.1. Taxonomy (NCBI): domain Eukaryota; kingdom Metazoa; phylum Porifera; class Demospongiae; order Poecilosclerida; family Cladorhizidae; species Cladorhizidae sp. MBARI D1340-BT2. The sequence goes on along the minus strand of JAQNBH010000014.1, from coordinate 28,967,850 downwards.
AGGCTCCAGCAAGGGTGGTAGGCACTAGCAAGGTTGGCAGGTACTAGCAATGGTGGCAGGCACTAGCAAGGGTGGCAGGTACTAGCAAGGGTGGCAGGTACTAGCAAGGATGGCAGGCACTGGCAAGGGTGGCAGGCACTGGCAAGGGTGGCAGGCACTAGCAAGGGTGGCAGGTACTAGCAAGGGTGGCAGGCACTAGCAAGGGTGGCAGGTACTAGCAAGGGTGGCAGGTACTAGCAAGGGTGGCAAGTACTAGCAAGGGTGGCAAGTACTAGCAAGGGTGGCAGGTACTAGCAAGGGCGGCAGGCACTAGCAAGAGTGGCAGGCACTAGCAAGGCTGGCAGGTACTAGCAAGCTGGCAGGTACTAGCAAGGGTGTCGGGCACTAGCAAGGGTGGCAGGCACTAGCAAGCTGGCAGGTACTAGCAAGGGTGGCAGGTACTAGCAAGGGTGGCAGGCACTAGCAAGGGTGGCAAGAGTGGCAAGCACTAGCAAGGGTGGCAGGCACTAGCAAGGGTGGCACTAGCAAGGGTGGCAGGCACTAGTAAGGGTGGCAGGCACTGGCAAGGGTGGCAGATACTAGCAAGGGTGGCAGGTACTAGCAAGGGTGTCAGGCACTAGCAAGGGTGGCAGGCACTAGCAAGGGTGGCAGGTACTAGCAAGGATGGCAGGCACTGGCAAGGGTGGCAGGCACTGGCAAGGGTGGCAGGTACTAGCAAGGGTGTCAGGCACTAGCAAGGGTGGCAGGCACTAGCAAGGGTGGCAGGCACTAGCAAGGGTGGCAAGAGTGGCAAGCACTAGCAAGGGTGGCAGGCACTAGCAAGGGTGGCACTAGCAAGGGTGGCAGGCACTAGTAAGGGTGGCAGGCACTGGCAAGGGTGGCAGGTACTAGCAAGGGTGGCAGGTACTAGCAAGGGCGGCAGGCACTAGCAAGAGTGGCAGGCACTAGCAAGGCTGGCAGGTACTAGCAAGCTGGCAGGTACTAGCAAGGGTGTCGGGCACTAGCAAGGGTGGCAGGCACTAGCAAGGGTGGCAAGAGTGGCAAGCACTAGCAAGGGTGGCAGGCACTAGCAAGGGTGGCACTAGCAAGGGTGGCAGGCACTAGTAAGGGTGGCAGGCACTGGCAAGGGTGGCAGATACTAGCAAGGGTGGCAGGTACTAGCAAGGGTGGCAGGTACTAGCAAGGGTGGCAGGTACTAGCAAGGATGGCAGGCACTGGCAAGGGTGGCAGGCACTGGCAAGGGTGGCAGGTACTAGCAAGGGTGGCAGGTACTAGCAAGGGGGCAGGTACTAGCAAGGGTGGCAGGTACTAGCAAGAGTGTCAGGCACTAGCAAGGGTGGCACTAGCAAGGGTGGCAGGCACTAGCAAGGGTGGCAGGTACTAGCAAGGGTGGCAGGCACTAGCAAGGGTGGCACTAGCAAGGGTGGCAGGCACTAGCAAGGGTGGCAGGTACTAGCAAGGGTGACAGGCACTAGCAAGGGTGGTAGGTACTAGCAAGGGTGGCAGGTTCTAGCAAGGGTGGCAGGGGTGGCAGGTACTAGCAAGGGTGGCAGGTACTAGCAAGGGTGGCAAGTACTAGCAAGGGTGGCAGGTACTAGCAAGGGTGGCAGGTTCTAGCAAGGGTGGCAGGGGTGGCAGGTACTAGCAAGGGTGGCAGGTACTAGCAAGCTGGCAGGTACTAGCAAGGGTGGCAGGTACTAGCAAGGGTGGCAGGTACTAGCAAGGGTGGCAGGCACTAGCAAGGGTGGCAAGAGTGGCAAGCACTAGCAAGGGTGGCAGGCACTAGCAAGGGTGGCACTAGCAAGGGTGGCAGGCACTAGTAAGGGTGGCAGGCACTGGCAAGGGTGGCAGATACTAGCAAGGGTGGCAGGTACTAGCAAGGGTGGCAGGTACTAGCAAGGATGGCAGGCACTGGCAAGGGTGGCAGGCACTGGCAAGGGTGGCAGGTACTAGCAAGGGTGGCAGGTACTAGCAAGGGGGCAGGTACTAGCAAGGGTGGCAGGTACTAGCAAGAGTGTCAGGCACTAGCAAGGGTGGCACTAGCAAGGGTGGCAGGCACTAGCAAGGGTGGCAGGTACTAGCAAGGGTGGCAGGCACTAGCAAGGGTGGCACTAGCAAGGGTGGCAGGCACTAGCAAGGGTGGCAGGTACTAGCAAGGGTGACAGGCACTAGCAAGGGTGGCAGGCACTAGCAAGGGTGGTAGGTACTAGCAAGGGTGGCAGGTTCTAGCAAGGGTGGCAGGGGTGGCAGGTACTAGCAAGGGTGGCAGGTACTAGCAAGGGTGGCAAGTACTAGCAAGGGTGGCAGGTACTAGCAAGGGTGGCAGGTTCTAACAAGGGTGGCAGGGGTGGCAGGTACTAGCAAGGGTGGCAGGTTCTAGCAAGGGTGGCAGGTTCTAGCAAGGGTGGTGGCAACTAGCAAGGGTGGCAGGTACTAGCAAGGGTGGCAGGTTCTAGCAAGGGTGGTGGCAACTAGCAAGGGTGGCAGGTACTACTAGGAAGGGTGGCAGGCACTAGCAAGGGTGGCAGGTACTAGCAAGGGTGGCAGGTACTAGGAAGGGTGGCAGGCAGGTACTAGCAAGGGTGGCAACTAGCAAGGGTGGACATTACATCACATAGAAGGTAAAGACCCCCACAGGTGGTTTTTGCTAGTTGGAATGGAGGTGATACCTCATTTTAAGTCATTTTTCAGGGCATTTATTTATCACGGGTCATGGACATTCAGACTGGATTTAACATTATGAAATCTACTGTAACAATACCATGGGTACTGTTCTTTTTTGTGTCCGGGCAATGCCCGGGTACCCCTGCTAGTACACAAGACAATTTATAATAATAATAATAATAATAATAGTAATAGTAATAGTAGTAGTAGTAGTAGTAGTAGTAGTAGTAGTAGTAGTAGTAATAATAGTAATAGTAATAATAATAATAATAATAATAATAATAATAATAATAATAATAATAATAATAATAATAATAATAATAATAATAATAATAATAATAATAATAATAATAATAATAATAATAATAATAATAATAATAATAATAATAATAATAATAATAATAATAATAATAATAATAATAATAATAATAATAATAATAATAATAATAATAATAATAATAATAATAATAATAATAATAATAATAATAATAATAATAATAATAATAATAATAATAATAATAATAATAATAATAATAATAATAATAATAATAATAATAATAATAATAATAATAATAATAATAATAATAATAAATAAGATATAGAGAGAGGAGAAATAAATTAATAAATATATAAACAATCAGGAGGAGAGGGAGGAGGGAGAGGAGAGGAAAAAGAACCCAAGGAGGAGACGAAAGGGGAAATAAGAGAGGTGGGGGTTGGCAGGGAGGAGGGAGCATCTCTACAGGTCATACTGGAACAAGGCTGGCTGAAACCAACAATTATTGAACATGAAACCAACATATGCACACACATGCATTTCGACATCATATGAGTAATTTCAAAATTGTCCTGTTAATTAGAACACCCCCTCACCTTGGTACATGTGGTGGTCTTCCCACTTCCTTGCAACCCGACGAACATGATGACATTACTGCGTCCCTTCTGGGGTTGCCAGACAGGCACTCCAGGGTCGACCAGGGAACAGAGCTCGTTGAAGACTGTGGATTGGATGATCTTACGCTTGTTAAGACCGGATGCCATCTCCTCAAAATCAATCGCTGCTCTGTGGGGGGGGGGGGGGGAGAAGAGGGAGGAGGTGTGAGGAGATCAGAAGGATGGTTTGGAGAGGGAAGGAGACAGGGAAAGGGGACACCAGATGGGGGAAAGGTGAGCAGTCATGGGTGGGGAGGGAGATAAGGAGAGATGTTGGAAAAGAGATGGAGAGAATGGAGGGAGATCCAAATGCTAGAAGGTTGCAGGCAGAAGAAAGGGTGAAACACGTACACACACACATCACACACACAAACATACACACACACACACGTGCACACCACCCTGTATGGTTGCGCACACACTAGATTCCAGGTTTCTGGGGTACAGGGGACCCTCGCCTATCTGATCCCTTTATTCCAAAATCTGAATCGCTATAGCACTTGCGCTAGACGTACCTTCCTGAAAACTACATGTATGCACATGCTTTTTATAGGAAGCTGCAGGGAAATGGCTGCACGATGAAGAAGGTGACTGCCAATCGAGCAGAAGGTCTAGATTCTAGACTAGATTGGAAAGAAGACCTACAAGCTTCTAAGCTTCTGTCTAACAGTACCGAGGAATAATTTCCACTACAATGTCAGACATGAAGCAAAAGGACTCACAGTGAGTTCAGTCAGAGCCTCAAAGAAAGCTGATAGAGATGCGATGCTGCAGAGAAGTGAAGATATAAAGATTTGGAAGAGATCAGGAGTTGGAAGAAGCAGTCTGTCTATGGCTCAGCACATATGCAGCAGCCTATCACCAATTATATGCTGCACATTGTGGCATCTATTTATATTCAGTATCAACCATGCAGTGAGCTGTAATAATAAGAAAACAATAAATGAGAATGATATTCATACCTCGATGATAATATTCATTACAATGACCTTCCCCAATATGAATTTTTATTTCTTCAAAAAATTTCACAAATCCGAAGGGGCTCGCTATTTGGATTAGTGAGGGTCTACTGTATTTCAATCAGTTACTCATTTCTACAAGAAACAAGAATGACTGATTGAGCAGAACAAACGAGTGGCAGCTACAGTAGTTAGGCCACTGTCTCAGAGGAACAAAAAAGGCTTTTTATAAATGTCATGTGCACTAACATCTTGCATGACCAACATGGAATGACTTAACATCTTGCACGACCAACATGGAATGACTTAACATCTTGCACGACCAACATGGAATGACTTAACATCTTGCACGACCAACATGGAATGACTTAACATCTTGCACGACCAACATGGAATGACTTAACATCTTGCATGACCAACATGGAATGACTTAACATCTTGCATGACCAACATGGAATGACTTAACATCTTGCATGACCAACATGGAATGACTTAACATCTTGCATGACCAACATGGAATGACTTAACATCTTGCATGACCAACATGGAATGACTTAACATCTTGCATGACCAACATGGAATGACTTAACATCTTGCATGACCAACATGGAATGACTTAACATCTTGCATGACCAACATGGAATGACTTAACATCTTGCATGACCAACATGGAATGATTTAACATCTTGCATGACCAACATGGAATGACTTAACATCTTGCATGACCAACATGGAATGACTTAACATCTTGCATGACCAACATGGAATGACTCGGGGAGGGGGGGGTGAAATAAATAATAATAATTTAAAAAAATTAACTTTATTAATTAACAACAACAATAATAATAATTGATGATAATAATAATTGATGATAATAATAACAATAATAATGATGATGAAGATGATGATGATGATGATAATAATAACCAACCCCAACTCCCCTCCCCAAAACAGTATTCTGGAAGGTTCCATTTCCTAGAGATTCATTACTACCTTGGCTCAATATATGGCAGGCAAATGAGGCTGAGCTGTCATGGCAGCATGATGTTGGACAGAGTGAGGTGTGTAGGTGGCATGAAGCAGCCGCTGGCTGGCTTATCTTTACCTGACATTCTGCCGCAGCTTTCCCACCAACTTGACGTTCACATCTGCCTCCAGTAGAGCCGTGCAGATCTCCTTCAGCATGGCCTGCAACACCTGTCACCAGAGTCAACCAATACCATCACCACACACTCACTCAACACACCATCACCACACACTCACTCAACACACACTCAACACACACCATCACCACACACTCACTCAACACACCATCACCACACACTCACTCAATACACCATCACCACACACTCACTCAACACACACCACCACACACACACACTCAACACACATCATCATTACACTCACTCAACACACACCATCACTACACTCACTCAACACACATCACCACACACTCACTCAACACACCATCACCACACACTCACTCAACGCAGCTGCCCCCCTTCCCTTGTCTACTAGACGCTGAAGCAAATATCACCTTTTGAACTCATCATAATCAGTCATGCAATTATGTGCCACCAGTCTGAAGACGTGATTAATTTATTTTTGATATTCCATCACTAACAAACCTGTACACCACACTTGCATTCAAATTAGTCAAGCATAATGTCCTTAAACCAAAAACCCATGGACACACCTTCCACACGAAAAGGAAAGTTCTTACATCTTTGCATGGCATAATTAAAAATAGATGCAGTTGAAAACTATGTCAGCCTCTACTTTCACACTCTGCTGGTTCAGCGCCTCCACTTCTAACCCAATCTGCAAGAAAACCAGCAACATGGCCACACACACTCTTGTAGGCCAGATAAGCAGCTAGGTTGAATGTGAAGTGTTTGTCGTCTTATGCATACTAGTTAGTTTGGAGGTCTAAGGTCTCATAAACCATTTCAGTTCTGGGGTGTCTTCCTATATCCCCCAAAAAAAACAAAAAAACAACACAAATAAACAACATGAAACACCTCGTGATTAGATGGTCACACATACTTGAGAAAAAAAGCACAAAAAGCAATACCCAACAACTTATCAACTACACGGAAATATTAGTCCACATGAGTGATGATACTAGGGTATAATGCCCGAGGGCCTTTAAACAGCCTAGTTCATGCTCAGCCTGAGGGTTCTATATAATCAACCCTTTACCATGGCAACTGCTAGAAACTTCTCTTCTCTGTCTCTCCTCTTGTTCCTTCCAGGTCTTCTCTCTTGAAGCTTAGATCATCCTACCTGCTCTTTTCAGAGCCAGACCTTCTTCCCTCTCCTCCTGGAATTACTTCATTTGTATTTGTTTCTTGTCATCCGTCTCTCTCTTTAATTCGTGGACGTTTCGCTCGTCGTCGTATCCGCTGTCATCATCAATCATTTCTCCCGTTTATCCTCTCCTAGTTTAGCTAATGGTGGCTGCCTACTGCTACTTGTGTCTGGTGCCATGGAAACTAATCCAGGTCCTAGTACTGCTGATGTCGTCAAGTGTGTGTAGTGTTAGTTCTGATGAAGGTGATATGATGCAATGTGAAATCTTCTCCAGTTGGTCTCACTGCACCTCTGTTGGTATTCCCATCTCACTTGCACAATCTTATCCATTTGTCTTCCCCCACCGCGTAAAGGATTCTGTCTCTCTCTCTTTCGCCCTGGTCACCCAATGCTGGAAGACCACTTCCAAGCCCTTAGGTTGTCACTCCAAAACACCTCAGTGGACACATCCCCCACCACTGTTCAGGCTGCCATGCAAGAGTCGATTTCCTCCTTTTCATCAGCCATCCCAGCTTATAATTCTCCCCCCCCCCTCCATTCTCCTAACTCAACTTCCTCAACTGTAAGTGTTGATATAATCCATCCTCCTGTTTCTCCAGTTTCCTCTCCAGTTTCCCTCTTCCACCACATGGTCAACTATTCCTTGTCACTAAGTCAACTCCTTCAACTGTTCTACTTCCAATACTTATTCATCAAATAATTTTTTATAATCTCGCCTTCCTCCAAAGCATTCAAACATAGCTCAGCATGCTCGTCGTACTCCTTACAAACCTCCTACCTACTCCCATTTATCTCTTTCCACCTTAAGGCTCTTCCCCCATCTAAGAGATCAATTCATCTCTCCACTCAACCCTCCTCTACTGCCTACTCCCATTCATCCCTTACTTACCCAAGGGTTTCCCCCTCATATAAGAGATTGGCACTCCCCACCACCTGGCATCAACAATGGATGTCCCCAACAAAACCATTTGCCTCCAGGCCCACCACAAAACACCTTCCCCTCTCTCTTCCGCTCTACCCCTATCATCCCCCCCATCGTTCCTCAGCAACTCGCCTCATATCCTCATCCTGCTCTCCCTTTTCTGGGTCTACTTTTATCTCTTCTTTCACCACATCTCCTGCCTTACCCCCCCCCCCCCCCCCCCCCCCCCCCCCAGCTATCAACCCCATCTAAAGAAACCACGAAGGACCTAAACCCGAAGCCCCAAGTCTCTCTCTCTTAAAACCTCTTCTCTTCTTCCTAATTCCACCTCTCGCTTCACCAGCTGATCTCTTAAGCTATTTTCTTTCAATGCCTGCAGTGGCTTATATAAATTAGATGAGCTGTCTCTACTCTGTAATACTATCTTCCTGACCTTGTTTGTGTGAATGAGACTTGACTCTCACCACCTCCTTCTTCTTTAAATGATGTAACCCTCCTTTCAGACACTCTAAGCGCTCTTTCACACAATCTGCTCTCTGGCCTGATCCTTACTGGAGACTTTAACACCAATATTGATGTGTCCTGCTCATCTCTGCCTCTATCTCTTCAACTTTCTGCACTCTCAGATTTATTCTCCCTCAAGCAACTCGTGTCCTCTCCCACACACACCTCTCATTCTGGTTCGACCTCTATCATAGACCTTGTCTTTGTTCCGTCCCTGTTCATGCTTCTTCTTTGGTTCTGCCACCCGTATCCTCCTCTCATCATAATAGTATCTTAACAGAAATCACCCTTCCTTCTCCCCTCCCTATTAGAAAGTGTACCAAGCGTAAAATCTAGTTGTATTATCTCGCTGACTTTGACAGAGCTGCCTACCTACTTTCCTCCTTTCCCTGGGATCAACTCCTTTCTTCATACCTCGATTTCTCCTGGAAAGCATTTAAAGATAGATTTTCAGAAGTCATCAGCTTGTGTGTCCCCTCTAAATTTATCTCGCCCTCTTCTTGCCACCCTTGGATTGATAATAGCCTTCGAAAACAAAAAATCGTCACAATCTTTTCTTACGTGCTAAAAAACTAGATTCACCTGATCTCACGCTTAGAAACATTATTTCATCTACTATTAAAAGAAATAAACGCATCTTCTTCCAGTCTCTCTCAACCTCTCCTTCCAAAAAGTTTTGATCTTTTGTTCATTCCACAAGAAAAAGACCATTTTCTGTAACTATTCTTGTATCCAACGGCAACACATTCTCCTCGAGCCGTGATAAGCTGAAATACTTAATAAGTTTTTCTCCGAATGCTTCAATTCATGCTATCCTCCCTAACCTCTTCCCTTCCAGACATTCCAACCATCCTGTTCTCCTGACTCTCTCTGTACTGAATCTGATGTTATTGGCCTGATTTCTCGTTTACCTTACACAACCTCTGGCCCTGATTTGATCTCTAGAATGCTTAAATCTACATGCCTATCCATAGTTGCTCCCCTTACATATATCTTTAACTTATCCTTGTCTCAAGGACGTCATCCAGTTGATTGGAAAAATTCCTTCATTGTTCCCATCCTTTAATGTTCATCTAATCTTGACAATCCCTCTAACTACCGGCCCATTTCCTTACTCTCTATAGTTAGTAAGCTGCTTGAAAAGCATGTTCCCTCTCTCCTTTACAAATTCTGCATCGAACACAATATTATCTCTTCTTCTCAATTTGGTTTTCTTCCCCATCAGTCCACTTCTTCAGCCCTTCTCTTGGCCAATCAGTCCTTTCACTCTCTTCTTCAAACTATTGTTTTCTAGATCTCAAAAAGGCCTTTGATTCTGTTCCTCGCAAACCGTTAATGGATCTTCTTTCCATCCTGCACTTCCCTCCTTACCTCATAAACTGGCTTCACTCCTACCTTTCAACTCATTCGCAACAATGATCGTCACGGGTACCACCTCCACACCTGTCCCTATATCTTCTGGTGTCCCTCATGGATCTATAATAGGTCCTCTCCTCTTTATAATTTATATCAATGGAGTGTGTAACGTGCCTTTGTCTGTCTTATCTTCTCTAGGCTGATGATATCCTTCTTTTTCGCCCCATCAATTATTCTGATTTTTCTCTCTTTCAGAATGACCTAAACTGTATATCTGCCTGGCTTGCTTCCCCGTCTATCATACTTAATCTAATGAAGTCTAAATACATGCTTATTTCAATCTCTTCTTACTAAGTCTCTGCCACCTCTGTGTATCTCTGGTTCTCCAATTCAGTTAGTGACCGAGTTCAAGTACCTGGGAGTCCTCTTTTCTTCATCTCTATCCTGGACCAATCACATTTTTTTACATCTCTTCCAAGACCCGCAAATTACTTGGCCTTCTCTACCATCATTTCTACTGCTATTCAGACACTTCTAACTGTTCTTCACCTCTACACTTCTCTTATCCATCCCCATCTGGAGTACTGTTCTTTTCTCTGTGACCCTCTTCTCTGTGACCCTCAATCATCCCATCTTTCTTCTCATCTTGAGAGAATACAATACTTTGCATGTAAATGATGTAGTAAACAATGGTCTTCGGACTACACTTCACTTCTCACTAAGCTTCATCTTCCATCTCTATCCTCTCGCTGCCATAATGCCAGTTATCTTTTTCTTCAGACTTATTCACAATAACATAAATTTTCCTTCTAGCCTCCCACCATGACAACCAACTCCCTGCTACAACCTCCGATCTTTCCACCCCAGTAATCGTCTGCTAATCCCATACAGAACTCGATCTGCTTACCTTTCATTTTCCCCTACAACTACTAGGCTCTGGAACTCTCTCCCCAATTACATTACCAATTACATTAAAGAAACCAATTAATTTAAGCACTATATTCAACACCTCTCATCATCACTTAATTATAACTACTTAACTATAATATATTCCTCCATGTATTTGCTTACTTATTTTTATGCTTCATATTAGCCTCTTATTAGATAACAAGTATGATAAAAAATTAATATATATATATACACAAGACCCTTTAAAGACAGCCTAGTTCATGCTCAACCTGAGGGTTCTATATAAAAGACCCTTTAAAGACAGGCTATAAAGTTCATGCTCAACTTGAGGGTTCTATATAAAAGACCCTGAGGGTTCTATATAAAGACCCTTTAAAGTCAGCCTAGTTCATGCTCAACCTTAGGGTTCTATATAAAAGACCCTTTAAAGACATCCTAGTTCATACCCGAGGGTTATATAAAAACCCTAGAGACAGCCTAGTTCATGCTCAGCCTGAGGGTTCTACATAAATAATATTTCAAGACTTAGTTCATGTTCAGCCAGATGGTTCTATAACTCTTTAAACGGCCTAGTAGTTGTTCATGCTGCAGTAGCATTTATATACTTACAGTTCATTACTCGCCAAACGTTAGTTAAAACTAATGGCCTAGAAGAGAGATCACTCAATGGTTAGCCATTAGCCGAACACGTACACCGATCCCTACCTCTTCATTGATGACGGTAGCATTGCTCAGAGAGCGCAAGGCTGACGTTATCTTCCGCCCCAAGTCAGCTAGCACCATGACTCCTTCCTAGCCAGTGAAACGTTTTAATATTTTAGTTCTTATTAGCGCGCACTCGTAGATAATAACACATTACATGTATATGACAATAATAATAATACAAGTCAATTCTTTCTTTCCGGGAACCCAGCTGTGCAGGCACGTGACTTGATCAGTTAAACCTGCCGTAATAGAAATCTGCAGGAGAACAACAGGAGGAAAGGCCAAAGCAACACAGTCAACAAAGAACAAAGAAACAAACACACAAGTATATCTCTCCTCTTTCATTCTTTCTTTGGTTGCTCACCCACACCACCCTACACTCCCCCCCTCCCTCCCTCCCTCCCAATTGATCTCGTCTGACCATTGTCTCCAGGAGTGCTCTTATTATGCTTGGAACGATGTCCGAGCGTTAGGAGGCGATGGGGACTGTCGGGTGAAGACGTTCTTTTTCTCTCCTCTTCCTCCTCCTTCCCTCCCTTCTTGTAAGTCTCTGCTTGGCCAGAGTAAGTGTACAAGTCTTCACTAAACTCATCCCTGTGTCAAGAAGAAAGGGAGCGAGGCAAGGAAAGTGAGCTATCGAGTTGAAACACCCCAACTTCACTTTCAGCAGGGGAAAAAGTGGATTAGTCATTTCAAAACTAACAGAAACAGGGGGGACTTTACCATAATAGAGAACACAAAAATATATTTATATTTTATCTAGAGCTGCATAGATTCTGCACACTTAGCTTGTACGAGCTTGATATGTAGCTCAAATGATAGATATTGCTGTGTACTCTCTTTTGATAACCAAAATTCCACAAAAATGTACTGCAGCTAAAGATGTAGGAATAACTAAAAATGCGAGTGCCAGGTTTTGCAAGAGTTGTGAGTCCTGATTGGTGAGTGTCGGGTTTTGCAAGAGATGTGAGTCCTGATTGGTGAGTGCCAGGTTTTGCAAGAGTTGATTGGTGAGTGCCAGGTTTTGCAAGAGTGGTGAGTCCTGATTGGTGAGTGCCAGGTTTTGCAAGAGTTGTGAGTCCTGATTGGTGAGTGCCAGGTTTTGCAAGAGTTGTGAGTCCTGATTGGTGAGTGCCAGGTTTTGCAAGAGTTGTGAGTCCTGATTGGTGAGTGCCAGGTTTTGCAAGAGTTGTGAGTCCTGATTGGTGAGTGCCAGGTTTTGCAAGAGTTGTGAGTCCAGATTGGAAAGTGACAAGACATTTGAAATTAGTATCTATGACAAGAGGAAGTCTTAATCAATAATGAATGTTTTCATTGGGTACTAAAATGTGAGTGGTGGGTGATCAAGGGTGTGCACTGAAAATGTCGATGGGTCGCGATAGAGTTCTGTGCCCACGCTTGAGCCCCTACTACTCACATTTTAGCACCCAATGAAAACATGTTCCTCTTGTCATAGATAATAATTTCAGCTGTCGCACTTTCATGAGTCGCAACGGCTATAAAACCAGGCACTCAGATGTTGATGTAATTCCACTTTCGCTGCAGGAACTTATTATATCTATGCACCCAAAAGAGAGCACACAGAGAGACCTATCTTTTGAGCTATATATCAAGCTCGTACAGCCAAGTGTGCAGAATCTATGGAGCTCCAAGGTCGTAACCAGCAAGGGTTTTTTAATATTATTGTAAAGTCCCTTAATAAGGTCAATTAAGCTTACTTAGAGAATTACTAAATCTTCAGTACGAGAAATAATAAATGAATTCTCAATTAACTCTCAGTTGATATATTACAATAGCCTTCCCAATAATCAACTTGAAATTGTATTCTCTCGACGTTCATTCGACTGCTGACGGCTAGAGCATCTTGTCGAAACATCGAGAGAAAACAATTTCAAGTTGATTATTGAGAAGGTTATTGTAATAAATCAATACTTGGACACATCTCATGTCATCCCTTGTTTCAGGCGTGTGCTCATATATGCATCACATTATTTATTGATGTGTGTACTTGCTATAGAATATGCGATCAACTTCCATGGGCTCACAACTCTCATATTCAAAACCAGCCCCCAAAGAGTATAATGAATGCTTAACTCATGGGCGGGTGTTTACTATGTTGGAAACGAGTGTTTTAATTAATGCACACTTCTGGGTGGGCGCATGCCACTTGAGGGGGCGAGCGAGCCCACCAAAACAGCTGACGATTGCAACTACCACCACCATGAAGGAATGGCCTCTTCCAGACCTTCCCTGCCATTTCTGGAAGTCAATCTGCTGAGAAAATTAACTGAACTCATGCTTACAGGGAACCATGAATCTCTTCACTTCTGATAAAGACAGGATTCCTTGTAGGCAGATTTCTCATTGTAAGTATGTTGTAGTGATGCATTGCTTTACTTGGCTTACAACAATGGAGCAGATTCTTATGCTAACTGCAGCCAATTTTGGAATTTAATGAGCATGAAGTTACTCCTGAAAAGCAGTGTTAAAGCTTAGCTACTAAAACTAGTTAAATGTAATCTATGACTAGGGATAGTGGTAGGGCTAGGCAACCCTAGGACTAAGGCCAGGGATATTTTAGGACCAAGGTCAGGCATATTCTAGGACCAAGGCCAGGAGCCTTCTAGGACCAAGGTCAGGAGTATTCTAGGACCAAGGCCAGGAGTATTCTAGTACCACAAGGTCAGGCATATTCTAGGACCAAGGTCAGGAGTATTCTAGGACCAAGGCCAGGAGTATTCTAGGACCAAGGTCAGGGGTATTCTAGGACCAAGGCCAGGAGTATTCTAGGACCAAGGCCAGGAGTATTCTAGGACCAAGGCCAGGAGTATTCTAGGACCAAGGTCAGGAGTATTCTAGGACCAAGGTCAGGAGTATTCTAGGACCAAGGTCAGGAGTATTCTAGGGCCAAGGTCAGGAGTATTCTAGGACCAAGGCCAGGAGTATTCTAGGACCAAGGTCAGGAGTATTCTAGGACCAAGGCCAGGAGTATTCTAGGACCAAGGCCAGGAGTATTCTAGGACCAAGGTCAGGAGTATTCTAGGACCAAGGCCAGGAGTATTCTAGGACCAAGGTCAGGAGTATTCTAGGACCAAGGTCAGGAGTATTCTAGGACCAAGGTCAGGAGTATTCTAGGGCCAAGGCCAGGAGTATTCTAGGACCAAGGTCAGGAGTATTCTAGGACCAAGGTCAGGGGTATTCTAGGACCAAGGTCAGGAGTATTCTAGGACCAAGGTCAGGAGTATTCTAGGACCAAGGTCAGGGGTATTCTAGGACCAAGGTCAGGGGTATTCTAGGACCAAGGTCAGGGGTATTCTAGGACCAAGGTCAGGAGTATTCTAGGACCAAGGACAGGAGTATTCTAGGACCAAGGTCAGGGGTATTCTAGGACCAAGGTCAGGGGTATTCTAGGACCAAGATCAGGAGTATTCTAGGACCAAGGTCAGGGGTATTCTAGGACCAAGGTCAGGGGTATTCTAGGACCAAGGTCAGGAGTATTCTAGGACCAAGGTCAGGAGTATTCTAGGACCAAGGTCAGGGGTATTCTAGGACCAAGGTCAGGGGTATTCTAGGACCAAGGTCAGGAGTATTCTAGGACCAAGGTCAGGAGTATTCTAGGACCAAGGTCAGGGGTATTCTAGGACCAAGGTCAGGGGTATTCTAGGACCAAGGTCAGGAGTATTCTAGGACCAAGGTCAGGGGTATTCTAGGACCAAGGTCAGGGGTATTCTAGGACCAAGGTCAGGAGTATTCTAGGACCAAGGTCAGGGGTATTCTAGGACCAAGGTCAGGGGTATTCTAGGACCAAGGTCAGGAGTATTCTAGGACCAAGGTCAGGAGCATTCTAGGACCAAGGTCAGGAGCATTCTAGGACCAAGGTCAGGAGTATTCTAGGACCAAGGTCAGGAGCATTCTAGGACCAAGGTCAGGGGCATTCTAGGACCAAGGTCAGGAGTACTCTAGGACCAAGGTCAGGAGTATTCTAGGACCAAGGCCAGGAGTATTCTAGGACCAAGGTCAGGAGTATTCTAGGACCAAGGCCATGAGTATTCTAGGACCAAGGTCAGGAGTATTCTAGGACCAAGGCCAGGAGTATTCTAGGACCAAGGTCAGGAGTATTCTGGGACCAAGGTCAGGAGTATTCTAGGACCAAGGTCAGGGGTATTCTAGGACCAAGGTCAGGGGTATTCTAGGACCAAGGTCAGGGGTATTCTAGGACCAAGGCCAGGAGTATTCTAGGACCAAGGTCAGGAGTATTCTAGGACCAAGGTCAGGAGTATTCTAGGACCAAGGTCAGGAGTATTCTAGGACCAAGGTCAGGGGTATTCTAGGACCAAGGTCAGGGGACTTCTAGGACCAAGGTCAGGGGTATTCTAGGACCAAGGTCAGGGGTATTCTAGGACCAAGGTCAGGTGTATTCTAGGACCAAGGTCAGGAGTATTCTAGGACCAAGGTCAGGAGTATTCTGGTCAGGGGTATTCTAGGACCAAGGTCAGGGGTATTCTAGGACCAAGGTCAGGAGTATTCTAGGACCAAGGTCAGGAGTATTCTAGGACCAAGGTCAGGAGTATTCTAGGACCAAGGTCAGGGGTATTCTAGGACCAAGGTCAGGAGTATTCTAGGACCAAGGTCAGGAGTATTCTAGGACCAAGGTCAGGAGTATTCTAGGACCAAGGTCAGGAGTATTCTAGGACCAAGGTCAGGGGTATTCTAGGACCAAGGTCAGGAGTATTCTAGGTTAGGAGTATTCTAGGACCAAGGTCAGGTGTATTCTAGGGCCAAGGTCAGGAGTATTCTAGGACCAAGGTCAGGAGTATTCTAGGACCAAGGTCAGGGGTATTCTAGGACCAAGGTCAGGAGTATTCTAGGACCAAGGTCAGGGGTATTCTAGGGCCAAGGTCAGGAGTATTCTAGGACCAAGGTCAGGAGTATTCTAGGACCAAGGTCAGGGGTATTCTAGGACCAAGGTCAGGAGTATTCTAGGACCAAGGTCAGGAGTATTCTAGGACCAAGGTCAGGGGTATTCTAGGACCAAGGTCAGGAGTATTCTAGGACCAAGGTCAGGAGTATTCTAGGACCAAGGTCAGGAGTATTCTAGGACCAAGGTCAGGGGTATTCTAGGACCAAGGTCAGGAGTATTCTAGGTCAGGAGTATTCTAGGACCAAGGTCAGGAGTATTCTAGGACCAAGGTCAGGAGTATTCTAGGACCAAGGTCAGGGGTATTCTAGGACCAAGGTCAGGAGTATTCTAGGACCAAGGTCAGGAGTATTCTAGGACCAAGGTCAGGGGCATTCTAGGACCAAGGCCAGGAGTATTCTAGGACCAAGGTCAGGAGTATTCTAGGACCAAGGTCAGGAGTATTCTAGGACCAAGGTCAGGGGCATTCTAGGATCAAGGTCAGGAGTATTCTAGGACCAAGGTCAGGAGTATTCTAGGACCAAGGTCAGGAGTATTCTAGGACCAAGGTCAGGAGTATTCTAGGACCAAGGTCAGGAGTATTCTAGGGCCAAGGTCAGGAGTATTCTAGGACCAAGGTCAGGGGCATTCTAGGACCAAGGTCAGGAGTATTCTAGGACCAAGGTCAGGGGTATTCTAGGACCAAGGTCAGGAGTATTCTAGGACCAAGGTCAGGAGTATTCTAGGACCAAGGTCAGGAGTATTCTAGGACCAAGGTCAGGAGTATTCTAGGACCAAGGTCAGGAGTATTCTAGGACCAAGGTCAGGAGTATTCTAGGACCAAGGTCAGGAGTATTCTAGGACCAAGGTCAGGAGTATTCTAGGACCAAGGTCGGGAGTATTCTAGGGCCAAGGTCAGGAGTATTCTAGGACCAAGGCCAGGGGTATTCTAGGACCAAGGTCAGGGGTATTCTAGGACCAAGGTCAGGAGTATTCTAGGGCCAAGGTCAGGAGTATTCTAGGACCAAGGTCAGGGGTATTCTAGGACCAAGGTCAGGGGTATTCTAGGGCCAAGGTCAGGAGTATTCTAGGACCAAGGTCAGGAGTATTCTAGGACCAAGGTCAGGAGTATTCTAGGACCAAGGTCAGGAGTATTCTAGGACCAAGGCCAGGAGTATTCTAGGACCAAGGTCAGGGGTATTCTAGGACCAAGGCCAGGAGTATTCTAGGACCAAGGTCAGGAGTATTCTAGGACCAAGGCCAGGAGTATTCTAGGACCAAGGTCAGGAGTATTCTAGGACCAAGGCCAGGAGTATTCTAGGACCAAGGTCAGGAGTATTCTAGGACCAAGGTCAGGAGTATTCTAGGACCAAGGTCAGGGGTATTCTAGGACCAAGGTCAGGAGTATTCTAGGACCAAGGTCAGGAGCATTCTAGGACCAAGGTCAGGGGTATTCTAGGACCAAGGTCAGGAGTATTCTAGGACCAAGGTCAGGGGTATTCTAGGACCAAGGTCAGGAGTATTCTAGGACCAAGGCCAGGAGTATTCTAGGACCAAGGTCAGGGGCATTCTAGGACCAAGGCCAGGAGTATTCTAGGACCAAGGTCAGGAGTATTCTAGGACCAAGGTCAGGAGTATTCTAGGACCAAGGTCAGGAGTATTCTAGGACCAAGGTCAGGAGTATTCTAGGACCAAGGTCAGGAGTATTCTAGGACCAAGGTCAGGAGTATTCTAGGACCAAGGTCAGGAGTATTCTAGGACCAAGGTCAGGAGTATTCTAGGACCAAGGCCAGGAGTATTCTAGGACCAAGGTCAGGAGTATTCTAGGACCAAGGTCAGGAGTATTCTAGGACCAAGGTCAGGAGTATTCTAGGACCAAGGCCAGGAGTATTCTAGGACCAAGGTCAGGAGTATTCTAGGACCAAGGTCAGGAGTATTCTAGGACCAAGGTCAGGAGTATTCTAGGACCAAGGTCAGGAGTATTCTAGGACCAAGGCCAGGAGTATTCTAGGACCAAGGTCAGGAGTATTCTAGGACCAAGGTCAGGGGTATTCTAGGACCAAGGTCAGGAGTATTCTAGGACCAAGGTCAGGGGTATTCTAGGACCAAGGTCAGGAGTATTCTAGGACCAAGGTCAGGAGTATTCTAGGACCAAGGTCAGGGGTATTCTAGGACTAAGGTCAGGGGTATTCTAGGATCAAGGCCAGGAGTATTCTAGGACCAAGGTCAGGGGTATTCTAGGACCAAGGTCAGGAGGGTATTCTAGGACCAAGGTCAGGGGTATTCTAGGACCAAGGTCAGGGGTATTCTAGGGAAGGTCAGGAGTATTCTAGGACCAAGGCCAGGAGTATTCTAGGACCAAGGTCAGGAGTATTCTAGGACCAAGGTCAGGAGTATTCTAGGGAACGTCAGGAGTATTCTAGGACCAAGGCCAGGAGTATTCTAGGACCAAGGTCAGGAGTATTCTAGGACCAAGGTCAGGGGTATTCTAGGACCAAGGTCAGGAGTATTCTAGGGAACGTCAGGAGTATTCTAGGACCAAGGTCAGGAGTATTCTAGGACCAAGGTCAGGAGTATTCTAGGACCAAGGTCAGGGGTATTCTAGGACCAAGGCCAGGAGTATTCTAGGGCCAAGGTCAGGAGTATTCTAGGACCAAGGTCAGGAGTATTCTAGGACCAAGGTCAGGAGTATTCTAGGACCAAGGTCAGGAGTATTCTAGGACCAAGGCCAGGAGTATTCTAGGACCAAGGTCAGGAGTATTCTAGGACCAAGGTCAGGGGTATTCTAGGACCAAGGTCAGGGGTATTCTAGGACCAAGGTCAGGAGTATTCTAGGACCAAGGTCAGGAGTATTCTAGGACCAAGGTCAGGAGTATTCTAGGACCAAGGTCAGGAGTATTCTAGGACCAAGGTCAGGAGTATTCTAGGACCAAGGTCAGGAGTATTCTAGGACCAAGGCCAGGAGCATTCTAGGACCAAGGTCAGGAGTATTCTAGGACCAAGGTCAGGAGTATTCTAGGACCAAGGTCAGGAGTATTCTAGGACCAAGGCCAGGAGTATTCTAGGACCAAGGTCAGGAGTATTCTAGGACCAAGGTCAGGAGTATTCTAGGACCAAGGTCAGGAGTATTCTAGGACCAAGGTCAGGAGTATTCTAGGACCAAGGCCAGGAGTATTCTAGGACCAAGGCCAGGAGTATTCTAGGACCAAGGTCAGGAGTATTCTAGGACCAAGGTCAGGGGCATTCTAGGACCAAGGTCAGGAGTATTCTAGGACCAAGGTCAGGAGTATTCTAGGACCAAGGTCAGGAGTATTCTAGGACCAAGGTCAGGGGCATTCTAGGACCAAGGTCAGGAGTATTCTAGGACCAAGGCCAGGAGCATTCTAGGACCAAGGTCAGGAGCAAGGTCAGGGGCATTCTAGGACCAAGGCCAGGAGCATTCTAGGACCAAGGTCAGGAGCATTCTAGGACCAAGGTCAGGAGTATTCTAGGACCAAGGTCAGGGGTATTCTAGGACCAAGGTCAGGAGTATTCTAGGACCAAGGTCAGGGGTATTCTGGGACCAAGGTCAGGAGTATTCTAGGACCAAGGTCAGGGGTATTCTAGGACCAAGGTCAGGAGTATTCTAGGACCAAGGTCAGGAGTATTCTAGGACCAAGGTCAGGAGTATTCTAGGAGTATTCTAGGACCAAGGTCAGGAGTATTCTAGGACCAAGGCCAGGAGTATTCTAGGAGTATTCTAGGACCAAGGTCAGGGGTATTCTAGGACCAAGGTTAGGAGTATTCTAGGACCAAGGCCAAGAGTATTCTAGGACCAAGGTCAGGAGTATTCTAGGACCAAGGTCAGGAGTATTCTAGGACCAAGGTCAGGGGTATTCTAGGACCAAGGTTAGGAGTATTCTAGGACCAAGGCCAGGAGCATTCTAGGACCAAGGTCAGGAGTATTCTAGGACCAAGGTCAGGAGTATTCTAGGACCAAGGTCAGGAGTATTCTAGGACCAAGGTCAGGAGTATTCTAGGACCAAGGTCAGGAGTATTCTAGGACCAAGGCCAGGGGTATTCTAGGACCAAGGTCAGGGGTATTCTAGGACCAAGGTCAGGAGTATTCTAGGACCAAGGCCAGGAGTATTCTAGGACCAAGGTCAGGAGTATTCTAGGACCAAGGTCAGGAGTATTCTAGGACCAAGGCCAGGAGTATTCTAGGACCAAGGTCAGGAGTATTCTAGGACCAAGGTCAGGAGTATTCTAGGACCAAGGTCAGGAGTATTCTAGGACCAAGGTCAGGAGTATTCTAGGACCAAGGTCAGGGGTATTCTAGGACCAAGGTCAGGGGTATTCTAGGACCAAGGTCAGGGGTATTCTGGGACCAAGGTCAGGAGTATTCTAGGACCAAGGTCAGGAGTATTCTAGGACCAAGGTCAGGAGTATTCTAGGACCAAGGTCAGGAGTATTCTAGGACCAAGGTCAGGAGTATTCTAGGACCAAGGTCAGGAGTATTCTAGGACCAAGGTCAGGAGTATTCTAGGACCAAAGTCAGGAGTATTCTAGGACCAAGGTCAGGAGTATTCTAGGACCAAGGTCAGGAGTATTCTAGGACCAAGGTCAGGAGTATTCTAGGACCAAGGTCAGGCGTATTCCAAGGTCAGGAGTATTCTAGGACCAAGGTCAGGCGTATTCCAAGGTCAGGAGTATTCTAGGACCAAGGTCAGGAGTATTCTAGGGCCAAGGTCAGGAGTATTCTAGGGCCAAGGTCAGGAGTATTCTAGGGCCAAGGTCAGGAGTATTCTAGGACCAAGGTCAGGAGCATTCTAGGACCAAGGTCAGGAGCATTCTAGGACCAAGGTCAGGGGTATTCTAGGACCAAGGTCAGGAGTATTCTAGGACCGAGGTCAGGAGTATTCTAGGACCAAGGTCAGGGGTATTCTAGGACCAAGGTCAGGAGTATTCTAGGACCAAGGCCAGGAGTATTCTAGGACCAAGGTCAGGAGTATTCTAGGACCAAGGTCAGGAGTATTCTAGGACCAAGGTCAGGAGTATTCTAGGACCAAGGTCAGGGGTATTCTAGGACCAAGGCCAGGAGTATTCTAGGACCAAGGCCAGGAGTATTCTAGGACCAAGGTCAGGGGTATTCTAGGACTAAGGTCAGGAGTATTCTAGGACCAAGGTCAGGAGTATTCTAGGACCAAGGTCAGGAGTATTCTAGGACCAAGGTCAGGAGTATTCTAGGACCAAGGTCAGGAGTATTCTAGGACCAAGGTCAGGAGTATTCTAGGACCAAGGTCAGGAGTATTCTAGGACCAAGGTCAGGAGTATTCTAGGACCAAGGTCAGGGGTATTCTAGGACTAAGGTCAGGAGTATTCTAGGACCAAGGTCAGGAGTATTCTAGGACCAAGGTCAGGAGTATTCTAGGACCAAGGCCAGGAGTATTCTAGGACCAAGGCCAGGGGTATTCTAGGACCAAGGCCAGGAGTATTCTAGGACCAAGGTCAGGAGTATTCTAGGACCAAGGTCAGGAGTATTCTAGGACCAAGGTCAGGAGTATTCTAGGACCAAGGTCAGGAGTATTCTAGGACCAAGGTCAGGGGTATTCTAGGACCAAGGTCAGGAGTATTCTAGGACCAAGGTCAGGAGTATTCTAGGACCAAGGTAGGAGTATTCTAGGACCAAGGTCAGGAGTATTCTAGGACCAAGGTCAGGAGTATTCTAGGACCAAGGCCAAGAGTATTCTGGGACCCATGGGAATGCCGGGCTGTCCTAAGGAAAGGTTGAGGAAGAACTGGATGTTTCTCTGTTAATGAAAATGCTAAGTCTTCAAGGTGAACAGACCACACCCTTCAAGCATTGGTGCTACTTAAAAAATGGGTGTGTGTCTGTGCATTCACTTCTAGGCAGAGCCGATGCATAGGCCCGGGGACGTACGTACCTATGAGAAGCCTCCTTCATTCTCCTCTGTTGGTCCCGCAATTGGTCCTCCCTTTCCTGAACACACACACACACACACACACACACATGTAATAATAACAGGTCAGTGCATGCATTCATGTACATAAATACACACATCTGGCCTGGAGCAATGAACATGACTCTATAAAATCATACATGTCCCTATTATGCTATATAAGATCCCAGAGCAATGAACATGACCCTATAAAATCATACATGTCCCTATTATGCTATACAAGATCCCAGAGCAATGAACATGACCCTATAAAATCATACATGTCCCTATTATGCTATACAAGATCCCAGAGCAATGAACATGACCCTATAAAATCATATATGTCCCTATAATTATACAAGATCAAAAATATATAAAACTATGCTGGATTGGCCTGTCCAAAAGGGGGGGGGGGGGGGGAGGTTGTGACAAATCCAACCACACAAACTACAACAAATTTAGCAACTCTTTAATATTCAAGATTTCAAAAAATGTGGTAAAGGGTCGTTTCCGCCTTGGTTTGGTCTACATGGATACAGTCTTGGGTCCTTTCCTCTTTGAAAGTCACTTAAAAATTAAAAAAATTGTGTTCCTGTTAATTGTTGTTTGTTTGCTTGTTTGTTTGCTTGTTTGTTTGTTGTTTGGTAGTTAATTAAGCACTCGGTCATCCGAGTTCTGCTAAGTCCCAACTCGGATCTCGGGCTATTTTTCGCCTCCTTGTTGTATGCACTCCACACAAGCCAAGCACATACCATACCTTGTGGCAGTCATTGCAGTTGTTCTTCCCTTGTAGAGAGCTGCAGCCTCCTTCTGCAGAGGAGACCTCCAGATACTGTTATCGTAGTTATGTTATCACAGTCTTCCCTTATAGAGGATAAGCTACAGCCTCCTTAGGACTTGATAACTGCAGAAGAGACCTCCAGATCTAACCGAACACAGAGGGTGTTATTCTATCCATGTCTATCACAAAGCAGACATGCACATATGCGCTAGGTGAGCCGGTTCTACAGAAAATGATTTGTTCAAAAGCGACTTTCAAGTATAACACTCCAGTCAGTATCAGTGAGTGCAGTAGTGGTTTGACCCCATTTCAAAATGTTGGCTGTGAAAAGCTCCAAACATCTCCTAGCACGCTACATAAGTGGACAAAAACCAAAAAGCGATATATCTTAAAACATATGATACCAGCTGAAAGTAATCGTACAAACATAGGGTAGCACTCGCCAATCTCTCTCTCACACCCACACACACACACACACAACACAACACACACACACCGACACACACAACACACAACACACAAACAACACACACAACACAACACACACAACACACAAACAACACACACACAACACAACACACACACAACACACACAACACACAAACAAAACACACACACACAACACACACACACACAACACACTCACACACACAACACAGCTACATACCATTCTCTCAACTTTCTTTATCTTCTCCTTCACCTTCACAGCCTTCTTGTCGATCTTATCTGAAGTATACGTATCAATGCAAAGAACGACTCAACACAACACAAACAGCACAACAAGCAACATGGGGCACACATACGTTGCTTGTTGAGCTGGGTTTGCATCTTCTTCATCAAACGCTCTCGATGAGAAAGCTTGCCCTGCACCCACGCAACAAAAACACAATCTTAACACAATTCATAAATTCATAAAACCAAATGTATAATTATATATATATGTATACACTTAAATATCATCACTATTTATTAGGGTTTGGCTTAGGTCTCAATTCTGTATACATGGCTGTTAAAGAAGAATGTTCATAGAACTCATGTCCTGTAATTGGAAATCATATACACCTGAAGAAAGCGGCGCTAGAGCCTATAATTAGAGGCCTCTTCTTTACACACCCCGAGCTTGCTAGATGGTGCTGACTTAAATGACTTCTCAGTTATCTCTACGCTTGTTAAAGACAGCCCCAGGTGCCATTTACTGTAAATATTAGAGATAAAGTCCTTTTGCTATGTTTGAACCGCGTTTTAAAATCATCTCAGCTAGGACCTCCTTTGGCAGCTTCTTAGTATCATATATGGTGACTCGGCCGATTTTGACCCATGACACTACAAGTCGTCCTTGAAACCTCCGCGAAGGTAATAAAATGTTTGCCCCAAAATCTTTAAAAGCTGTAAAATTTCTAGGAATCTATCTCTGCACATAACATGCACACAGTTATGTGCATTCTCCCTAATTTACTATCAGAAGACTGCACACCGTAACACATTGCAATAACTAATGATTCAGCACTAATCTGTCTCTCTGTTCGGCACTAATCCGTCTCTCTGTTCGGCACTAATCCGTCTCTCTGTTCGGCACTAATCCGTCTCTCTGTTCGGCACTAATCCGTCTCTCTGTTCGGCACTAATCCGTCTCTCTGTTCGGCACTAATCCGTCTCTCTGTTCGGCACTAATCCGTCTCTCTGTTCGGCACTAATCCGTCTCTCTGTTCGGCACTAATCCGTCTCTCTGTTCGGCACTAATCCGTCTCTCTGTTCGGCACTAATCCGTCTCTCTGTTCGGCACTAATCCGTCTCTCTGTTCGGCACTAATCCGTCTCTCTGTTCGGCACTAATCCGTCTCTCTGTTCGGCACTAATCCGTCTCTCTGTTCGGCACTAATCCGTCTCTCTGTTCGGCACTAATCCGTCTCTCTGTTCGGCACTAATCCGTCTCTCTGTTCGGCACTAATCCGTCTCTCTGTTCGGCACTAATCCGTCTCTCTGTTCGGCACTAATCCGTCTCTCTGTTCGGCACTAATCCGTCTCTCTGTTCGGCACTAATCCGTCTCTCTGTTCGGCACTAATCCGTCTCTCTGTTCGGCACTAATCCGTCTCTCTGTTCGGCACTAATCCGTCTCTCTGTTCGGCACTAATCCGTCTCTCTGTTCGGCACTAATCCGTCTCTCTGTTCGGCACTAATCCGTCTCTCTGTTCGGCACTAATCCGTCTCTCTGTTCGGCACTAATCCGTCTCTCTGTTCGGCACTAATCCGTCTCTCTGTTCGGCACTAATCCGTCTCTCTGTTCGGCACTAATCCGTCTCTCTGTTCGGCACTAATCCGTCTCTCTGTTCGGCACTAATCCGTCTCTCTGTTCGGCACTAATCCGTCTCTCTGTTCGGCACTAATCCGTCTCTCTGTTCGGCACTAATCCGTCTCTCTGTTCGGCACTAATCTGTCTCTCTGTTCGGCACTAATCTGTCTCTCTGTTCGGCACTAATCTGTCTCTCTGTTCGGCACTAATCTGTCTCTCTGTTCGGCACTAATCTGTCTCTCTGTTCGGCACTAATCTGTCTCTCTGTTCGGCACTAATCTGTCTCTCTGTTCGGCACTAATCTGTCTCTCTGTTCGGCACTAATCTGTCTCTCTGTTCGGCACTAATCTGTCTTCTGTTCGGCACTAATCTGTCTCTCTGTTCGGCACTAATCTGTCTCTCTGTTCGGCACTAATCTGTCTCTCTGTTCGGCACTAATCTGTCTCTCTGTTCGGCACTAATCTGTCTCTCTGTTCGGCACTAATCTGTCTCTCTGTTCGGCACTAATCTGTCTCTCTGTTCGGCACTAATCTGTCTCTCTGTTCGGCACTAATCTGTCTCTCTGTTCGGCACTAATCTGTCTCTCTGTTCGGCACTAATCTGTCTCTCTGTTCGGCACTAATCTGTCTCTCTGTTCGGCACTAATCTGTCTCTCTGTTCGGCACTAATCTGTCTCTCTGTTCGGCACTAATCTGTCTCTCTGTTCGGCACTAATCTGTCTCTCTGTTCGGCACTAATCTGTCTCTCTGTTCGGCACTAATCTGTCTCTCTGTTCGGCACTAATCTGTCTCTCTGTTCAGCACTAATCTGTCTCTCTGTTCGGCACTAATCTGTCTCTCTGTTCGGCACTAATCTGTCTCTCTGTTCGGCACTAATCTGTCTCTCTGTTCGGCACTAATCTGTCTCTCTGTTCGGCACTAATCTGTCTCTCTGTTCAGCACTAATCTGTCTCTCTGTTCGGCGCTCATCTGTCTTCTCTGTTCGGCGCTCATCTGTCTTCTCTGTTCGGCGCTCATCTGTCTTCTCTGTTCGGCGCTCATCTGTCTTCTCTGTTCGGCACTAATCTGTCTCTCTGTTCGGCACTAATCTGTCTCTCTGTTCGGCACTAATCTGTCTCTCTGTTCGGCACTAATCTGTCTCTCTGTTCGGCACTAATCTGTCTCTCTGTTCGGCACTAATCTGTCTCTCTGTTCGGCACTAATCTGTCTCTCTGTTCGGCACTAATCTGTCTCTCTGTTCGGCACTAATCTGTCTCTCTGTTCGGCACTAATCTGTCTCTCTGTTCGGCACTAATCTGTCTCTCTGTTCGGCACTAATCTGTCTCTCTGTTCGGCACTAATCTGTCTCTCTGTTCGGCACTAATCTGTCTCTCTGTTCGGCACTAATCTGTCTCTCTGTTCGGCACTAATCTGTCTCTCTGTTCGGCACTAATCTGTCTCTCTGTTCGGCACTAATCTGTCTCTCTGTTCGGCACTAATCTGTCTCTCTGTTCGGCACTAATCTGTCTCTCTGTTCGGCACTAATCTGTCTCTCTGTTCGGCACTAATCTGTCTCTCTGTTCGGCACTAATCTGTCTCTCTGTTCGGCACTAATCTGTCTCTCTGTTTGGCACTAATCTGTCTCTCTGTTCGGCACTAATCTGTCTCTCTGTTCGGCACTAATCTGTCTCTCTGTTCGGCACTAATCTGTCTCTCTGTTCGGCACTAATCTGTCTCTCTGTTCGGCACTAATCTGTCTCTCTGTTCGGCACTAATCTGTCTCTCTGTTCGGCACTAATCTGTCTCTCTGTTCGGCACTAATCTGTCTCTCTGTTCGGCACTAATCTGTCTCTCTGTTCGGCACTAATCTGTCTCTCTGTTCGGCACTAATCTGTCTCTCTGTTCGGCACTAATCTGTCTCTCTGTTCGGCACTAATCTGTCTCTCTGTTCGGCACTAATCTGTCTCTCTGTTCGGCACTAATCTGTCTCTCTGTTCGGCACTAATCTGTCTCTCTGTTCGGCACTAATCTGTCTCTCTGTTCGGCACTAATCTGTCTCTCTGTTCGGCACTAATCTGTCTCTCTGTTCGGCACTAATCTGTCTCTCTGTTCGGCACTAATCTGTCTCTCTGTTCGGCACTAATCTGTCTCTCTGTTCGGCACTAATCTGTCTCTCTGTTCAGCACTAATCTGTCTCTCTGTTCAGCACTAATCTGTCTCTCTGTTCAGCACTAATCTGTCTCTCTGTTCAGCACTAATCTGTCTCTCTGTTCAGCGCTCATCTGTCTTCTCTGTTCAGCACTAATCTGTCTCTCTGTTCAGCACTAATCTGTCTCTCTGTTCAGCACTAATCTGTCTCTCTGTTCAGCACTAATCTGTCTCTCTGTTCAGCACTAATCCGTCTCTCTGTTCAGCACTAACCCGTCTCTCTGTTCAGCACTAATCTGTCTCTCTGTTCAGCACTAATCTGTCTCTCTGTTCAGCACTAATCTGTCTCTCTGTTCAGCACTAATCTGTCTCTCTGTTCAGCACTAACCCGTCTCTCTGTTCAGCACTAACCCGTCTCTCTGTTCAGCACTAATCTGTCTCTCTGTTCAGCACTAATCTGTCTCTCTGTTCAGCACTAATATGTCTCTAAAATGTCTCTAGAGTTCAGCAAAACACTCGAACATTGAAGTTTGTAAATACCATAAGCATGCTTAATTAGTGACATTCAATGAAAACAGGTACAGTACCTAGTTGCTATGGTTCATGCATCTATGCGTATACCCTACTGACTGATGAAGGCTAGAGCATCTAGTCGAAACGTCGAGAGAATACAATTTCAAGTAGATTATTGAGAAGGTTATTGTAATGTGTAATGCATAACAAGTGTCTACTTCAGAGCTAAACATGGCAAATATGGCAAATATTGATTGGTTAGTTCTAGTGTACTATACACAAGACAAGAAAAGAAATAATTAAAACATGTATTAACTCACCCTATGCATTTACATGACCCTTTACCTATCACGACCCTTTACCCATCACAAACATTTACATGACCCTTTACCTATCACAAACATTTATATGACCCTTTACCTATCACACACATTTACATGAACCTAAAGGTAATTAGTATAATGAAGACCAATACTGCTTTTTAAAATTCTGCATTATATTTTGGTAATGAGGTTCATTTGGTAATGAGGTAAAGGGAAATTTGTAAATTCTTGTTTCATTACGTTTTTTAATAGTGTATATATATATATATTATATACCAACATCTATTATTATTGTCATTATTACTTATCATTATTACTATTACTACTATTACCATTATTATATTATTATTATTATTATTATTATTATTATTATTATTATTATTATTATTATTATTATTACTATTTTATATATTACTATTTTATTATTACTATTACTATTATTAGTCGCACTTATTCATATAGTTTATAAACCCCCTCCCCTCAAGTTCAAAAGTTCAAGTGATGACTAGGGAAATGGCTCGTCCCCAACCCTGATGGCAAAGATCCCATTACTGAGGCTGCATTCCCACGCTGCACCGCCACAGAAATCTGTTGAAGAAGATGTTGATGGGAGTTCTCTTCGTAAGTCACTGATACTATTACTATTATTATTATTACTTTATTATTACTTTATTATTACTTTATTATTACTTTATTATTACTTTATTATTACTTTATTATTATTATATTATTATACTTTATTATTATTATTATTACTATTACTATTAGCATCATCATTGTTGTTATTATTAGCATCATCATTGTTGTTGTTATTAGCATCATCATTGTTGTTGTTATTAGCATCATCATTGTTGTTGTTATTAGCATCATCATTGTTGTTGTTGTTGTTAGCATCGTTGTTGTTGTTGTTAGCATCATCGTTGTTGTTGTTGGCATCATCGTTGTTGTTGTTGTTATTAGCATCATCATTGTTGTTGTTGTTGTTATTAGCATCATCATTGTTGTTGTTGTTATTAGCATTGTTGTTGTTGTTATTAGCATTGTTGTTGTTGTTAGCATTGTTGTTGTTAGCGTTGTTGTTGTTCTTGTTGTTAGCGTTGTTGTTGTTGTTAGCATTGTTGTTGTTGTTGTTGGCGTTGTTGTTGGCGTTGTTGTTGTTGGCGTTGTTGTTGTTGTTGTTCCCTCTGTTTGGCTGTATATATGTCCACTATTCACAGCCAAATGGAAGGTCAGAGGTCGGATCTAGACAAAAACTTCACCCACGGTTGGATGACCATATGATTTTGTGAAGTTTGGCCAAGATCCAACCATAAGAAGATCCAACCATGCGAAGATCCAACCATGCGAAGATCCAACCATACGAAGATCCAACCATACGAAGATCCAACCATACGAAGATCCAACCATACGAAGATCCAACCATACGAAGATCCAACCATACGAAGATCCAACCATATGACCCTCATCTTCGAAGCCACCATAAGCTTGGCATCGTCAGCCATTTTATTTGAGGCTATACCTGGGTGCACACATTTTCACATTCCCGATGATAGCTCACAAATTATGCAACATGGCAGCGTTGCCAACAAACTGCACTAGCTACGTCCAGGGCTTGCATGAAGCAAGCAGCTTGCTAGCATGGTGCCCCTACAGCCCGACTCCACCCAACATGTATCCCGTAGGAGATGGTCGCCTTTGATCAACTTGTCAGGGAGGTGGGGATACCCTTTCCCGGGCAACGACCGGGCATCTCTGCCAGTGTATATTATATCATAACACAAAATGTTTTATTACATTTTTTAATAGTGTTTACCAATTTGACAGCAAACAATTATAGGACCCTAATGAACTCCATTATTACAATACAGATTTTTTTTAAGAAATATTATGTTGGTCTCATTAAATTAAATTAATAGGCAAGGGTCCAGTACATGTTTATCTATGTAGGCATAATTTTTATTATTTTATTTTTTATTTTATTAATCCAATATTATTGTTTTTTTTGCATTTTTGGTCATTTTTGGTCTATTAAAAATAAATTTTAATTAGCAGCCACCGACAAGAAGTTACTCAGAGTAACACCATAACTAACCAATCAGAGATGTTATAGTTTACTGTACCATGTTTATTACTAAAGTAGACAATGTGCCTATTACACACAGCCACATGCATCGTAAGTAGTTTCACGGTTGTGTTCAAGGTCGGTGCTGTTTCAATGCCGACGACCTCGAGATATTCGAGCAAACAGATTAGTCATTGCAATGCGTTGGACAGTTCGGAGGCTTCCGTTCGACAAAAGATTACACCATGTGCAACTTATGCATATGGTGAACAAAGGTAGATAGATAGATAGATACGAGATCTTGAAGGTGAAATGTCACTGCTTTTGGACTGCCAGTCTACTACATGTACCTTCAAGTGGTACTACTTTCAAGGCATGTTCAGTGTTTTTATAAGTCTGGCACCATCAGAAGATGCCAAAGTGTGTTTTAGTGGGATATAAACTTTTCCTCCTCCATTTTTAATAGATGTCAAACCTGTGTCACTGCACTCCCCAATACATGCATGGATACAGCCAACTAGATTAATTTACCCTGCTTAGTGCTGGGGTGGTGTGCTTTAATTAGAGTTTTGTTCATTCTAGAATGTTCAGTGACTTATGCAGTGATAACCGTAGCTGAGGTGAAAGAGCAGCTCCTCATTTTCTCTCCAATCAATCTGTACACTTGTGCTTACAATGAGAGGTTGACTATTATATTGCATGGTGAGGCATCATATTGTGCAGAGCCAGCTTGGTTTAGGCATAATGCATGTTCTTGCTTGAGTGATAGTGGGGGGTCATTGCATGTTCTTGCTGAGTGATAGTGGGGGGGTCATTGCATGTTCTTGCTGAGTGATAGTGGGGGGGTCATTGCATGTTCTTGCTGAGTTATAGTGGGGGGGGGGCATTGCATGTTCTTATTGAGTGATAGTGGGGGGTCATTGCATGTTCTTGCTGAGTGATAGTGGGGGGTCATTGCATGTTCTTGCTGAGTGATAGTGGGGGGGCCATTGCATGTTCTTGCTGAGTGATAGTGGGGGGGTCATTGCATGTTCTTGCTGAGTGATAGTGGGGGGGCCATTGCATGTTCTTGCTGAGTGATAGTGGGGGGGTCATTGCATGTTCTTGCTGAGTGATAGTGGGGGGGGGGGCATTGCATGTTCTTATTGAGTGATAGTGGGGGGGTCATTGCATGTTCTTGCTGAGTGATAGTGGGGGGGTCATTGCATGTTCTTGCTGAGTGATAGTGGGGGGGGTCATTGCATGTTCTTGCTGAGTGATAGTGGGGGGGCCATTGCATGTTCTTGCTGAGTGATAGTGGGGGGCCATTGCATGTTCTTGCTGAGTGATAGTGGGGGGGTCATTGCATGTTCTTGCTGAGTGATAGTGGGGGGTCATTGCATGTTCTTGCTGAGTTATAGTGGGGGGGGCCATTGCATGTTCTTGCTGAGTGATAGTGGGGGGTCATTGCATGTTCTTGCTGAGTGATAGTGGGGGGTCATTGCATGTTCTTGCTGAGTGATAGTGGGGGGTCATTGCATGTTCTTGCTGAGTGATAGTGGGGGGGTCATTGCATGTTCTTGCTGAGTGATAGTGGGGGGGTCATTGCATGTTCTTGCTGAGTGATAGTGGGGGGGTCATTGCATGTTCTTGCTGAGTTATAGTGGGGGGGGGCATTGCATGTTCTTATTGAGTGATAGTGGGGGGTCATTGCATGTTCTTGCTGAGTGATAGTGGGGGGTCATTGCATGTTCTTGCTGAGTGATAGTGGGGGGGCCATTGCATGTTCTTGCTGAGTGATAGTGGGGGGGTCATTGCATGTTCTTGCTGAGTGATAGTGGGGGGGCCATTGCATGTTCTTGCTGAGTGATAGTGGGGGGGTCATTGCATGTTCTTGCTGAGTGATAGTGGGGGGGGGGGCATTGCATGTTCTTATTGAGTGATAGTGGGGGGGTCATTGCATGTTCTTGCTGAGTGATAGTGGGGGGGTCATTGCATGTTCTTGCTGAGTGATAGTGGGGGGGGTCATTGCATGTTCTTGCTGAGTGATAGTGGGGGGGCCATTGCATGTTCTTGCTGAGTGATAGTGGGGGGCCATTGCATGTTCTTGCTGAGTGATAGTGGGGGGGTCATTGCATGTTCTTGCTGAGTGATAGTGGGGGGTCATTGCATGTTCTTGCTGAGTGATAGTGGGGGGGCCATTGCATGTTCTTGCTGAGTGATAGTGGGGGGTCATTGCATGTTCTTGCTGAGTGATAGTGGGGGGTCATTGCATGTTCTTGCTGAGTGATAGTGGGGGGTCATTGCATGTTCTTGCTGAGTGATAGTGGGGGGGTCATTGCATGTTCTTGCTGAGTGATAGTGGGGGGGTCATTGCATGTTCTTGCTGAGTGATAGTGGGGGGGTCATTGCATGTTCTTGCTGAGTGATAGTGGGGGGTCATTGCATGTTCTTGCTGAGTGATAGTGGGGGGTCATTGCATGTTCTTGCTGAGTGATAGTGGGGGGGGGTCATTGCATGTTCTTGCTGAGTGATAGTGGGGGGGTCATTGCATGTTCTTGCTGAGTGATAGTGGGGGGGGCCATTGCATGTTCTTGCTGAGTGATAGTGGGGGGTCATTGCATGTTCTTGCTGAGTGATAGTGGGGGGGTCATTGCATGTTCTTGCTGAGTGATAGTGGGGGGGTCATTGCATGTTCTTGCTGAGTGATAGTGGGGGGGTCATTGCATGTTCTTGCTGAGTGATAGTGGGGGGTCATTGCATGTTCTTGCTGAGTGATAGTGGGGGGGTCATTGCATGTTCTTGCTGAGTGATAGTGGGGGGGTCATTGCATGTTCTTGCTGAGTGATAGTGGGGGTTCATTGCATGTTCTTGCTGAGTGATAGTGGGGGGGTCATTGCATGTTCTTGCTGAGTGATAGTGGGGGGTCATTGCATGTTCTTGCTGAGTGATAGTGGGGGGTCATTGCATGTTCTTGCTGAGTGATAGTGGGGGGGTCATTGCATGTTCTTGCTGAGTGATAGTGGGGGGGGTCATTGCATGTTCTTGCTGAGGGATAGTGGGGGGGGTCATTGCATGTTCTTGCTGAGTGATAGTGGGGGGGCCATTGCATGTTCTTGCTGAGTGATAGTGGGGGGGTCATTGCATGTTCTTGCTGAGTGATAGTGGGGGGTCATTGCATGTTCTTGCTGAGTGATAGTGGGGGGGTCATTGCATGTTCTTGCTGAGTGATAGTGGGGGGTCATTGCATGTTCTTGCTGAGTGATAGTGGGGGGGTCATTGCATGTTCTTGCTGAGTGATAGTGGGGGGTCATTGCATGTTCTTGCCGAGTGATAGTGGGGGGTCATTGCATGTTCTTGCTGAGTGATAGTGGGGGGGGGTCATTGCATGTTCTTGCTGAGTGATAGTGGGGGGTCATTGCATGTTCTTGCTGAGTGATAGTGGGGGGGTCATTGCATGTTCTTGCTGAGTGATAGTGGGGGGTCATTGCATGTTCTTGCTGAGTGAGTAGTGGGGGGTCATTGCATGTTCTTGCTGAGTGATAGTGGGGGGTCATTGCATGTTCTTGCTGAGTGATAGTGGGGGGTCATTGCATGTTCTTGCTGAGTGATAGTGGGGGGGGGGGTCATTGCATGTTCTTGCTGAGTGATAGTGGGGGGTCATTGCATGTTCTTGCTGAGTGATAGTGGGGGGTCATTGCATGTTCTTGCTGAGTGAGTAGTGGGGGGTCATTGCATGTTCTTGCTGAGTGATAGTGGGGGGGTCATTGCATGTTCTTGCTGAGTGATAGTGGGGGGGTCATTGCATGTTCTTGCTGAGTGATAGTGGGGGGGTCATTGCATGTTCTTGCTGAGTGATAGTGGGGGGTCATTGCATGTTCTTGCTGAGTGATAGTGGGGGGGGGTCATTGCATGTTCTTGCAGTGGGGGGGTCATTGCATGTTCTTGCTGAGTGATAGTGGGGGGGTCATTGCATGTTCTTGCTGAGGGATAGTGGGGGGGGGGCATTGCATGTTCTTGCTGAGTGAGTAGTGGGGGGTCATTGCATGTTCTTGCTGAGTGATAGTGGGGGGTCATTGCATGTTCTTGCTGAGTGATAGTGGGGGGGGGCATTGCATGTTCTTGCTGAGTGATAGTGGGGGGTCATTGCATGTTCTTGCTGAGTGATAGTGGGGGGGGCATTGCATGTTCTTGCTGAGTGATAGTGGGGGGGCATTGCATGTTCTTGCTGAGTGATAGTGGGGGGGCATTGCATGTTCTTGCTGAGTGATAGTGGGGGGGGCATTGCATGTTCTTGCTGAGTGATAGTGGGGGGTCATTGCATGTTCTTGCTGAGTGATAGTGGGGGGGGCATTGCATGTTCTTGCTGAGTGATAGTGGGGGGGCATTGCATGTTCTTGCTGAGTGATAGTGGGGGGGTCATTGCATGTTCTTGCTGAGTGATAGTGGGGGGGTCATTGCATGTTCTTGCTGAGTGATAGTGGGGGGGTCATTGCATGTTCTTGCTGAGTGATAGTGGGGGGTCATTGCATGTTCTTGCTGAGTGATAGTGGGGGGTCATTGCATGTTCTTGCTGAGTGATAGTGGGGGGGTCATTGCATGTTCTTGCTGAGTGATAGTGGGGGGTCATTGCATGTTCTTGCTGAGTGATAGTGGGGGGGCATTGCATGTTCTTGCTGAGTGATAGTGGGGGGGTCATTGCATGTTCTTGCTGAGTGATAGTGGGGGGTCATTGCATGTTCTTGCTGAGTGATAGTGGGGGGTTCATTGCATGTTCTTACTGAGTGATAGTGGGGGGGTCATTGCATGTTCTTGCTGAGTGATAGTGGGGGGTTCATTGCATGTTCTTACTGAGTGATAGTGGGGGGGTCATTGCATGTTCTTGCTGAGTGATAGTGGGGGGGGGGTCATTGCATGTTCTTGCTGAGTGATAGTGGGGGGGTCATTGCATGTTCTTGCTGAGTGATAGTGGGGGGTCATTGCATGTTCTTGCTGAGTGATAGTGGGGGGTCATTGCATTTTATTGCTGAGTGATAGTGGGGGTTAAAAATGTATTACCTGGTCAGACACGTGGGTGCAAAATTGAGGGCGTTGACAATCAAGCCTTCATTTTTGCACTATTCAAAACGGTGATTGTATGCGCTAGAGCTTCCTCTAGCCACTCGTACCATTTTTTTGCACTTCGCAACCCAGAGTGGTTTTTGCCGCTGTGGAGCGATTCAGGTTTTTGAGGTCCCTCCGCTTTAGGGTCTAGTAACTTGCCTATAGTTATACCTATGAAAATATTTTAGTATCAAAACAGAGCACAGAAAGACCTATCTTTTGAGCTACTGTATATATCAAGTCCATACCATGAAGGGAAATAGGTCAACCGACAATGGCCCCCCTTACCCCCTCCCTCCCCGTCATAAATTTATTCCTTAATTTTATAATATAAAGGACTAGAACAGGAAGTAAAAACTAGGGCCACACCCACCCGCAAGCTATGAATATCGTCTCATGACATGGCCACTTAGCACCTTCCAAATCTCATTGTCGCTCACCCACTCAATACGATTCTCCACATACAGCAACCCCTTACCAAAGCTAAGTTTGGTAGAATTACTAAGTCTTAAAGAGGGTGTCATATGAAGAATGAAGACGACTCTCAACACCTACCCCTCCCCCCTCAATAAGAAGCTGCAGAGTACTCCGTATTGCAGTTATAAGGCTCACCTTCTCCAGGGGCTTGGCTGCACTCCTCACCAACCTACAGAAACAGAGTTGATCAAGACACCCAAACATACACAGAACTTGTGCTGAAGCATTGCTCTAGTGTTGGATGGAGTGGTAATCCTGTAGCCACTTGGCCCACCTTACACAGAACTTGTGCTGAAGCATTGCTCTAGTGTTGGATGGAGGGGTAACCCTGTAGCCACTTGGCCCACCTTGCACAGAACTTGTGCTGAAGCATTGCTCTAGTGTTGGATGGAGTGGTAACTCTGTAGCCACTTGGCCCACCTTACCCTACAAGTTTGCTTATAATATATAATGTACACCTGTCTAGCATCTATCTATCTACAACATATAATTCCTGCCCAAGTTGTGGACTACAGAAGCACTTTACATATACAATGCCTGCAGGGGTGCCATAATCCAGAGCTGTTTGTGTGTGCTCTTTGCTCTTCGGCTTAGAAATTCTTTGAATTCCTAGCTTTTATTGTATCCATGCTGCAGCTTGCACAGAGCTGGCTACCTATGGAGCATGTGTGACCAGACCCATGCAGAAGTTACTTGAGTTACGACTAGATGTCGGAGTCGATGCGAGAGCTCCAGACACAAGAGGTAGGTCATGAAGAGAGCTACACTAAACCCTGCAAGTGTACACTACATGCAATACCACCACTTAGTGCCAGATCACATGACCATCACATGACCATCACATGACCATCACATGACTTCACACGCTCCCACCCCACAAGCCATACTTTGATTCAGCCGACTCATCATAACTTTTTCGGGGAGGAGAAGGGGGAGGAGGAGGAAGAGGAGGAGGAGAGGGCAGCGGGAGAGGCGGGGGAGATTGGTCTCTGCCGGAACCGGAACACACAGAATTCGACCTTGCCAAGGACACACTTCTGCTCCTGGTTCCAGAATGGAACTTCTTTCTTGGCGAACTTCTGTTTACATTGTTGTTCCTGCTACTACTGCTACTGGATCTGGAGAGTGAATGGTCTTTTCTCCTCCTAGTACGAGGTACCACGTCCCTGCTATTCCTGGAGCCAGATCTGGTTCTGGAACGAGTTCTGCTCCTACTGCTGCTGGAATGATAATGCCTACCTCTGTTCCTTTTGTCCCAATTCCATTCTCGGCTCCGGTCTCGTTTCTGCTCTCTATGTCTGTCATGGCCTCGGCTTTGGCTCCGGGATCTGGAATAGGAATAGTCCTCGTGCAAGTGTCGCCTAGAAGAGTAGTACCATTCTCTGCATAAGCACAAACAAGGAATAAATTAAAAAGTAAATTAATAAATAATAAAAATATTAATATATTAGACAAATATATTAGACAAATAATAATAATAAATAGTAATAACAAAAAATAATAAAAAAATTAAAGTATTGATCAATAAAATTGATCAATAGACAATAAAAATAAAATATCATAAAAATTAATAAAATAAATATAATACAAATAAATAAATAAAGATAAAATAATATTAATATTATCATTATAGATAAAATAAAATAATAAATACCTATATATAGATATATAATAATATATAGATAGATAGATAGATGAATAAATCATAAATTTAAAAATAATAAAAATAAATACGATAATTAAAATTTAATGGAGAAGGGCTCGAGCCGATACGACTTTGTTTTCACACATGTACCTACCTAGACCTGGATCTGGAGCGTGAGATGTCACCTCGATGTCTTGTCGTCCGATAGTCCCTTGACGATCTCCTTGGTGTTGGAGAGCCATGGCGGTCATGTGACACATGTCTGGGAGAAGGATGATGGTCACGTGACAACTGCCTAGACGAGGGGGAGTGATGATGCCACCGATGATGATGAAGTTTATGACGATGTTGTCTACTGGGACTAGACCTCCACTCCTCGCGGTCATTTGTCCACTTCGTCCCTCTCCTCCTCCTCTTGGAGTCATGTGATCTGTCATGTGACCTCATCCGTCCACGATCACGGTGTCCCTCACGTGATGTATTTTTATGAACACGATTAGAACTTGATTGGGAGCTCATCACAAGCACATCCCTGGAGTCCGAACTCGGTTTCTTCTCATTGGATGTCGCTTCCTTAGGAGTCTGATCATTGTCGTCGTTTCCTCCGAAGGCCGTTATGTATTCCATTCTTCCCTCAAATTCGGGACTGGTAGAACGGGAACTAGACCTGCTTCTAGAACGGGAATCGATATTGAAATAGGTCACAACATTACACAGTACTGACCATTGCACAACACCTAGTCTATGTATATACACTTAACCCTCTCACTGTCAGTTCGCTGGGGGAGTTTGAAAACCAGCTTCAATTAAACATCTTTATCACGTCTGAAATTCACTAAAGTCCCAAGCAACCATCTTTTATGGGATAGCAGTATTGTTGATGAACATTAAACATTCGTGGTTTCATTTACATGAGCATACCCTAGCCACAAATATAAATATTATTTATATTCAGGGTTTCATTTAGAAAATTGTCCAAGGGGCAACTGGAGGAATCTGGATTTTAAGTTTTAAGGGGGGGAGGGGGGGGGGGCATGATGGTTAAAGATGTGACAAAGTTTCTAATGATACAATTTCCAAGGGGGGGGGGGCCCTAAATGAAACCCCTGAATATTAGAACATGTTATTTTTGCATGATGCAGAATGACTAACTGGAATTCTCCCCCCCCCCCCCCCCCCCTCAAAAAAATCCTGTACAAAATCCTGGGTGCTATTGAAGACTTCATAACCTACTCTCAATATTTGATCCACACTAGGTTTATTGCACCCCAACACAACATAGATTCTTATACATTAGGTGTATGCTATTGACCACATGCATGCTGGCCTTTACCAACAACACACAAGTTGTCACCAATTAACAGAATATGATTATGATTATCGATGTATATATGACATTGTTTATAATGCTGAATCTATCTTTACACATGCATTTGTTGTGATGAGTTGTGAGAGGAGATGGAGTGCGAGGAGGCAGAAGAGAGGCTAGCTCTCCAGCTCATCAGCAAGTCTATGAATTTTTTATTATTATTAAATAAGCCCCAGAATATATTCCTGGGAAGCTAGCTATGGACTACATGTATTACGTGCATTTTATGAAGGAGAAAAAACCCGCTGCCCTTTGGACCACTCGTACAGGCTAATACTAGAGCTGGATCCCATTCACGAACCCGAGAAGCCTTCTTCTTCATCTGTGCCTTCCTCGTCAGAGACCAAACCTTCACTTTCTGGTGTGGTGTTAAGCTCGTCTAACCGTGTTCCAACAGTGCTGTGGCCAACACATCCTCCACTTCCAAAAGAAGAGTCAACCAGGTAAGAAAAGATGCCACAATCTTCTTCTTCAATAGAGTCATCTTTAAACGAGTCAAGGGTACCATCTGTCACTAGAAAAATGACTTCTGCTAGACTTACATGTAGTTGCCTAATCATTTATTGGCTCATCAAAATTGCAACAGTCTATGTTTTAGGATTTTTCCCACCTTAGTTGCCGGGAAGTGGCACACTTGAAATTATGTGTATAATAGAGCAGGAAATAAGCTATTTTATGGTAGACAAATTATGGCTCATAAATGATCGTGCGCATGCTGTTTTCGATCGATGAAACCCAGTGCCATATGGCGCTGTTGATGGTGAGTGGGTTAAGAAGGCTCTATAGTACGTACAACATACATACTGTAGGTCAACATCACACAAGTATGGGGCCACACACTGGACCAACACCACACTGGGTTGAGGCAGGTTGACAATAGCTCTATGGGGACACACACTGGACCAACACCACACTGGCAGGTTGACAATAGCTCTATGGGGACACACTGGACCAACACCACACTGGGTTGAGGCAGGTTGACAATAGCTCTATCGGGACACACACTGGACCAACACCACACTGGGTTGAGGCAGGTTGACAATAGCTCTATGGGGACACACACTGGACCAACACCACACTGGGTTGAGGCAGGTTGACAATAGCTCTATGGGGACACACACTGGACCAACACCACACTGGGTTGAGGCAGGTTGACAATAGTTCTATGGGGACACACACTGGACCAACACCACACTGAGTTGAGGCAGGTTGACAATAGCTCTATGGGGACACACACTGGACCAACACCACACTGGGTTGAGGCAGGTTGACAATAGCTCTATGGGGACACACACTGGACCAACACCACACTGGGTTGAGGCAGGTTGAAGTAGGTTGACAATAGCTCTATGGGGACATACACTGGACCAACATCACACTGGGTTGAGGCAGGTTGAAGTAGGTTGACAATAGCTCTAAGAACATACACTGGACCAACATCACACTCAGGTTGAAGTAAGTTGACAATAGCTCTATGGGGACCCACACTGGACCAACATTACACTGGGTTGAGGCAGGTTGAAGTAGGTTGACAATAGCTCTATGGGGACACACACTGGACCAACATCACACTGGGTTGAGGCAGGTTGAAGTAAGTTGACAATAGTTCTATGGGGACCCACACTGGACCAACATCACACTGGGTTGAGGCAGGTTGAAGTAGGTTGACAATTTAGCTCTATGGGGACACACTGGACCAACACCACACTGGGTTGAGGCAGGTTAAAGTAAGTTGACAGTAGCTCTATGGGGACACACACTGGACCAACAACACACTGGGTTGAGGCAGATTGAAGTAGGTTGACAATAGCTCTATGGGGACACACACTGGACCAACACCACACTGGGTGGAGGCAGGTTGAAGTAGGTTGACATTAGCTCTATGGGGACACACACTGGACCAACACCACACTGGGTGGAGGCAGGTTGTAGTAGGCTGATAATAGCTCTATGGGGACACACACTGGACCAACATCACACTGGATTGAGATAGGTTGAAGTAGGTTGACAATAGCTCTATGGGTACACACACTGGACCAACACCACACTGGGTTGAGACATGTTGGAGTGCATGTAGGCATGTACTCATTGTCCTCCTCGTATACAGGGCTCCCTCTGATATTGTAGACGGTCGGAGGTAGACTTGGCAGCGACGGTTGTTGGCTTTCCTTCCAGTTCCTGCGCTCTCTACGTGTCATCTTGCTCTAGGACACGAATAATTATGTATACAAAATAATATAGTGAGAGTTAACCAGTGATTGTTAATCAGTGATAATTAACCAGTGATTGATTGTTAACCAGTGATTGATAGTTAACCAGTGATTGTTAACCTGTAATTGTTAACCAGTGATTGTTAACCAACTATTCTTAACCAGTGATTGTTAACCAGCGATTGTTAACCCGCAATAGATACCCAGCGATTGTTAACCAGTGATTGTTAACCAGTGATTGTTAACCAGTGATAGTTAACCAGTGATTGTTAACCAACTATTCTTAACCAGTGATTATTAAGCAGTGATAGTTAACCAGCGATTGTTAACCAGTGATTGTTAACCAGTGATTGTTAACCTGTGATTGTTAACCAACTATTCTTAACCAGTGATTATTAAGCAGTGATAGTTAACCAGTGATAGTTAACCAGTGATAGTTAACCAGTGATTGTTAACCTGTGATTGTTAACCAGTGATTGTTAACCAACTACTCTTAACCAGTGATTATTAAGCAGTGATAGTTAACCAGCGATTGTTAACCAGTGATTGTTAACCAGTATTAGTTAACCAGTGATTGTTAACCAGTGATTGTTAACCAGTGATTGTTAACCAGCGATTGTTAACCAGCGATTGTTAACCAGTGATTGTTAACCAGTATTAGTTAACCAGTGACTGTTAACCAGTGATTGTTAAACAGTTATTGTTTACCAATTATTGTTAAGCATGATTGTTAACCAGTGATTGTTGATCAGTGATTGGTAACCAGTTATTGTTAACCAGTGATTGTTAACCAGAAATAGTTAGCCAGTAATTGTTTGTTAATCAGCAATAGCTAACCAGTGATTGTTAACCAGTGATTGTTAACAAGTTATTTTTAACCATTGAATGTTAACCAGCAATAGTTAACCAGTGATAGTTAACCAGTGATTGTTAACCAGTTATTGTTAACCAGTTATTGTTAACCAGAAAGAGTTAGCCAGTGATAGTTAACCAGTGATTGATTGTTAACCAGTGATAGTTAGCCAGTGATTGTTAACCAGTGATTTTTAACTAGAAGGTTCTACTGCAGCATTCCCCCAGGCATGCAGCCCCCAGGGCATCGACTTGCACGTGCGCACAACACAAAATGCAGAACCAGATGCGGTGGAACTTACAGATATAGCCGTCTTCTCTAGCTCTGCTATCCGCACCATCTTTTGCTCCAACAACTCGGACTTCTCTGCTCGCAGCCATCTGCACACATACACATGCACATAGCGTAACTTAGACATGTCTTGATCACATGACCAGCAGATACAACCATCTTATCACATGATCTACATTCAAACAAAGCATCAAAAGAAGGGATGTCCACACTGTGTGGCATACTAGGTAGAAGTGAGCTTAGGGGAGCTTAGGGAATTATGCCCAGCACAATAGGTAGAAGTGAGCTTAGGGGAGCTATGGGAATTATGCCCAGCATAATAGGTAGAAGTGAGCTTAGGGAATTATGCCCAGCACAATAGGTAGAAGTGAGCTTAGGGAATTATGCCCAGCATAATAGGTAGAAGTGAGCTTAGGGAATTATGCCCAGCATAATAGGTAGAAGTGAGCTTAGGGAATTATGCCCAGCATAATA
The DNA here is from genome assembly GCA_028752905.1 of Cladorhizidae sp. MBARI D1340-BT2. Lineage (NCBI taxonomy): Eukaryota > Metazoa > Porifera > Demospongiae > Poecilosclerida > Cladorhizidae > Cladorhizidae sp. MBARI D1340-BT2. The sequence continues at coordinate 28,925,253 of JAQNBH010000014.1, read as the reverse complement.
GGTAGAAGTGAGCTTAGGGAACTATGCCCAGCACAATAGGTAGAAGTGAGCTTAGGGGAGCTATGGGAATTATGCCCAGCACAATAGGTAGAAGTGAGCTTAGGGAATTATGCCCAGCATAATAGGTAGAAGTGAGCTTAGGGAATTATGCCCAGCACAATATAGGTAGAAGTGAGCTTAGGGGTTATGCCCAGCACAATAGGTAGAAGTGAGCTTAGGGAATTATGCCCAGCAATACTGTCAAGTCAACAAGAAGTAAATTAATTCTGTGATAAGAGATGGTGTCAATCCGGACTGAGGATAAACCGTTGACCGTCTGTTACATTATGAAGCCTAGTAATTATTATGCATATATCTGTTACATTATGAAGCCTAGTAATTATTATGCATATATCTGTTACATTATGAAGCCTAGTAATTATTATGCATATGTCTGTTACATTACTAGTAATTATTATGCATGTATCTGTTACATTATGAAGCCTAGTAATTATTATGCATGTATCTGTTACATTATGAAGGCTAGTAATTATTATGCATATATCTGTTACATTATGAAGCCTAGTAATTATTATGCATGTCTGTTACATTATGAAGCCTAGTAATTATTATGCATATATCTGTTACATTATGAAGCCTAGTAATTATTATGCATGTATCTGTTACATTATGAAGCCTAGTAATTATTATGCATATATCTGTTACATTATGAAGCCTAGTAATTATTATGCATATATCTGTTACATTATGAAGCCTAGTAATTATTATGCATATATCTGTTACATTATGAAGCCTAGTAATTATTATGCATATATCTGTTACATTATGAAGCCTAGTAATTATTATGCATATATCTGTTACATTATGAAGCCTAGTAATTATTATGCATATGTCTGTTGCACTATGAAGCCTAGTAATTATTATGCATATGTCTGTTACATTATGAAGCCTAGTACAGTAGACCCTCACTAATCCGAATAGCCTGGGGATCTGAGTAGTTCGGTTTAGTGAAATTTTTGGATTAGTGAAATGTATGAATATCATTATATTGAACTCGGAATTTGTTTATTTTTTGCAGGTGTGGGTTGAATACTGGGTGGTGGGAGTACAAGTAATTTTTAATCATTATGTTCCCTTCCCATCCTCATTCTTTTAGCAGAACTCCGGAATCCCATCTCAGTCATCTTCCTTTTGCATCCTCGCAACTCGCTGCCCTTCTTCTTTATGTCTGAGATAGTGGAGACTCCAACTCCATAATGTTTAGCTAGTAACTTGTAGCTTTTCTTCCTGGGATCTCGACCTTCTCCTCAATGGTAAGGCTCTTGTGTGCTGTTTTCTTCTCCATATCACTGCAGCTGCATCGTATGACATGCTCGTGTTGGTAGGTTCAAAGTTCAATAATGGCACGCATTTTTCCTTTTTTTCCTTTTTTTCCTTTTTTTTTGTGCTACCTAATGCCGTCTGATTAGCGAGGTTTCGGATTAACGGGGTCCGGATTAGCGAGGGTCTACTGTAATTATTATGCATATGTCTGTTACATTATGAAGCCTAGTAATTACTATGCATATGTCTGTTACATTATGAAGCCTAGTAATTATTATGCATATGCCTGTTACATTATGAAGCCTAGTAATTATTATGCATGTATCTGTTACATTATGAAGCCTAGTAATTATTATGCATATATCTGATACATTATGAAGACTAGTAATTATTATGCATATATCTGTTACATTATGAAGCCTAGTAATTATTATGCATATATCTGTTACATTATGAAGCCTAGTAATTATTATGCATATGTCTGTTACATTATGAAGCCTAGTAATTATTATGCATATATCTGTTACATTATGAAGCCTAGTAATTATTATGCATGTATCTGTTACATTATGAAGCCTAGTAATTATTATGCATGTATCTGTTACATTATGAAGCCTAGTAATTATTATGCATACGTCTGTTACATTATGAAGCCTAGTAATTATTATGCATATATCTGTTACATTATGAAGCCTAGTAATTATTATGCATGTCTGTTACATTATGAAGCCTAGTAATTATTATGCATATATCTGTTACATTATGAAGCCTAGTAATTATTATGTATATATCTGTTACATTATGAAGCCTAGTAATTATTATGCATATGTCTGTTACATTATGAAGCCTAGTAATTATTATGCATATATCTGTTACATTATGAAGCCTAGTAATTATTATGCATATATCTGTTACATTATGAAGCCTAGTAATTATTATGCATGTATCTGTTACATTATGAAGCCTAGTAATTATTATGCATATGTCTGTTACATTATGAAGCCTAGTAATTATTATGCATATATCTGTTACATTATGAAGCCTAGTAATTATTATGCATGTCTGTTACATTATGAAGCCTAGTAATTATTATGCATATATCTGTTACATTATGAAGTAGTAATTATTATGCATATATCTGTTACATTATGAAGACTAGTAATTATTATGCATATATCTGTTACATTATGAAGCCTAGTAATTATTATGCATGTATCCGTTACATTATGAAGCCTAGTAATTATTATGCATATATCTGTTACATTATGAAGCCTAGTAATTATTATGCATATATCTGTTACATTATGAAGCCTAGTAATTATTATGCATGTATCTGTTACATTATGAAGCCTAGTAATTATTATGCATATATCTGTTACATTATGAAGCCTAGTAATTATTATGCATATATCTGTTACATTATGAAGCCTAGTAATTATTATGCATATATCTGTTACATTATGAAGCCTAGTAATTATTATGCATATATCTGTTACATTATGAAGCCTAGTAATTATTATGCATATGTCTGTTACATTATGAAGCCTAGTAATTATTATGCATGTATCTGTTACATTATGAAGTAATTATTATGCATATGCCTGTTACACTATGAAGCCTAGTAATTACTATGCATACGTCTACATATGAAGCCTAGTAATTACTATGCATATACAGTAGGTAGTAATTCATCACATTCATCGTGGAATATGGCAGGCCATTTCACTGGCAAGCTGTACTTTCACTCTCCTTCAGCAGGTAGAGCTCTGCATATTCACTCTGCCTCATGAAATAAGATGTCTACATACATGTGTGTCCATCAACTTTGTTGAGTAAAGAGGTTGTGTTTGTCTGTTCCCTTTCTTTGGCAACTGACATTTGAAAGATGCACAGAACATTGCCGGACGGACAGCCTTATCAGGGAAATAATTTTCAAGCCCAACACTTGGTCAATATCTATATTGTTGATGTCCACTCACATGATCACCACAGCAATATCACATGACAGTCACATGGCAAGACATGTGGTCACACATACATACAGTCGCATGACAAAGCAATATTACAATATATGGGTAGCATACAGAGAGATCATAGTCACATGACAATACCATGTGGTCAGGTATTGTCACATGACAATACCATGCCATCAGGGAGAGTCACAGAGTCATATGGCAATACCATGTGATCAGGGAAAGTCACATGACAATACCATGTATTCAGGGGCAGTCACATGACAATATCACGTGATCATGGATAGAGTCCCATGGCAATACCATGTGATGGGGGAAGAGTCACATGACAATATCATGTGATCAACCATGGAAAATAAACAGCTAGCTGTACTGTTGAAAATATCAGAATCTGGAGCTGTGCATGTAGCTACATGTACATATGGTGTTAGCATGCACATGAGAACCTGCTCAGATATTCTCCAGATTCGTCTAAGGATAGTCACAATGAAGTCATCGTATTATTATGTATATATATAGGTATATTGTAAGTGTATATAGAATATATAGTCCTTTACATGGTAGTCACATGACAAGACCTTGCTTTAATGTCACATGGCAAGCAGTAAAGGAATGCCTGTGAGCTAAGTTGTCACCTGCTAAAGGCTCCTGCCTGCATGCTGTAGTCCAGGGAAATCACGTTCAGTTTGTCAACTTCAAACGTTTTGAAGGAGTCAATATCCATATCCACTTCTACACGGGGAGGAGGGGAGGAGGGGAGGAAAGAGATAGGCAGAAAAGGTAATGAAAGCAAGGTGGAGAGGAGAGACATTCAGAGGATGGAAGTATGATTACATGGGGAAGGAGGAGAAACAGGGAGTATGGAAGGGAGGGTCAAATAAAGGCAGGAAGGGAATGGAGAGGGACAGAGGGAGGAGAGGGGGGAAGGAGGGAGGAGAGGGAGGGAGGAGAGAGAGGGAGGGGAGGGAGGGGGAGGAGGAGAGGGGAGGAGAGGGAGGGAGGGGAGGGGAGGAGGGAGGAGAGGAGGGAGGAGAGAGTGGGGAGGAGAGAGGGGGAAGGGGGGAGAGGGAGGAGGAAAGGGAGAGGGAGGGAGGAGTGAGGAGAGGGAGGGAGGAGGAGGAGAGAGTGGGGAGGAGAGGAAGGAAGTGAGGAGTGGGAGGAAGAGAGGGAAGGAGGGAGGGGAAAAGGAAAGAGAGGAGAGCCAGATTGAGGACGAGTTTCTGGGTCGAGATGTTCCCATTAATAGTTGAAGATTTTCCTTTCTTCATCTCTGTACAGAAAGACAATTTCAAGAAGAACGGCACCTGATGACGAACACACTTGCTCCAACATCACACCTGAGGACAGCGCCTCTGTCATCTCCCCCCCACCCCTCCCACCAGGTGGGGAGGTGGTCACAGACGTAGGAGAGGTTTCAATGATCCTCATCCCAAAAAAGACCGACGACCATGCCCAGAAAGGGAGAGGAGACAACATGGGGTCCTAACGAACCTGGTCGGGGGTGTGACATCCTATCACAGGTCTTTGATCTGGTGCCATTCTTCTTGAAAAAGTCTCTCTGTAAGGAGGCGAACAATCTGAAGGAAAACTATCAACTCCCTGCCCAAAAGAAGCCCACCAGCTAACGAGTTCTTCAACGAAGAAAACTATCAACATCTATAACCCTTTGAAACACACAAAAATACAGCAATCAGAATGGGTGGAGACTTGCCATAGTCACTCTCGCTGCTGAACCCCTTCTCCTTGCAATCCTCATCGCCTCCTCCTTGCCCTGTCCCATAACTGCTGCTCTCCTCGTTATCGTAGGAATAGCCAATGGTTGCACCAGGCTGACTCCTGTAGGTGTGGTCAATCAGTGAGTGCGCTAACACTAAACCACTAAGCATAGACTTGACCAAGTTCTAACTCCAAACACAAGAACTATTTGTCATGGTTTCCTTCATTCAGGGGGGTCTGGTTCCCCCCTTGGAAATAGTTTAAGGGTGTGGTTAATAAGCTACAACACATCTGTAATCCCACAACCACTGATTCACCCTCCTCCTCTCCCCCACTCCTCCTCCCCCACTCATCCTCCTCCTCTCCCCCACTCCTCCTCCTCCTCTCCCCCACACCTCCTCCACTCCCCCCTCACTCCTCCTCCACTCCCCCTACATATCTCCCCCTACATATAACCTGAAAGAAAGAACGCTCGTGTCCCTCATTTAATGCCACAAATTGAACCCACGTCCACTCGGGCTCCAACGACAAACTCTGCAGAGACCGCAACTGTTCGTGGCACTTACCTGGTTTTCTTCTTTGCCTTCTTGGGTTCATGGTACATCTCATCCACATCGATCTTGGCCAAAGCCTCAGCCTCACTCACTCCATGGAAGGCGTTCTGCACCAGCATGCGATACGACTCATAGTTGCAACGAGACTCTGACAATTTCTCCTCCTTCGTTAGTCTGGGAGGTCGGGCACGAGGGAAAGAAGAGGCAAGTGGGGGGGGGGGGGAGGGAGGGAGGAGGGGTGAAAAGGGGAGAGGGTGAGGGGTGGGAAAGGGGGTGAGGAGAGAGGCTATCATATTTTGTGAGTGGAGCTATTGATGGTACATTTTTGATGATGTGCATTTATACCATAAGAGAGCACTTCACCTCTCATTACATGCAACTTATGTACAGCACAATGGCAGAGAAGAGCTCATTATTATTAAGGAAGAGAGGGTGGGGGGAGGTGAAGAGAGTGTGGGGGGAAGAAGGGGGTGTGGGGGAAGGAGAGAGGGTGGGGGGAGGGAAGAGAGGGTGGGGAGGAGGGAAGAAGGAGAGGGTGGGGGGAAGAAGAGAAGGATGGGGGGAGGAAGGAGAGAGGGTGGGGGGAACAGGATTGAAAATGGAGAGGAGGAAGAAGAGAGGAGGGTGGCTTCTCAAGACATCACACTAATGAACTACATGTTGAAGATCAAGATTTCATATCGGATGCCAACTAGGCTCCTGGAGCATCCGAAAATGCAAGGCTCACTAGAGCTAAGCCTCTCATTGGACAGTGCACCCTAAGCTTGCTCAAGCTGAGGAGACAGTTACTTATATATATTGTTATATATATTGTTATATATATATATACTTATATGTACTTATATATGTACTTATATATATACTTATATATATATACATGTACTTTATATGTACTTATATGTACTTATATATACTTATATGTACTTATATATACTTATATGTACATATATATATACTTATACGTACTTATATATATATATATATACTTATATGTACTGTACTTATATATGTATATACTTATATATACTTAAATGTACTTATATATACTTATATATATATGCATTACAATATGCATGTTGAGCTTAGCACGAACTAGACTGCCGCATTTCATCCCCAAACTGACAGAACCGTAAACGAGTGTGAGAGTGTGCAAATGGGTGTGTTTATAAACACCTCACTTGTGTTCGGGCAGCTTGGAGTAATCGGGGATGGAGTCCAAGTGGATGCGCACATCATACTGCGAGATGATGTGAGAGGCATCTCCCTGCCATGGTATCCTATGGCAACACAGAGAATACGGAAAAGCAATATTTTCTCATTCTTTCCCCAAACATCACATCTTCTCCTTGGCCAGTGTACATGTAACACATGGCTCAGTGCCATTGTATAGCTAGCCTCCAGTAGCTAGCCTCCAGGTAGCTAGCCTCCAAGTGGCTCCTCTAGGTGTAGCTAGCCTCCAGGTAGCTAGCCCCAAGTAGCTCCTCTAGGTGTAGCTAGCCTCCAGGTAGCTAGCCTCCAAGTAGCTCCTCTAGGTGTAGCTAGCCTCCAGGTAGCTAGCCTCCAAGTGGCTCCTCTAGGTGTAGCTAGCCTCCAGGTAGCTAGCCTCCAAGTAGCTCCTCTAGGTGTAGCTAGCCTCCAGGTAGCTAGCCTCCAAGTAGCTAGCCTCCAAGTGGCTCCTCTAGGTGTAGCTAGCCTCCAGGTAGCTAGCCTCCAAGTAGCTCCTCTAGGTGTAGCTAGCCTCCAGGTAGCTAGCCTCCAAGTAGCTGTAGCTAGCCTCCAGGTAGCTAGCCTCCAAGTAGCTCCTCTAGATGTAGCTAGCCTCCAGGTGGCTGGCCTCCAGGTGGCTGGCCTCCAGGTGGCTGGCCTCCAGGTGGCTGGCCTCCAGGTGGCTGGCCTCCAGGTGGCTGGCCTCCAGGTGGCTGGCCTCCAGGTGGCTGGCCTCCAGGTGGCTGGCCTCCAGGTAGCTGGCCTCCAGGTAGCTGGCTTCCAGGTAGCTGGCCTCCAGGTAGCTAGCTTAACTTCCAGGTAGCTAGCCTCCAGATATTCCATAATTGTATCTCTGAATACAGTCTCACACCAACACTGGCTGCTATCCATAAAGTCCCTGCTATATACTCGTGCCATACTTCAAAGAAACAGTTACCTGTTCTATCGCAAGGCTCTACTTGCTTGCCCTCTCCCCCTCCCCTCTTCCAACTCTCCCTTTCCCCTCCTCTACCAACTCTCACACCTTCCTCCTCCCTCTCCCCACCACCACTCCCTCTTCCCACATGACCCCTCTCTTTCTTCACCCATCCCCTCAAACATGGTAACCAGTTAAAAAAATATATTAATAAAGGTACACACATATATATATATATATATATATCCTGGATTAAAGTTAGAATATTATGCAGTATAATTCTGTGGAAGCCTTAAACCCCGGGCAGTCCCAGCCCTAGAACAGAGACAAACTTGTACTATGTTAAGATGGGGTGAAGTGTTGAAGGAACCAAGAGTGGGTGTGGTCTTCCTATCAAAACCACACCCTCCGAGTTTATACTGGCTACACTCACTGACATCAAGGAGTCGAGGGAAGAGGCAGTTTTGGGGTCAAGGTGCAACCTGCATCTGTTTCCATTGATTCGCAGAAGTTGGTGGGGATCTCCTCTCTGGAAAGGAAAAAAAAATTTTTTTAAATTTTTTTTAAAGGGCTCCCAGTGAATAAAAATGGCTTCCGGCAAATAAAAATGGCTCCCTGCAAATAAAAATGGCTCCCGGTGAATAAAAATAGCTCACAGAGAATAAAAACAGCTCCCGGTGAATGAACTGTCCACGTGGCACAAACACATGGTTGGGGCTAGAACCAGGGCAATGGTTAGGATTAAGCCATGGTCCATGGAAAAGGGTAGGGCTAGGTCTCTGGAAATGGCTAGAGCAATATTCAGAGATTAACAATACACATCATGTCACCATGATGATGATGTTGATGATGTAATGCTAGGATTATAGAACATTCTTGTGACGAGACAAAAACAGTCAGAAATTGCCACAGGCCAGTGGTCACATGATTGGACAGCCTGCGCCCAATCATAGGGCAGTTATTGCTGGCCTACTACACCTGGATACAAGTACCTGTAATCTCCAGGGCCTCAGCACAGTTTGCCACTGTTGACTGGTCCCCTCCAACTACAGGTCTGGGGACATTCCCCTCCAACTACGGGTCAGGGGACATTCCCCTCCACGGGTCTGGGAACGTCCCCAACTACGAGTCTGGGGGCATTCCCGGGTCAGGGGACATTCCCCTCCAACTATGAGTCAGGGGACATTCCCCTCCAACTATGAGTCTGGGGCCACGTTCCCTCCAACTACGGGTCTGGGTACGTTCCCTCCAACTACGGGTCTGGGGACGTTCCGTCCAACTATGGTTCTGGGTAAGTTAATGTCTAAGATTTGTTCCCTCCATCATCACTGGATTGGCATATATCTGGACTCTGCACACGCGCAGCAGTGAGAAGAACTGATTGTTTCTGCATTGACACAACATACTCCCTGAGTGTGTGCACAAGGCAAACAATTATGGGAGGAGAAGCACGCACAAGGCAAAGAATTACGGGAGGAGAAGCACGCACAAGGCAAAGAATTACGGGAGGAGAAGCACGCATGAAGCAAAGAATTACGGGAGGAGAAGCACGCACGAGGCAAAGAATTACGGGAGGAGAAGCACGCATGAAGCAAGGAATTACGGGAGGAGAAGCACGCATGAAGCAAAGAATTACGGGAGGAGAAGCACGCATGAAGCAAAGAATTACGGGAGGAGAAGCACGCACGAGGCAAAGAATTACGGGAGGAGAAGCACGCATGAAGCAAAGAATTGCGGGAGGAGAAGCACGCACGAGGCAAAGAATTACGGGAGAAGAAGCACGCATGAGGCAAAGAATTACGGGAGGAGAAGCACGCACGAGGCAAAGAATTACGGGAGGAGAAGCACGCACGAGGCAAAGAATTACGGGAGAAGCACGCATGAGGCAAAGAATTACGGGAGGAGAAGCACGCACGAGGCAAAGAATTACGGGAGAAGCACACATGACAAAGAATTACGAGAAGCACGCACAAGGCAAAGAATTACGGGAGGAGAAGCATGCACAAGGCAAAGAATTACGGGAGGAGAAGCACACACATTCAACCAATGGCTCACTGTGCATGTGGCAATGTGATGTCCTAACTCCACTTGCAGCTAGAGAAGTCAGCACAAAACAGTGGAATTATCCAGAGCAGGTGGCTCTCAACATGTGGTCCATGAACCCCTACAGGGGGTCCATGGACCAGGGGGCAATCCAATTATGTATATTTTTACGTTTTTATGGAAGCTTATAGAGACGGTTATAAAGAAGAAAATAAGATGCCATACATTTTTATGGAAGCTCATAAAGGTTATAAAGAAGGAGATTCTTATGGAAGCTTATAGAGACGGTTATAAAAAGGAAAATGAGATGCCAGTGTTGTCGAGGATGCACAACCTTATATGGTTTGATGTTTCTCTGCATAAATTCCATAAACATGAACCTTTTTTCGTTTCTTATTTTCTGGAGAGGGGGGTCTGTGGACTTCATCTTTCCGTGATCACAAAAGATGATGAACCCCTGACCCCTGATCTAGAGAGAAGTCGAGGAGACAGTAAGGGATCCCAGACCTGTAAGGGATCCCAGACCTGTGAGGGCAAAGGTCGAGGGCAAGACGACAACCTTTCTCTAGATTTGCGGAGTAAAAAAGAAGAGAGAAAGAGAGTGGAAAGCCTTGAAAGGTCGCCAGGAGTGAAGTAAAAGTAAGTCTGAGACACTGTTGTGTGGAGATGGGCTCCTGCCACAAGTGCGATGGCCTCCTGCCACAAGTGTGATGGCTCCTGCCACAAGTGTGATGGCCTCCTGCCACAAGTGCGATGGCCTCCTGCCACAAGTGTGATGGCTCCTGCCACAATGTGATGGCTCCTGCCACAATGTGATGGCTCCTGCCGGTGTGATTGATTCCTGCCACAGTGAGAGTGATGGCCTCCTGCCACAGTGTGATGGGTTCCTGCCACAGCGTGATAGAATCCTAGTGTGATGGGCTCCTGCCCCAATGAGAGTGATGGGCTCCTGCCACAGTGTGATGGAATCCTAGTGTGATGGGCTATGAGTGTGATGGGCTCCTGCCACAGTGAGTGAGATGGGCTCCTGCCACAGTAAGTGTGATGGGCTCCTGCCACAGTGAGAGTGATGGCTCCTGCCACAGTGAGAGTGATGGGCTCCTGCCACAGTGAGTGTGATGGCTCCTGCCACAGTGAGAGTGATGGGCTCCTGCCACAGTGAGTGTGATGGCTCCTGCCACAGTGAGTGTGATGGCTCCTGCCACAGTGAGTGTGATACTCCTACCACAGGGAGATGGGATCCCCATAACGTGATGGGCCACAAATCACATGCACAGAGAAGAAGGAAGTTACTCCGCCACAAAGCAGATAACATTTCAAAGTTGTTAGCACAGCCATTATACCTTCCGTTAATGACAGGAGTTTAGCAATTTTACACAAGAATCTAGAACAAGTAGATCATCATTAACCCTGGCTCATTCAATTACCAGTTCCAAGCTCTAGAACAAGTAGATCATCATTAACCCTGGCTCATTCAATTACCAGTTCCAAGCTCTAGAACAAGTAGATCATCATTAACCCTGGCTCATTCAATTACCAGTTCCAAGCTCTAGAACAAGTAGATCATCATTAACCCTGGCTCATTCAATTACCAGTTCCAAGCTATAGCCCAAGTCTGAAGAGCCCAGGGAAACCCTAATACTCGCTGCTAACTCCAGCAAGTATTTGCTCAAAGATTAGCCTCTTGTGCACTGATGAGGTCTTGACAGTTGTAAAATTTCTGGTATGGTAGATATGTCTGTGTATTTTAACAGCTCTTAAACACTTCTGCGCTCAATACTCACAATAGTTCAGTACCAGATTCGAAGAATATACTCACCACTATGTGGTTATGGCTTGATCATGCCACTCAAACACCTTTGTCGTTTAAATTCTGGTTCCGTACGCACATATATCCCAGGGGAGGGGTAGGGGGGGGTAGCGATATAGGAGACAGGGGGTTGGGGTATAGGAGGGAGGGGTATAGGAGGGAGGGGTATAGGGGGGAGGGGTATAGGGGGAGGGGTATAGGAGGGAGGGGTATAGGGGGGAGGGGTTGGTGGGAGAGGAGGGAGAAGACATGGTGGATAGGAGTGGGTGAGAGCCATGCAGAGAGAGGAGGGAGAAGACATGGTGGATAGGAGTGGGTGAGAGCCATGCAGAGAGAGGGAGAAGACATGGTGGATAGGAGTGGGTGAGAGCCATGCAGAGAGAGGAGGGAGAGGGGGGAGGGGTATAGGAGGGAGGGGTATAGGAGGGAGGGGTATAGGGGGGAGGGGGAGGGGTATAGGGGGGAGGGGTATGGGTATAGGAGGGAGGGGTATAGGGGGGAGGGTGTATAGGAGGGAGGGGTATAGGGGGAGGGGGGAGGGGTATAGGGGGAGGGGTATAGGAGGGAGGGGTATAGGAGGGAGGGGTATAGGAGGGAGGGGTATAGGAGGGAGGGGTATAGGGGGAGGGGTATAGGAGGGATAGGGGGAGGGGTATAGGGGGATGGGTATAAGAGGGAGGGGTATAGGAGGGATGGGGGGAGGGGTATAAGAGGGAGGGGTATAGGGGGGAGGGGTATAGGAGGGAGGGGTATAGGGGGAGGGGTATAGGAGGGAGGGGTATAGGAGGGAGGGGTATAAGAGGGAGGGGTATAGGAGGGAGGGGTATAGGAGGGAGGGGTATAGGAGGGAGGGGTATAGGGGGGTGGGTGTATAGGAGGGAGGGGTATAGGAGGGAGGGGTATAGGGGGAGGGGTATAAGAGGGAGGGGTATAGGAGGGAGGGGTATAGGGGGGAGGGTGTATAGGAGGGAGGGGTATAGGAGGGAGGGGTATAAGAGGGAGGGGTATAGGAGGGAGGGGTATAGGGGGGAGGGTGTAGGAGGGAGGGGTATAGGGGGAGGGGTATAGGAGGGAGGGGTATAAGAGGGAGTATAGGAGGGAGGGGTATAGGAGGGAGGGGTATAGGGGGGAGGGTATAGGGGGAGGGGTATAGGAGGGATGGGGGGAGGGGTATAGGGGGAGGGGTATAGGAGGGAGGGGTATAGGGGGGAGGGTATAGGGGGAGGGGTATAGGGGGAGGGGTATAGGAGGGAGGGGTATAGGAGGGAGGGGTATAGGAGGGAGGGGTATAGGAGGGAGGGGTTTAGGAGGGAGGGGGTTTAGGGGGAAGGGATACAGGAGGGAGGGGTATGGGGGGGGGATACAGGGGGAGAGGGGTATAGGAGGAGGGGGTGTAGGAGGGAGGTGTATAGGAGGGAGGGGTATAGGAGGGAGGGGGTTTAGGGGGAAGGGATACAGGAGGGAGGGGTATGGGGGGAGGGGGAGTATGGGGGGAGGGGTATACGGAGGAGGAGGAGGTGGTTTAGGAGGGAAGGGGATTTTGAAGCACTTAAGACTAGAGCAGATACATAGCTAAAGATTTAAAATTACAAAGATTGATATCGAGAGTTCTTTCTGTTAGCTGAGAGTTTGTTGAGTGGTCTCCTCAGGGCATAGCTAATGGCAGTTGAGAAGGTCTAGCATATGCCAGCACTTCAAACACTCCATTCTACTAGTCGTTTTCTCTTCCCCTTTTTGCCAAGGCATCTTCACCTTATCACTAATCTAGTGCCGAGTCTCAGTGAGTCACATGCAGCTCTGATTCTTTTTGTGTGGGCTAGAGCAGGTTGCTCAGTTAGTTGCTAAGTAGAACCAAAACAGGGAGGGTGGACTTTGGGTATGCCTGATGCCCATGCAATACTTAGTGAACAGTGCAGAATGTTTGCACCAATTTTCACTTTAGAGAAATGACAGTGTAGTGTCCATGTAGTCATAGAAAAGAAATATCCAATAGAAATATCATAGACAGACTCTTCGCTGGAAGGGAATAGTTCATGTACCAGACTGACCACCATGCAGCATTACTGCTAAGTCTGACATTGAGTGGTAGAAATGAAGACGTATATACACAAACAAGATTCGAAGTAATGCGCATCGTAGTTATGGCTTACTAGTTTATCGTAGTGTTCTTTGCGTCGTTCTGCTCTTTTCTGGAAGTTTATCATGGCCTCGCGGACCTTCTTCTCCTGCTTTCTTGCCTCGTGCCACATGATTCTCTTCGCCTAGCCTGGGAAAGCGGACAACCAAGCAGTTGTTTAGACAACACACATTTTCAAAGACCCTTTACCAAATCAGCGTGGGTGGTTGAAATTGTATTCTCTTCGTTTCGACTAGATGCTCTAGCCTTCATGGAATAATGATTATTATAAAACATGACAAATACTCGTTATGAGATGATAGTGATATATAATTGATGTATTGAATGCTGATGGCTTACCAGCTCTGTCACTGGCAGCCATGATTACTTAGTACTATACATATTTAGTTGTTTGAGGGATATACATACAGTGGTTGCATGGGCATATAGAGTGATAGGTGATAGGTACATGGGTTTGATGATTTAAACTGTGAGGTGAAGTGTGACCAAAGATAATCAGTAAAAAAAAAAATCAGGGTATTAGAAGATTTTGATAGGTCTATAGGTAAGGCAATGAGTTCCACAGACGAGGTAGACGATTGAAGTAGAATTGCCTGGACTTGTTGTTAGTTGATCTAGTGTGGACTAGTTTCCTCATGCCTGATCTGGTAGCATTACACGAGAATGAGACAAACTCTGTGATGGAAAATGAAGATGTTGGTTCCTTGTTGAGGTCGTTTATTTAAAAAATGATGTCATTTAGTTCAAAATAAAGAATTAGTGGTAACAGGTCCAGAGAAATAAGTCTTGACTTATAATCCGAAGAATAATCGTTCAATATATATTTTGTGGCCCTTCTCTGGATCCTTTCGATGGGTTTGATGTCCTTGAGGAGCATTGGTCTCCAGAGTTGAGACCCATACACAAGTTGAGATCTAACTAACGAAATATAAAGAGTCTTTTTGACATGGACAGGAATATATTGGCTGAAATATATAGAAACATGAGTGGTGACCGTGATTTGGAAGAAAGAGTACTGATAGACCAAGTCAAAATCAAGTAGCCAGTGTCTCGCATGCGCCCCATAACCCCAAAGGTGTCCGTCGTGGATGTTATAGAAACTGCATTGCGTGCGTGGGGGGGGGGGTCGGAAATCAATTCGGGTAAGCATCAACTTCAGTGTGTCAAAGGATTTTGCACAAGCAAGCGCTTCTGGATAATGTCGTCTGCCTAGGGTACGCAAATGACCCGAGTGCTTGATCCAAGAATGCTCCGTAATTGCTAGTCTAGGCGTTGCACCAGCATTTTGGATCCTCGGGTAAAATTGGTATATGTCTACGCAGGCTTAGGGAGGCCAACCAGCTCATAAGTCTGGGGTGGGGATGGGTAGGAGCCGCTAGGCTGCGAACAATGCCATAATCTTAATAATCTATCTTCCACACTATCCTGGTCTAAACACATATCCTTCATTTGTCGTCATCTCTTAGTCCTCTTATACAGACAATTTTATCATCACTCTGACTCCTCTTCTCTTCTGCGTCTATACACCTCTCTAATAAGACCTCACCTTGAATACTGTTCTTTTCTATGGGACCCACAATCTGCGCACCTCTCCATGTCTATCCAAAAAATACAATTCTTTGCATGCAAAATTTGTTCTAAAGACTGGTCCTCTGATTATTCCCTCTTACGTTCTAATCTAAAACTCCCTACACTCTCCTCTCATCGTCTCAACTCTAAACTCATACTTCTCTTTAAGCTTTTGCATAATTACATTGACTTTCCAACCTCACTGCCTGCACATCAGCCTCATCCACCTTACAACATTAGATCATACCACCCCCTCAATCTTACTTTCATTTTCCCTCGTACTCAGTCTTTTAATGTATCTTTTTCCTCTTCTGTCATTCGTAAGTGGAATGCTCTTCCGAACAATATTAAGGAATCCCGTTCTCTTAGCTTATTTAAACATCACATACAAACAATTTGATAACATTCATAATGTATTTCATGTGTTGTGTGTATTGTATGCTCTTTGCATTAGCCAGTGGCTATTGAGCATGTATAAAGTTTAAAAAATAAAAATAATAAAAATAATTTAAAAATGCCATAATCTTGGCTCCAATTAGCAAAAATGGAAGCATTTTTGTCTTCTCTGACTTCGTTAGCTTCGAAGTACATATGTACTACTCTCTCCACATATATGGAGATGTTTTCCCCTTCTGGCTCCGAACATCACAGCTCCTGGACTGGGCCACCCATTTCGCTAATTGTAGCATGGCTAACTACACACTAAATATCAGACCTGCACTCCTGAACTGAACATTCAGTCTGAGCATCTCGGTAAAGAACAGAAAATTCAATATCTGCAAATACATTAAATGAAAAATTATATATACACTAATTTTATTAATTTTTTGGAGTTCATAATAATTTAATTGTTCTGTTCAGCCTTGATATAGGCTATCACTAAGTATATACGTACACTAAGCCATGATACTAGGGGGGGAAACATGAACACCGACATTATATATTATTCAGCCACTTATCCTCCTTCTCCATCACTACTCCCTTGGCTCTATCATATAAGCTCTTCGCCACTCCTCTTCTGACATAGGATGATGTGATCTATATATACCGTAATCAAGGTGCTGGCTTGTGTGCGTGGATTTTCTGTATTCTCAACTGTTGAAGAGGGTTATATCCACAAGCTTTAATCAACTTTTCCCCTGCAAGTACATCTAAATGCAGAAAGGAAGTTAAGTACACCAATACAGACACAATCGAGGGGTCTGAGAAGAATTTTCATGTGGTATATACTTATGTATATAGCAGGCATGACGGGTCTGCAACAAATTCAACATCACGGTTGTTTTCAAATCAGGAAGAACTCTGAAGGCACAACTTAGCAGAGTGAAGGTTGGATTACCAGCTAGTAAGCACTCTTGTGTTGTGTACATACCCCTTGTAGCTGTGAGAAGGGAGACCAACAGCCAGCAATTGCTGAACATGGACAATGAGCATCCTATTTTGTGGGAGGAAGCCATCATCTTAGATAGGCTAGGAGATGGAAGGGACTGCTGGCGAAGGAATGTGAGTGATTCAATCGAGATTGTGGAAGTGGATTGTGGAATGGACTCACCTGGCTGCTGAGTGGCCACTCTCAAGAAACTGTGACCAGCATAATTTTCTGTATTTTAAGTTAATTAGTTCTTATTTGTTAAGTGAGTTGTTAGAAGTGTATTATGATTGTACATAAAAAATATTAAATCATTTGCATTACTTGTTTTCAAAATTTATAAAATTATTATTATTATTATTATTGCCCCTTTCATTGCTGCCCTTTCATTGCTGCCACATCTGGTCATGTGCATCACATGTTAGGGTGTGGTTTGTATCACGTGGCGGATAGCTAGCTACCAGTACAAATTAACCTCACGTGAGTCTTAGCATCTCGTAGACTAGAGTATCAACCAAACAGTTACAAAGAAGTGAGAGTTCCACAAACCAAAAAGTTGGAACTGAACATGGTCAATTATTCTGAGCACTTAGTCAATAACCAAGAGGCTAATGTGAAGAGTAAAAATAAGTAAGCAAATACATGGAGGAATTTGTTGAGTTGATTATAGTTAACTAGTTAAAAGTTAAGTGATGATAAGGGGTGTTGAATATAGTGTCCAAGTGAATTGGTTTCTTTAATGTAATTGGGGAGGGAGTTCCAGAGCCTAGTAGTTGTAGGGGAAATGAAAGTTAAGCAGACCGAGTTCTGTATGGGATTAGCAGACAATCACTGGGGTGGAAGGATCGGAGGTTTGTAGCAGGGAGTTGGTTGGCATGGTGGGAGGCTAGAAGGAAAATCAAAGTTATTGTGAATGAAAAAGATAAGTTTGGTGTTACGGTGACGAGAGGATAGAGATTGAAGATGAAGCTTGGTGAGAAGAGAAGAGTAGTCCGACCATTGTTTACTACATAACTTACATGCAAAGTATTGTATTTTCTCAAGATGAGATAAAGATGGGATGATGGAGGGTCCCAGAGAAAAGAACAGTACTCCAGATGGGGACGGATAAGAGAAGTGTAGAGGCGAAGAAGAGTTAGAAGTGTCTGAATAGCAGTTTAAATGAGAACAAGTAATTTACGGGTCTTGGAAGAGATGTAAATAGTGTGAAGAAAAGAGGATTCTGAGGTACTTGAACTCAATCACTAACTGAATTCGAGAACTAGAGAGTACACAGAAGTGGCAGATACTTAGTAAGAAGAGATTCAGTATTTTGACATCATTAGATCGAGTGTGAATCAGAGAGATTGGGGGGTAGAGAATAAGCTTATATGAGACAGACAAAGGCATGTTACACACTCCATTGATATAAATTATAAAGAGGAGAGGACCTATTATAGATCCCTGAGGGACACCAGAAGATAAAGGGACAGGTGTGGAGGTGGTACCTGTGACAATCACTTGTTGCGAATGTGCTGAAAGGAGTGAAGCCAGTTAGTGGGAAGTACAGGAAGGAAAGAAACTATAGAGAGTAAGGAAATGGGCCGGTAGTTAGAGGGATTGTCAAGATTAGATGAACATTTAGGGATGGGAACAATCAACTGGAAGATGTCCTTGAGACAAGGATAAGTTAATGGGAGCAACTATAGATATGCATGGAGATTTAATTATTTTAAATCAGGGCCAGAGGCTGTGGAAGGTAAACGAGAAATCAGGCCAATAACATCATATTCAGTACAGAAAGGGTCAGGAGGACCGGATGGTTGGGAAGTCTGATAAGGAAGAGGACAGGATATAATTGGAGGATAGCACGAAAAAGGTATAAATATTTCAGCTTATCATGGCTAGAGGAGAATGTGTTGCCATTGGATACAAGAGTCAGAAAATGTTTTTTTCTTCCTTGAGGAATGAACAAAAGACCAAAACTTTTTGGAAGGAGAGGATGAAAGACTGGAAGAAGATGCTTTTAATAGTAGATGAAATGATGTTTCTAAGTGAATGATACAGAACAGGTGAATCTAGTTTTTTTGCATGATAAGATTGTTACCAATCCAAGGGGGGCAAGTAGTGAGTGGGATTAATTTAGAAGGGATACACAAGCTGATGACATAGTTAAATGTTTTCCTGGAGAAATCAAGGTCTGAAGAAAAGAGTCGATCCCAGAGAAAAGATATTTTACGCTTGGTACACTTTCTAATAGGGAGGGGAGAAGGAAGGGAGATTTCTGTTAAGATACTATTATGATGAGAGGAGGATACGGGTTGCAGAACCAAAGTAGAAGCATGAACATGGGACGGAACAAAGACAAGGTCTATGATAGAGGATGAACCAGAATGAGAGGTGTGTGTGGGAGAGGACACGAGTTGCTTGAGGGAGAATAAATCAGAGAGTGCAGAAAGTTGAAGAGATAGAGGCAGAGATGAGCAGGACACATCAATATTGGTGTTAAAGTCTCCAGTAAGGATCAGGCCAGAGAGTACATTGTGTGAAAAAGCACTTACGAGTGTCAGAAAGGAGAGATAAATCATTTAAAGAAGAAGGTCTATAAAAAAAATTCCAAACATGAAAGTAAATTCCTGTACCTTGACTGAGAGAAGAAAGAGTTCAAGGCTATTATGGAGGTTCAAAGGAACAGCATGTAAAGAAGAGTGTGCATAAATAGCAACAACAACACCGTCGCGATTTCTATCTAGGCAATAAAGTTGAAAATTTGGTAAAGAAATCTCACTATCTAGAACGTCTAGTGAGAGCCTAGTCGCATTCACACTAACCAGATAGGAAGATAGTGTTACAGAGTAGAGACAGCTCATCTCATTTACTGCAGGCATTAAAAGAAAACAGCTTAAGAGATCGGCTGGTGAAGTGAGAGGTGGAATTAGGAAGAAGAGAAGAGATTTTAAGAAAGATACTTTGGGCGTTGAAATTAAGGTTTAGGTCCTTCGTGGTTTCTTTAGATGGAGTTGATAGCTAGGGGGGGATAAGGAGATGTGGTGAAAGAAGAAGTAAAAGTAGCCCCAGAAGAGGGAGGGCAGGATGAGGATGTGAGGAGAGTTGCTGAGGGCTGATGGGAGGATGATTGGGATAGAGAGAGGGGAAGGTGTTTTGTATATAGTGAGCCTGGAGGTGAATGGTTTTGTTGGGGACATCCATGGGAGTCTTGAATTCTTTGCCTACTCACATTCATCCTTATCTACCCAAGGGTTTCCCCC
Source organism: Cladorhizidae sp. MBARI D1340-BT2 (assembly GCA_028752905.1). Lineage (NCBI taxonomy): Eukaryota > Metazoa > Porifera > Demospongiae > Poecilosclerida > Cladorhizidae > Cladorhizidae sp. MBARI D1340-BT2. The sequence goes on along the minus strand of JAQNBH010000014.1, from coordinate 28,905,389 downwards.
TATTGGCACCCTCCACTTGGCATCAAAAACATTTAGACATTATTATAACCAAGACAGTAAAAAGCTGCCAATGAGAGGAGATAATGAGCTTTGTTATTTTTGGAAGTTTTGGTCCATTATATGTAATAACAAGTTGTTCAACCAATGGGGAGAGCCATGACACTCGTACATCACAAGTAGTTCACCTGGTTTTGTTGGGGTCTGTGGTGAATAATTATTTAGACATCTGAGGAAGGTCAATATCAATGGTCAGGTCAAGAAGTCGTGCGCAACCCAAGTGTGGCCAACAACCACTGCAATGTCTCATCTGCTTCTCTCCACCTTCTTGGATTTCTTAACCAAAATGCAATTACTCCAAAACAAGATACCACTTGTGGCTACTGCAGGGTTCATTAGATAAATTTTAAAAAAGCTCACAAAGCGAGATACAAAAGTTGGCCGGAGGAGAGTTGATAAACCAGGCTACTGCAGAGTAACTATTTACAGAACTGTGTAAGCAGCATGTGCCAAGAAAAGTTTCATATCAACTGTAGCATGTGCCAAGAAAAGGAATACGCATTTTCACGCCATTTAAATACTTTTTTTACATACTTTTTCAACAGTGCCAATTGTGAAATTTTCGCCGACGACTGGTCCCCAAAGCAGCCCCCCCCCCCCCCCCCCCCCCCAAGGACCCCATCCTGGCACCATTTTGATGTGACTTGTGAGCTGTTGATGTTACTCTGTTAATGTTGCTGTTGATGTTGCTGTATTTGTGTTTTGTTTCTTGAATTCATGGTTCATGCTCCTTGTTGGGCGACTAATATCAACCTTTGAACCAAAGAGAGAGGGGGGGGAGGAAGATGGAATGAAAGCAATCAAGAAAGTTAAGAGGGAAGGCAGCGATGGCAGGCAGAGAGAGAGCAGGCAGAGAGGTGACAGGCAGAGAGAGAGCAGGCAGAGAGGTGACAGGCAGAGAGAGAGCAGGCAGAGAGGTGACAGGCAGAGCTTGAATGTGTCCATTTAGAGATATCCCCATAATGGGTTTGTTCATATATACTTGAACATAATTTCAGAGTGACTATCAATATATATCAAACATTAGAATGTATGAAACAAAGGCTAAACACCAATAAAATCATTAGCAATTAGTATTTAGGAGGTGACAGGCAGAGAGAGAGCAGGCAGAGAGGTGACAGGCAGAGAGAGAGGAGGTTATGGCAGACAGAGAGAGAGCAGGCAGAGAGAGAGGAGGTGATGGCAGACAGAGAGGGAAAGGAAGGAAAGGAAAAATAGTCATAAAGAGCTATCTGTTAGCTACTACCCTTGTGATCTCAAGACTAACCAACAAGCCCAAGAGAACATATGCCGTGTAATGAACCTGTTCAAGTGAATTTCAACTGTGATGGGGTCGTCTTTTTAGACACGTTTGGATGCACACCTTTAATGAAAAACAACATTATATCAAGCTCAGTTTAAAAATAATTGAAAATTTTATGAAGTCTCCTTAAAAAAAAATCACCATTCCAACATCAAGTTATTATATTATTGTGTTCAAATAACCAGTGGTTTAGCAGTTAAAAAAATAAAAAAATAGTTGCAACAAGTATTGAGTGTCACACAGTGCTGCCAATGTGGTGGCCGCATTAGGCTCAACAAGAATTAAAAAGCTAAAAATTAGAAATTATCATGTCAGTGAAGTCTGATTAGAAACACGAATAAGCTTATTGGTTACGATGTACATAGTAACAAATTAACTGAATTGTGAAAGAATCTCGAGTACTTCTGAATTTCCTCCATTGATGACCTTCACCTCATTAGCCACGCCTCCATGGCACATGCTGACATGTGCCCCCGTCACCTGACACGTAGCCGACATGGTGACCTCCTCGCGCATGTACTGGTGGGTGTGACCATAATTTGAGGTCACTCCCATGCCCCCAGGCCCTATTTCATTACCTTCCCTCAGCAGGTTTTCTAAAACCTGATCTCCATTCAGATTCTGATCACAGAAACCTGGAATGGAGTTGAAATCTAATGTTGGGTTTTTGTCACATGCTGGATCAGTACTCTGGAATGGGAATGATGCTTCCAGCACAGGATAGTTCTGATTCATTCCAAACTGGTTCTGAACTGGAATGTGGCTGTTTTGGAATGTATTTCCAGAGAAATTTGGAAAACACTCGGTGGATATTTGTCCAGTCCCCGCATTGGAAATCATCATTGGATATGTACTTGCCTGATTAACATCAGTGTAGGAAGAGGCTACACCCACAGAAGGCATGGATGGGGGTGTGGCAGAAGGGCTGTACGTGTGGCTTTGAAAATCGGATGCATCTGTTGCCTTGAAGCCGGACGAATCAAAGACAGAGGTTTTGATTAAGCTTTTGTCGGTGTTGGCTTTAACGTCGAAATTTGATGTGTCTTGAGGAGTTTGCGTGGTCCTTGGAATAGGTTGGACATGAGCAGTTGGGACATCAGTGCGCACGGCATGCAAGTTGGGGACAGTCTGGAGAGCAGGAGTCGTTGGTCCAGTGATGAGCGAAGTATTGGAAGTTGGAACACTAACACTTGGCATGCTCTTTGTAGTGCTGGTGATATTTTGCACGGATATGGGAGCAATGGGTGTGGTTTGGTTGTGTTGAAGTACACCTGAGGGAGCGCCTGAGGCAGAGGAGGTATGGTTCCTGATATTGGTAAGCGTAGGGGAAGGTGCACCTTGGGAGGGCGGAGATGACCCGACCTCCATATCCGCCGAGTGGGTTGATTCCACAGGAAGCATGCTACTTCCAGGGAACTCGGCGACTTCAATCCCAATATCTTTCTCGGCCATTCCTTGAAGCTTTTTGGCTTTGAAAGCCTTTACCTGGTTGTGATGAAGAACGGTCTTGACCTCCCCCGGTAACTGGTGCAATCCTTGCTCCCTTCCTTCAAGGTAAGCGTTTATGACCGATTCAGACATGTTTGCTTCCGTAAGGGATCGTACAATAGGCTTCTTGATGTCCCCATCTTTACAAAGCTGGTTCGAGTCCGACAATCGGGACAGGAAGTTGACATCTTTGTGCAGATTGAGGAAGTCTTGATTGGGGTCAGGGTTCAAGGTGTAGAGTTCATTCTGCTCAATGAAGGACAGGGAACCTTCTTCCTGGCTGTGAGGACAAACAAGAGAAATGGGAGAGTCAATAACAAGCAACAAGCAACAATAGTACCAGCAATAAGCAACAATAGTGCTGCTAAAGTGCACTACAGTACATACCAATTTTTTTTGGCAGATAATTTAATTTGGTGGTTTGCTGGAGGCAGTGCAAAATTAAATTCCGCTAATGTTTGTTGTGATGCCATTATTATTTGGTAAGTGGGACTTGTTAATTTTGCAAGAATAATACGGCATTGTTCAAGTAAGTTATAGAGAGAGGGAAGCTTCCAACTAGGTTTCCTCATCGTCGGACAAAGCCAATACCATCTGAGGTATTTGGTCAATGGCACAATTCCTTTGCAACACTGCCACTGGGAGTGGATCATTGTGGTTGCCACTCTCTCACTTACACGGCAACTCTTCACCGACGTTCGGACCCCAAACATTCTTATAAATGATGCTCTCGATCATTCAGACTCCACGAGGTGTGTGATCGACACTAATTTGGACCTGCCACTAAACAGACGAGGCCTTTCATTGCACAGGACTCAAACCTGTCCAAGTTTAAATCTACTAAATTTAATCTCCACACTAGCTAAATTAAATTTGCTAAATTTAATTCCTGCCAAACTTTCCGGCTGTTCATTTAGAGGGTTAGAGCTACCAGAAAATGTAATCAGTTACTAGAGAATCGTTTTGATAATTCCAAACTGGTCAATGCTTCTTGACTTTTCTTCGATACAGGATGATACAAAACTCCATTTATGAGCCGTTCTAACCGGGCATCGTAACTAACACATTTATTAGCTCATGCCTCCAATTTCTATTTCTGCGTCGATATATGCTAAGAGACATTTTCCGTTCTAGCCTCCCGGCAATCTGGATAATGGATACTTACCTGGAACTTCTTTCTCCTTTGCCTCGATTCTTGAAGCTACTGTGCATGTCAGAAAATATGGATTCCACAAGCAAGTGAAGTAGAGAACAACTGCTTCAGCAATCGCCATGGCAGGTACACTGCAGCTGCTCTAGCTTTGATGCCAGAGGTCAAGACAGTTCAGCAAAGCAATTCTTCAGACTCCTCTGGATGGATTTACCTGACCATGTGGGCATATTCTAAATTAGCAATCAAATGGAGATAGCAATTAGCTCGTAGGTTACGACACGCTGAAAGTGTCAAGGATCCTTGCAGTCTCCTGGAATGATATCAAAGAGAAGACCCACCGGCTCTCTTGGAGGAAGGTTCTCCCTGCGGAAGAGGAAGATGAGGAAAGCCTAGCCAGCTGAGCACCCGGTGCCAATCCTTCTGCAGCTGAGTGCCATTCCTACTCCCAGGTTCCTGGGCAAGATTTGGATGAGAGCGACAATGGGAGTGGCTTCAGACTGACACCAGTGACAATTGTTATGCTCACTTGAGCGATGCCGAGATAATTTCAGAAGTGATGTCCCGACTCACATGGATCTGATGGTGAGACAGAGGCAATAGCTGACTCCTCCACTCCATTGATCCCACATGGATGTGCACCAAAATGTTTGACAGCTGCATATATAGCTTGACCGCAGCAGCAGGAGGAAGCGAGTGCCTATAACTTATCTACGCTGAATGTCCTTTGTGAGCTCTCAGCACAGAAACCATTGACCACCATTACTCAGAAGAAGCTAACTGAATATTTCTCGGTTAGTTTATTGTAATACACATGTAGTTACATATACACATGTAGTGCTGTATATATACAACTGCAGTACAAATTAGACAGTTTGAGTAATCCAAACCAAATCACCAATTGGAACACCCCTAGGTACAGGCATATTCGGCAGGGTTTCATAGAGGGGGGGGGGGGCAGGGAGGGGGGCTGCCCCCCCATGGAATATTTTTGCCCCCCCCCCCGGAAATTGTATTATTAAAATTCATTATTGATGTTGATAAACGTTGTCACATCTTTAACCATCATGCCCCCCATAAAATCCAGATTCCTCCAGTGCCCCCCCCCCCCTTGGACATTTTTCTAAATGAAACCCTGTTCGGGATTAGCGAGGTTGCACTGTATATACATGTTCCATCCAATCTATGAATCTGCCCAATCTATAGATTGTGCAGCACAATCTATGAATGCCCATCTATTGCAATACACTTCAAAACATGGTAGCATATTAACACCCTTTGCAACAGATTCATAGATTGGATGGAACATATCGACCAGTACTTATTATCGACTAGTTATACTGAGCGAGTGTGCAAGCCAAATATCCAAACCCACCCACACAATATGGGATAGTCGACGGGAAGCCCGCGCTACTCCCACGAAAAGAGAAGAAGGGAGAAGAGGTGTTTGTGAGGCAAGTTTCTCTACATTTGGAGACTATAGCAGTTGTGCGAGTGTTCGTGGGTATTACAAACTGTGCATTATATCTTTTTTGACAGAGCATATTCTTCAAATATCTTTTTTTGCTCTAGCTACACTTGCCATGTCACTTAGTTCTTTATCTGCCAAGTCCACGTCAGTGTCACTTTTTTCTACATCATTACACTCTCAGTTGCAATCTGTTTCTTTGTTGCAAAGGGTGTTAATATGCTACCATGTTTGAGTGTATTGATTGGCATCCAATCTATGAATTCATAGATTGTGCTGCTCAATCTATAGATTGGGCAGATTCATAGGTTGGATGGAACATATATACTTCCTGGGGGAGGACACCCAGATATCTGTCCTGTCCTCCAACCCTCCCTTTGAAGCAACCCCACCCCCCAATTGAATGATTCATAGTTTGGTCACGTATATACCTGAGGATCTTTGATTTAACCTCCCAGAACTGCCTCTCCTTGGTGCCAGGTTTGTATCTCAGCATGCCCTCCATCTGCATCCAGATCCAGCCTCCAGTTGAGGACATGAAGCGAAACATGGGACTCACGGCATGTCCGGTGTGCATCACTAAGGGTAGGGGGAGAGTGGGTGTGGTCAAGGTTAATAAACATGGGACTCACGGCATGTCCGGTGTGCATCACTAAGAGTAGGGGAGAGTGGGTGTGGTCAAGGTTAATAAACATGGGACTCACGGCATGTCCGGTGTGCATCACTAAGGACAGGGGAGAGTGGGTGTGGTTAAGGTTAATAAACATGGGACTCACGGCATGTCCGGTGTGCATCACTAAGGGTAGGGGAGAGTGGGTGTGGCCAAGGTTAATAAACATGGGACTCACGGCATGTCCGGTGTGCATCACTAAGAGTAGGGGAGAGTGGGTGTGGTCAAGGTTAATAAACATGGGACTCACGGCATGTCCGGTGTGCATCACTAAGAGTAGGGGAGAGTGGGTGTGGTCAAGGTTAATAAACATGGGACTCACGGCATGTCCGGTGTGCATCACTAAGGGTAGGGGAGAGTGGGTGTGGCCAAGGTTAATAAACATGGGACTCACGGCATGTCTGGTGTGCATCACTAAGAGTAGGGGAGAATGGGTGTGGCCAAGGTTGATAAACATGGGATGTCCGGTGTGCATCACTAAGGGTAGGGGGAGTGGGTGTGGTCAAGGTTGATAAACATGGGACTCACGGCATGTCCGGTGTGCATCACTAAGGGTAGGGGAGAGTGGGTGTGGTCAAGGTTAATAAACATGGGACTCACGGCATGCCCGGTGTGCATCACTAAGGGCAGGGGAGAGTGGGTGTGGTCAAGGTTAATAAACATAGACACGGCATGTCTGGTGTGCATCACTAAGGGTAGGGGAGAGTGGGTGTGGTCAAGGTTGATAAACATGGGACTCACGGCATGTCCGGTGTGCATCACTAAGGGTAGGGGAGAGTGGGTGTGGTCAATGTTAATAAACATGGGACTCACGGCATGTCCGGTGTGCATCACTAAGAGTAGGTGGAGAGTGGGTGTGGTCAAGGTTAATAAACATGGGACTCACGGCATGTCCGGTGTGCATCACTAAGGGTAGGGTAGAGTGGGTGTGGTCAAGGTTAATAAACATGGGACTCACGGCATGTCCGGTGTGCATCACTAAGGGTAGGGGAGAGTGGGTGTGGTCAAGGTTAATAAACATGGGACTCACGGCATGTCCGGTGTGCATCACTAAGGGTAGGGGAGAGTGGGTGTGGTCAAGGTTAATAAACATGGGACTCACGGCATGTCCGGTGTGCAACACTAAGGGTAGGGGAGAGTGGGTGTGGTCAAGGTTGATAAACATGGGACTCACGGCATGTCCGGTGTGCATCACTAAGGGTAGGTGGGAGTGGGTGTGGTCAAGGTTAATAAACATGGGACTCACGGCATGCCCGGTGTGCATCACTAAGGGTAGGGGAGAGTGGGTGTGGTCAAGGTTAATCAACATGGGACTCACGGCATGTCCGGTGTGCATCACTAAGGGTAGGGGAGAGTGGGTGTGGTCAAGGTTAGTAAACATAGACACGGCATGTCCGGTGTGCATCACTAAGGGCAGGGGAGAGTGGGTGTGGTCAAGGTTAATAAACATGGGACTCACGGCATGTCCGGTGTGCATCACTAAGAGTAGGGGAGAGTGGGTGTGGTCAAGGTTAATAAACATGGGACTCACAGCATGTCCGGTGTGCATCACTAATTCAATTGATTACCCTCTTACACAACCTGTCACACAGTGTGTGTGTGTGCGCATGTGTGTGTGTGTGTGTGTGTGTGTGTACTACTGAACAGCAGACAGGCTGATTCAGAGGTAATACTCCAGAAATAAATGAATCTGTGCTAAAAACCTGCCAACTCGCTTCCTTGCAACACTTACACATGACTTCACAGGGAATCAGTTTTAAGTAGTCGGCAGGGTGGAAGTAATCTTTTAGGCGAGAGCCGATGAAGTTGTCTGTGGAAAATCCTGTTATATCTAGAACCCTGTGTGGGGAGAGAGTGCGAGGATCAAGAACATGTGAGGAGTGAGGGTGGGATGGGGGTGGGTAGGACAAGGGAGGAGAGAGGAGGGAGTGTGAGATGAGAGTGAGATGAGGGAAGAAGTAGTGAGGATGGAATGAGGGAAAGTGATATGAGGGAAGATGATGTATTACAAGATATTTGAGGAAGGCAGGCATAGGAAGGGGGGAGAAATATCAACTAAATATCAAAACCAGAGAAGAGGCAGAGAAGACAAAAAGGGGACAGTAAATGGAGGAGGAGATGGATGAAGAAGAGACATAAAGAAGGAAGGCAAGAAGCCAGAAATGGAGGAGGAGATGAATGAAGAAGAGACATAAAGAAGGAAGGCAAGAAGCCAGAAATGGAGGAGGAGATGAATGAAGAAGAGACATGACATAAAGAAGGAAGGCAGAATTGGAGGAGGAGATGAATGAAGAAGAGACATAAAGAAGGAAGGCAAGAAGCCAGAAATGGAGGAGGAGATGGAGACATAAAGAAGGAAGGCAAGAAGTCAGAAATGGAGGAGGAGGTGGATGAAGAAGAGACATAAAGAAGGAAGGCAAGAAGCCAGAAATGGAGGCGGAGAGGAATGAAGAAGAGACTAAAGAAGGAAGGCAAGAAGAAATGGAGGTGCAACGTGGAGAAAGAAAGTGAGAGGTGGCAGGAAAGGTGGTAGAGCTAATGGAGATTGAGAGAGATGGAAGAAGGGAAAGAAGAGAAGAAGGCAAGATATGAGAAGATGCACATTCAATACAGTGAAAAAAGTGGCTCGAGATCAATGGCATTCATAGCAGGTACTTACTGGCTCTCCACCGCGACAATCTTCATGCTGAGGCTGATGGTGGTGGTGAAGTGTGGCTGAGGCATGGACAGCTCGAGGATGGAGGACGTGTACTCTATAAGACGGCACTCTCCCACAAATCCCATCACTTCCAAGACCGACGTTTGCGTCCCACATTTAGAATCCTTACCTCCAGGTTTAGTTCTGGAAGTCGGATCTTTGCAAGAACTGACCTTCAAGCTTCCTGTCACTTGCACTCTCTGAGGACAGAAAAGACGGGCATCAATTTACCAATCTTGTGATCGTCATGTGATCACGATGGCCGCTATTTCTCAACTCACCGTGTACGACACGAAGCGAGAGAGTTGTATTCTCCCCGGGGACATGGTTGACTTTATCCGCAGGTAGAACTGGCGTGGTTGGGTGTCTTTCCCCTTGTTAATGATACCTGGTGTAAGATGTACCAGTATGTGTGCGATGATAGGGGAGGCATGGCAGGTGGAGGGGAATACACTCAAGTTCTTTGTTACCTTGGATGGGGAGTGGGGGTTGCTACAAATTAATTTGCCTTCACTTTCAAAATTAATGATGGCAGTGAAGGCAAAAGAAATGATTGTGGAGAAAACCTTATCAGTGATAATTATTATTACTACTACTATTACTATTATTATTACTACTACTATTACTATTATTATTATTACTATTATTACTATTATTATTATTATTATTATTATTATTATTATTATTATTATTATTATTATTACATTACTATTACTACTATTATTACTATTACTATTATTATTATTATTACTATTACTACTATTATTATTATTACTACTACTACTACTACTACTACTACTACTATTATTATTATTATTATTATTACTATTATTATTCTCAATGAGCTCTCAGTTGACATAACAACACATTACAATAACTTCTCAATAATCAACATAAAATTGTCTTCTCTCGGCTTCGACTAGATGCTCGAGCCTTCATCAGGAATAATGAGACACTACGACTCGCATGAGCCTGCTACCAGTAGCTAGCTATCCACCATGAGCTACCGACACACGTGTTCAGCACGTAAACCAGCACATGTGTCCGAAACGAGAACCGGCACACGTGTTTAGCACGTGACCCGGATGTAACAACAACAACAACGACGATGATGACAACAACAACAATGCCAACAACAACAATGACAGCAACAACAATGACAACAACAACAACAACAACAATTAATAAACTACTATTATATTTATTATAATATTTATTATTATTATTAATCGATTAATTAATTTATTTTTAATATTTTATTTATTAATTAATAATAATTTTTTATTAAAAAAAATACATTCACACATGCTGGACACGTGTGGCCGGTAGCACAAAAACATCGAGAGAATGATTATTGAGAAGGTCATTGTTATTATTATTATTATTATTACTATTACTATTACTATTACTACTACTACTACTACTACTACTACTACTACTACTACTTATTATTATTATTAAAATTTACATTAATTATATATTTAAATTATTTTATATATTTTTTATTTATTTATTATTATATTTATTTTCAATGAACTCTCAGTTGAAATAATAACATTATAATAACCTTCTCAATAATCCACTTAAAAAATTGTATTATCTCGCCAAGACTCGCATGAGCCTGCTAGTCGAAATGTTGAGAGAATACAATTTCAAGTTGATTATTGTAATATTTTTTATTTGTTTGTTTGTCTATTATTATTATTATTATTATTTTAATCGATTAATTAATGATTTTTTAAAAATTTGTTTAATTGGTGTTCTTTCATTCATTCATTTATTATTTATTTATTTACATCCGGCTCACGTGCTGGACGCATGTGCCGGTAGCACGTGGTGGATAGCTAGCTACCGGTATATAGTGGCTCACCACACGAGTCTTGGCATCTGATGAAGGCTAGAGCATCTACATAGTCGAAACGTCGACAATTTCAAGTTGATTATTGAGAAGGTTATTATTATTATTATTATTATTATTATTATTATTATTATTATTATTATTATTATTATTATTATTATTATTATTGCTACTACTACTACTACTACTAATGCTACTACTACTATTATTATTATTATTATTTTAATAATATTATTATTATTATTATTATTATTATTATTACTATTACTATTATTACAATTATTATTACTAATACTATTATTATTATCAATATTAATTATTACTATTATTACTATTATTATTATTACAATTATAATACTTTTATTATTACTATTATTATTACTATTATTATTATTATTACTACTACTACTACTACTACTACTACTATCACTATTACTACTATTACTATTTTACTACTAAATATTACTATTATTAATATTTATATTATTATTGTTGTTATTATTATATTATTATTTATTATTATATTATTATTATTATTATTACTACTATTACACTACTACTACTACTACTATTATTATTATAATTACTATTATTATTATTATTATATTATTATTATTATTATGATGATGATGATTTATGATGATGATGATTATGTTGTTGTTGTTGTTGTTTGTTATTACTGTACCCATAGACCACAACCTGTTAGATGACCCTTTACCATACATACCAACCATACAATATCGGTGTGTACATGGTTAAGTGTCATCTAACATCATTGTTGCAATTTCATGTGGAATGAGTGCCTACCATTTGGGAGAGCATTTTTGGCCAGCCACAAGGAAAATTAATAATAATAATAATAAATGTCATTGTTGCTACATATTAAATCTCATGGGAAGAAGTGCCTACCACTTGGGAGAGCATTTTTGGCCACGAGGTTATCTTCGATGATTTCCGCATCGTCTGGATGTGTGATGTCCTTCAAGTTTAGACCAATCACATCATTCTGAGTCAGGCCAAGGTACGATGCTATTGACTCTGAAACGAACAGTATGGTTCCAGCTTTGTCCAGAACTAACAGAAAACCATCTAAAGCCTGGAGTGGGAAGGGGGGGGGGGGGGGGGGGGGGAGGGAGAGAAGGAGGCAGACAAGGAGAGAGGAAGGAAGCGACAAGAAGAGGAAGGGGAGAGACAGGAAGAGAAGGGAAAGGAGGAGAGAGAAGCAAGGACAGATTTAGGGGGGGGGGGGGGGGACAAGCAAGGAGAGAGGAGAGGCGAGATATGGTGAGGGAGAAAAGAGAGGGAAGACAGAGAGAGAGTGTGACCCAACACAGGAATTGTACCGGTCCCTGATGTGCGTGAAAAATACATTATCGTGACAGAAGCCATACAAGATATAATGCTATCAATATTGTGCATTCCTCTGGAGTTGCATGCAACACAATTTCTAAAATGGATTAGCATTAGTCAGCAGAGAACATGATCTCAAGAGTCATACTCGAGCAAAGACAAGCGAGTGTGTGCAGCGCATCCAAGGAAGTTGTTTTAACCGTTCGAGCAGTAACACCTCTCAAGCCTTGCAGTGTTGTACATGCAAGCCCTCGCGAAGACTTCTCCCTTTCCCCCTTTTCTGAATGGTACAGGGAAGTGCAGTAGCGATCCCTGCAGTGGTCTGACATTCAAAATGGCACACAAGAGGAAGACACCATAGCAGTGAAATTTCAAGGGCATTGAAAGCAGCTTCTCCGAGCATGACTGAATGAAGGTCTCCCACGGCCTCCTCCCCCTCTCACTGCTGGGAAGGTCTAGTCCAGACATCTTCAGGTACAGGCTATAAAGAAGAGACTAGCTAGAATCTAAGCAAACACCACTCTCGGTCTTCTGTCAAAATGAGTAACACTTGCGCGACCTCGGGGAGTTTGAGTGTATATATTTATATTTGATCTGCATGGGAGGAGTTTGAGTGTATATATTTATATTTGATCTGCATGGGAGGAGTTTGAGTGTATATATTTATATTTGATCTGCATGGGAGGAGTATTTACATGGGAGGAGTATTTATATTGGATCTGCATGGGAGGAGTTTGAGTGTATATATTTCTATTTGATCTGCATGGGAGGAGTTTGAGTGTATATATTTCTATTGGATCTGCATGGGAGGAGTTTGAGAGGAGTTTGAGTGTATATATTTATATTTGATCTGCATGGGAGGAGTTTGAGGTTTGAGTGTATATATTTATATTTGATCTGCGTGGGAGGAGTTTGAGTGTATATATTTTATCTGCATGGGAGGAGTTTGAGTGTATATATTTATATTTGATCTGCATGGGAGGAGTTCATGGGAGGAGTTTGAGTGTATATATTTATATTTGATCTGCACGGGAGGAGTTTGAGTGTATATATTTTATCTGTATGGGAGGAGTTTGAGCATGGGAGGAGTTTGAGTGTATATATTTATATTTAATCTGCATGGGAGGAGTTTGAGTGTATATATTTATATTTGATCTGCATGGGAGGAGTTTGAGTTGAGTGTAGTATATTTATATTGGATCTGCATGGGAGGAGTTTGGGAGGAGTTTGAGTGTATATATTTATATTAGATCTGCATGGGAGGAGTTTGAGTGTATATATTTATATTAGATCTGCATGGGAGGAGTTTGAGTGTATATATTTATATTAGATCTGCATGGGAGGAGTTTGAGTGTATATATTTATATTTGATCTGCATGGGAGGAGTTTGAGTGTATATATTTATATTTGATCTGCATGGGAGGAGTTTGAGTGTATATATTTAGATTAGATCTTCATGGGAGGAGTTTGAGTGTATGTATTTATATTTGATCTGCATGGGAGGAGTTTGAGTGTATATATTTATATTGGATCTGCACGGGAGTAGTTTGAGTGTATATATTTATATTGGATCTGCATGGGAGGAGTTTGAGTGTATATATTTATATTTGATCTGTGTGGGAGGAGTTTGAGTGTATATATTTATATTTGATCTGCATGGGAGGAGTTTGAGTGTATATATTTATATTTGATCTGCATGGGAGGAGTTTGAGGAGTTTGAGTGTATATATTTATATTGGATCTGCATGGGAGGAGTTTGAGTGTATATATTTATATTTGATCTGCGTGGGAGGAGTTCGTGGGAGGAGTTTGAGTGTATATATTTATATTTGATGTGTGGGAGGAGTTTGAGTGTATATATTTATATTTGATCTGCACGGGAGGAGTTTGAGTGTATATATTTATATTTGATCTGCGTGGGAGGAGTTTGAGAGGAGTTTGAGTGTATATGTTTATATTGGATCTGCATGGGAGGAGTTTGAGTGTATATATTTATATTTGATCTGCATGGGAGGAGTTTGAGTGTATATATTTATATTGGATCTGCATGGGAGGAGTTTGAGCGTATATATATTTATATTTGATCTGCATCGGAGGAGTTTGAGTGTATATATTTATATTTGATCTGCATGGGAGGAGTTTGAGGAGTTTGAGTGTATATATTTATATTTGATCTGCATGGGAGGAGTTTGAGTGTATATTTTTTATATTTGATCTGCATGGGAGGAGTTTGAGTGTATATATTTATATTTGATCTGTGTGGGAGGAGTTTGAGTGTATATATATTTATATTTGATCTGCATGGGAGGAGTTTGAGTGTATATATTTATATTTGATCTGCATGGGAGGAGTTTGAGGAGTTTGAGTGTATATAGTTATATTTGATCTGCATGGGAGGAGTTTGAGTGTATATATATTTATATTTGATCTGCATGGGAGGAGTTTGAGTGTATATATTTATATTTGATCTGCATGGGAGGAGTTTGAGTGTATATATATTTATATTTGATCTGCATGGGAGGAGTTTGAGTGTATATATTTATATTTGATCTGCGTGGGAGGAGTTTGAGGAGTTTGAGTGTATATATTTATGTTTGATCTGCATGGGAGGAGTTTGAGTGTATATATTTATATTTGATCTGCATGGGAGGAGTTTGAGGAGTTTGAGTGTATATATTTATATTTGATCTGCATGGGAGGAGTTTGAGTGTATATATTTATATTGGATCTGCATGGGAGGAGTTTGAGTGTATATATTTATATTTGATCTGCATGGGAGGAGTTTGAGGAGTTTGAGTGTATATATTTATATTTGATCTGCATGGGAGGAGTTTGAGTGTATATATTTATATTTGATCTGCATGGGAGGAGTTTGAGAGGAGTTTGAGTTGCATGGGAGGAGTTTGAGTGAAGTAAATTGGATCGCCTTTCACAAAAGTAAGGTATGCCCTTTGACCTTTTCAAATAATGAACACCTAACAGATTTAAAAAAAGAGGATAACATATGATGTTAATATGTTAAAAGGTAAAGGGTCTTCTCATGCGGTCCACATCGGAGAATTGTTGCTTCCTCTTCTTCTGTTGTCAAGCAAATCATTTTTATGTTTTCAAATAAAAACATCTTTGTCTTACTTAATTTCACAAGCGGACATCCAGTCTTAGTATGCTTCCTCATTCACATGCAAAGCCATTGAACGAGTACACACAAAGACTTAAATGTGTCCCTGCATTATGGAGTGCCAAGGACAGAGGGAATATCTCCTGACAGGCCACCATAGGCACGTGCAAACACCAATTAGGACATCTTCACATAAGAATTAAATACTTCATTTCCTCGGTTTGAACGCGCCCTTATTAGCCCGCGCATCGGCAGGAAATATGAAAGCTCACGAGAAAATGCGCTGTCTGGATTGGGTGGAAAAAGCTTGGTAATCTCGCACAATTGAAAGTGGGAATCAAACCCTCCAAAAATTGCGGCATTTTAGTGGAGCAAGTTGGGGTCACATTATTCACTGCTTAAAGCCCGGGCAGGTACCTGAAAGTACTGCAGGAAATATCGACAAAGAAACGGCCAAAGGGCCAAACGCCATAGAAAAGGGGTGGGGGAGAGTGACGTTGATGCTTACTTCCAACTGAGATGGCCGACCATGAAGGACAATAGCTAGAGCACGCACACTGCTATTATAAATAATTGCCACTATTGTGTGGTTGTCAAACTCAAGGCTGCTAAATCATACTCTCTTTGACTCCGAGACGCATCTCATTACCTCTAAGGCCAAAAGTGAATCGAATTGCTCCAGCTTTCTTTGGCACTATAACCATTCCTGGACATCAAGGTGTTGGTTTATCCACTTTGGATATGACAGCGATAGATTCCATTCTGGTAAGCTCTTCTTTCACTTTTGGTCTTAAGAGATAATGGGGTGTGTCTCGGAGTCAAGAGAGGATAGCACCAGCCTTCAGTTTAGCTTCATACTCAGGGCTTTGAAAGACCAATGGATACTTCAGCGTTATGCTAGCCTGAATGTCGAGTTTTCCCTCGACACTTACGTCCAATCGTACTGCAAGATTCAGGGCAGATATAGCTGGCAGTCTTCAGACAGTTAACTACAAATATGCAATTGATTATGCTGGTTGAATCTCGCTCTCTCGAAAATCACATTTCGTCGGACTTGGAAGAAGCCCATGAATATTACACGTTCTGTAATGAGAATAGAACATGAGGGTTCAGCTCATGGAATGAGAATAGAACACAAGGGTTCAGCTCATGGAATGAGAATAGAACACGAGGGTTCAGCTCATGGAATGAGAATAGAACACGGGGGTTCAGCTCATGGAATGAGAATAGAACACGAGGGTTCAGCTCATGGAATGAGAATAGAACACGAGGGTTCAGCTCATGGAATGAGAATAGAACACGAGGGTTCAGCTCATGGAATGAGAATAGAACACGAGGGTTCAGCTCATGGAATGAGAATAGAACACGAGGGTTCAGCTCATGGAATGAGAATAGAACACGAGGGTTCTAATTGAGGAAATAAGGTACTGTATGCGCAGAAGCCTGGACTATTCTGAACCTGCACACATGCCCAGTATATCGCTGAATTATAAAAATAAATAAATAAATAACTAAATGCAAATTAACAAAGAAACAAATAAATAATTAATAAATAAATAAATGCACAAATAAAAAGTTAGGAAAAATGTTTTGAAAGTATAACAGCCATGGTCTCTGCCTGGGGGCCTTTTCTGCTGATTCTAGTGAAAGTATAACAGCCATGGTCTCTGCCTGGGGGCCTTTTCTGCTGATTCTAGTGAAAGTATAACAGCCATGGTCTCTGCCTGGGGGCCTTGCTGATTCTAGTGAAAGTATAACAGCCATGGTCTCTGCCTGGGGGCCTTGCTGATTCTAGTGAAAGTATAACAGCCATGGTCTCTGCCTGGGGGCTGATTCTAGTGAAAGTATAACCGCCATGGTCTCTTCCTGGCCTTTACTGCTGATTCTAGTGAAAGTATAACTGCCTCCTGGCCTTTACTGCTGATTCAAGTGAAAGTATAACAGCCATGGCCTCTGCCTGGCCTTTACTGCTGATTCTGGAAGCCCTTGTTTGGAGAAAAGCTGCTCAGGCACATGAGGAACTACTCTGAATCCCTTCTCTCTTGAGAAAACAGGTAATTTTGGATGAATTTCTCTGTTATAAGTCTCATTGTAGACATAGCTACATAGCCATGCATAGCTTTTGTAAGCTCACCTCAACATGACCAATTCTTATACCAAACTTCAGCTTATTGAATCTGCATTCTAATTATAAGAAGAAATTTTTAAATGCCATAAAAAGTCAAAGTTCAATTTGCTCATAACTGAGTTCAGATACACACAGTTTCTCTAAACAACCATCTTTTACAGTACACCATTATTAGCAGCACGTCTCTATCCCACGTACCTCAGTCATCATGTCCCCAAACATGCTCGCTCCAGAGCCACTCCCCTTCCTCTTATCACCTGACAAGGCTACAGAGAAAGAAAGAATAACACAAACATCACATTGGTCGGTCGTCAAAACACTGGTTTTCTTCGCAATACTGGAAGAACGACTCCTGCTCTTTCAAGTTGAGTTAACATTCTGATGGATTAATGTATGCAATCATGTTGAAGAAGGCGAATGGAAAAGCCTCTGAAATGTTCCACTACATATTAGACTGTCCTGGCAATGGAAAAGCCTTTCCACTACATATTAGACTGTCCTGGAATGGAAAAGCCTTTCCACTACATATTAGTACTGTCCTGGAATGGAAAAGCCTTTCCACTACATATTAGTACTGTCCTGGAATGGAAAAGCCTTTCCACTACATATTAGTACTGTCCTGGAATGGAAAAGCATTTTCACTACATACTAGTACTGTCCTGGAATGGAAAAGTCTTTCCACTACATATTAGTACTGTCCTGGAATGGAAAAGCCTTTCCACTACATATTAGTACTGTCCTGGAATGGAAAGTCTTTCCACTACATATTAGTACTGTCCTGGAATGGAAAAGCCTTTCCACTACATACTAGTACTGTCCTGGAATGGAAAAGCATTTTCACTACATACTAGTACTGTCCTGGAATGGAAAAGTCTTTCCACTACATATTAGTACTGTCCTGGAATGGAAAAGCCTTTCCACTACATATTAGTACTGTCCTGGAATGGAAAGTCTTTCCACTACATATTAGTACTGTCCTGGAATGGAAAAGCCTTTCCACTACATATTAGTACTGTCCTGGAATGGAAAAGTCTTTCCACTACATATTAGTATTGTCCTGGAATGGAAAAGCCTTTCCACTACATATTAGTACTGTCCTGGAATGGAAAAGTCTTTCCACTACATATTAGTACTGTCCTGGAATGGAAAACTACATACTAGTACATGTACTGTCCTAGAATGGAAAAGCCTTTGAAATATTCCACTACATACTAGTACATAACTGTCTTGGTCAACATGAAGTCTGCTTCTTGTAGATATATCTACAAACTCGGACATTGTTCACAAAAGGAATTATTAGAAAATGAACTGCATGCACTAAACACTGGACTTTCCACCTGCACATGCCCGGTCGTTTGCTCTATTTATATATAGCAGCCGTAAACCTTTACTTCCTGTTTAATCAGACAAAATGAAATATATAAATGAAAAATAATAATAAGTAAATGAATAAATAATAAATAAATAATAATAATAAATAAATAGTAGCAGTATTTCTATGTCTGAAGCTATAATAAATAAATAGACAAATAATAAATAAATAAATAATAAATAAATATATATATAAATAATGATGATGAATGAATTAAATGGCTGACGATTAATGATTACAACTGCTGTTATGAACAGTTCCTTCCTGGTCTTTACTGCTGTTTCTGGAAGTCCTTCTTTGGAGTAGCTGCACATGCACCTATGCTTACCTGGAACTGCTCTGAATCCCTTCACTCTTGATAAAGGAGTCACTTGTGGATGGATTTCAGTGCTATAAGTTTCGTTGTTGACATAGCAACATTACACCACGTAAGCTTTGGTTTGCTTGCCTCAATGGAGCTGATTTTGCAGTTTATTGTACTTGCGTGCAATAAATTATTCCAGGGAAAACAATATTTGTAGTTTATTGTACTTGCGTGCAATAAATTATTCCAGGGAAAACAATAATGAAAAAACACAACTCGGTGGTCAATTGGTTAACATGCAGTATATTCATGATATACTGGTTTTGAAGGCCATATAAGGAACAGAAACACTAAGATTACTATTTGTAAAGGTAACAAGTCTTACGTGAGTCAGTGAATGGCTTCATAACCTCCTGATGAAGTAGCAAAAGTGTACACATTGTGTGTGCATGTGTGCGTGTGTGTGCATGTGTGTGTGTGTGTGTGTGAGGGTGTATGTGTGTGCATGTGTGTGTGTATGAGGGTTTGGGTATGTGCACACAAGTGTGTGTGTGTGTGTGAGAGGGTGTATGTGTGTGCATGTGTGCGTGTGTGTGAGGGTGTATGTGTGTGCATGTGTGTGTGTATGAGGGTTTGGGTGTGTGCACACAAGTGTGTGTGTGTGTGAGGGTGTATGTGTGTGCATGTGTGTGAGGGTGTATGTGTGTGCATGTGTGTGTGTATGAGGGTTTGGGTATGTGCACACAAGTGTGTGTGTGTGTGTGTGAGTGTGTGTGTGCCTGGCCACCTCCCAGTTTGAATATGATTTAACTGCCATGCCCATGAGAGTGGAGAGGGTACTTCCCTCCTCACCACTTCAAGCTAGACATTGTTACACGATATTGTGTTTCATTAGGCATCATTAGGCACCAAGAAGAGGGGAAATGGTAAATTAATATATAGGCACACTAAGTAGATTAGAAAATCATTATATTAAGGGGGGACTATGCGTCAAAACCACAAAATAGTTGTACCTATTTCTAATTGTCATAACTTTTTTCCTCTTTCGTCTACACAAGTATTTATGATACTAAAGTCTTTATTATTCTGTGTTTGTTTTTATAAAGTGTTAATATCTCTATATACACAATTTTGTTCAGAAGATACATGCAGAAACATCGAGGTGACTCCATGATATTTGTGGCAGACCTAGCTGGCTAACCATTTGAAGTCATTTACTCATAATGGGTGTGTGGCTTGCTAAGGAGTGTCTCAGTGATATCCATGGAGCAAAGTTACCATATGTTGTCATGTTGATTAGTTACACACTTACAGAGTCTGAAAAACTGATAAAAACTAGAGGCCACCTCTTCCAACTACCATCTCTTGGCAATCCTTGCAGTAAACAAAAATCTGATTCATGGATATCACAGAGTACTAAAATAGCTCTAAAATGACATACATAGCCAAAAAATTGAGCAAACGGTTTTAAAGTTATTCTCGCAACAAGAAATATTTCCATTAATTGTGGGAATAAGCATTCCAAGTTTGGAAAACGAAATGTTTGAGTTAGCACTGAAATAAATTGACAAAATATGTTCTTTCACAAGTTTTAGCAATTCCTTGATCTTTTTTTTTTTACTTCCGTGACTCTTGGGTTTTTCTGTGCCTATATCTACATGTAAGAAAGAAAAATATGATGAAAATTGTTATGGAATTTTCCTTTACAGCTGAATGTTTTTGCATGTCAAAGAAATGTATGATGAAGTAGATCCAACATAACTTTGAAAGAAGCATCCTATGTCTCCAAAACTTTGGAAATAGCAAGTAGATAGATGCAACAACAGTTTGAACTGATTTCATGTGTAGTCGCCATGGGTGTGTGTGGGGGGAGGGGGGTGGGGGGAACGCATGTCATTTTATTCCCTATTTCCTTATGCTTTGTTCCTAATGATATGTTGAATGTCTCTGCAGACATATTTTCTGGGAAGATACATCAAGATCCCTAAATAAGTTGATATCTTGCCTAATGATATGTTGAATGTCTCTGCAGACATATTTTCTCGGAAGATACATCAAGATCCCTAAATAAGTTGATCTATCTTGCAGTACAATTCATAACTGCCCTAATTAACAAGACCAAAGTCCCAGATTTTGTCAACTGATAGAGAAGGCCCTTATCTGCAACATGTGAACAGATTATCAATAAATGTAGTGGTTTTTCACTGGCAGGCCACAGCTTTGGCAAATTGAAAACAACAGGAAAAATCCCAAACCTCACCACTTCAAATCACCATAACTTGCTAATACTTAGAGTACTCAAAATTTTGGCACGTACAAAAGACAGACAATTAGAAGGGCTATCCGGTGATATAGAAATTATCTTTTTTGAATAAAGTTTAGAAAAGTTATGAGCTTTACGGCAAAAAAACAAGATTTTTGGGGGGAAATGAGAAACATATAGACCCAATTAGGGCAAATATCATGCAAGATGTGTCCTCTTTGTAGTTTCTTGATCCGTTACATGGGGAAAAAAATTGTTTGCCAGAAGAAGGGGGGGGAAAAAGAGGAAAAAAGAAATTTCGAATTTTGGAGGCACAGCCCCCCCTTAAGATTATATATAGGCACACTAAGTAGATTAGAAAATCATTATAATTATTAAGATTATATATAGGCACACTAACTAGATTAGAAAATCATTATATTAAGATTATATATAGGCACACTAAGTAGATTAGAAAATCATTATATTAACATTATATATAGGCACACTAAGTAGATTTATATTAAGATTATATATAGGCACACTAAGTGGATTAGAAAATCATTATATTAAGATTATATATAGGCACACTAAGTAGATTAGAAAATCATTATATTAAGATTATATATAGGCACACTAACTAGATAAGAAAATCATTATATTAAGATTATATATAGGCACACTAAGTAGATTTAGAAAATCATTATATTAAGATTATATATAGACACACTAAGTAGATTAGAACATCATTATATTAAGATTATATATAGATACACTAAGTAGATTAGAAAATCATTATATTAAGATTATATATAGGCACACTAGAAAATAATTATATTAAGATTATATATAGGCACACTAAGTAGATTATTATATTAAGATTATATATAGGCATACTATTAAAAATCATTATATTAAGCATGTATAGACAACTAAGAAGATTGATGATATTATTATTTATTATTGTTGCTGTGGTGATATGGTGCTAATAGGGTGTAATTTTTTGTCCTGAAATTAGCAATGTTGAACGAAGGCGTGGCAATGTACGGGTGGAAAGTTCACACACACACAGAGGCTGTTTAGTGCTCGTGTGATGATGTGTTAAGTTTACACACACAGAGAGAGGCTGTTTAGTGCTCGTGTGATGGTGTGTTAAGTTCACACAAACATGGAGGATGTTTACTAGCATCAAGCATAGTGCTGGAATAATCATAGTGCTGGAAGACTCCTAGCATCAAGCATAGTGCTGGAATAATAGGAGACTCCTAGCATCAAGCATAGTGCTGGAATAATAGGAGACTCCTAGCATCAAGCATAGTGCTGGAATAATAGGAGACTCCTAGCATCAAGCATAGTGCTGGAATAATAGGAGACTCCTAGCATCAAGCATAGTGCTGGAATAATAGGAGACTCCTAGCATCAAGCACAGTTCTGGAATAATAGGAGACTCCTAGCATCAAGCATAGTGCTGGAATAATAGGAGACTCCTAGCATCAAGCATAGTGCTGGAATAATAGGAGACTCCTAGCATCAAGCATAGTGCTGGAATAATAGGAGACTCCTAGCATCAAGCATAGTGCTGGAATAATAGGAGACTCCTAGCATCAAGCATAGTGCTGGAATAATACTAATAGGAGACTCCTAGCATCAAGCATAGTGCTAGAATAATAGGAGACTGCTAGCATCAAGCATAGTGCAGGAATAATAAGAGACTCCTAGCATCAAGCATAGTGCTGGAATAATAGGAGACTCCTAGCATCAAGCATAGTGCTGGAATAATAGGAGACTCCTAGCATCAAGCATAGTGCTGGAATAATAGGAGACTCCTAGCATCAAGCATAGTGCTGGAATAATAGGAGACTCCTAGCATCAAGCATAGTGCTGGAATAATAGGAGACTCCTAGCATCAAGCATAGTGCTGGAATAATAGGAGACTCCTAGCATCAAGCATAGTGCTGGAATAATAGGAGACTCCTAGCATCAAGCATAGTGCTGGAATAATAGGAGACTCCTAGCAACAAGCATAGCGCTGGAATAATAGGAGACTCCTAGCATCAAGCATAGTGCTGGAATAATAGGAGACTCCTAGCATCAAGCATAGTGCTGGAATAATAGAAGACTCCTAGCATCAAGCATAGTGCAGGAATAATAGGAGACTCCTAGCAGCAAGCATAGTGCTGGAATAATAGGAGACTCCTAGCATCAAGCATAGTGCTGGAATAATAGGAGACTCCTAGCATCAAGCATAGTGCTGGAATAATAGGAGACTCCTAGCATCAAGCATAGTGCTGGAATAATAGGAGACTCCTAGCATCAAGCATAGTGCTGGAATAATAGGAGACTCCTAGCATCAAGCATAGTGCTGGAATAATAGGAGACTCCTAGCATCAAGCATAGTGCGAGGAAGTGTAGCATCAAACAGTTGTGCAGATCCCATCGCGGTGAGATGAAGGAACAGGATGTCTACAAATCAGCCTGGTTCCCAGGATTAGTAAAATATACCAACTCAAGAGTGTAGGCAGTGGCAACCTGTACTCAACAGTGTGGAAAGCTAGATATAACCGAGTGAGCTGCTAACAACAGTAGGTTTGCCAAGCATCAAATAGACTGAAACCCTACAAGCACGTCTATATATGCACTGAAAAAGCACCCATTCACCATCAGAGATGAATAATCAAATTTAATCCGACAAGATATTTTAATTGTGTACTTGCAATGTCGAGTCCAAGTCAACACCAAACCTTCTCAGAGTGCAACTCATTAGTACATATTTCTTAAGGGTGTAACAACACCCACTGGGCTGAGGCAGGTTGAAGTATGTTGACAATAGCTCTATAGGGACAAACACTGGACCTACACCACACTGGGTTGAGGCAGGTTGGAGTAGGTTGACATTAGCTCTATGAGGACACACACTCAGCCACACTGGGCTGAGGTAGGTTGAGTATGTTGACAATAGCTCTATGGGGACACACACTGGACCAACACCACACTGGGTTGAGGCAGATTGAAGTATGTTGACAATAGCTCTATAGGGACAAACACTGGACCTACACCACACTGGGTTGAGGCAGGTTGAAGTAGGTTGACAATAGCTCTATGGGGACACACACTAGACCTACACCACACTGGGTTGAGGCAGATTGAAGTAGGTTGCTATGGGGACACACACTGGACCAACATCACACTGCGTTGAGGCAGGTTGGAGTAGGTTGACAATAGCTCTGTGGGGACACACACTGGACCAACATCACATTGGGTTGAGGCAGGTTGAAGTAGGTTGACAATAGCTCTATGGGGACACACACTGGACCAACACCACACTGGGTTGAGGCAGGTTGAAGTATGTTGACAATAGCTCTATAGGGACAAACACTGGACCTACACCACACTGGGTTGAGGCAGGTTGGAGTAGGTTGACATTAGCTCTATGGGGATACACACTGGACCAACACCACACTGGGTTGAGGCAGGTTGAAGTAGGTTGACAATAGCTCTATGGGGACACACACTAGACCTACACCACACTGGGTTGAGGCAGATTGAAGTAGGTTGCTATGGGGACACACACTGGACCAACATCACACTGCGTTGAGGCAGGTTGGAGTAGGTTGACAATAGCTCTGTGGGGACACACACTGGACCAACATCACATTGGGTTGAGGCAGGTTGAAGTAGGTTGACAATAGCTCTATGGGGACACACACTGGACCAACACCACACTGGGTTGAGGCAGGTTGGAGTAGGCTTACACTAGCTGAATGGAGACTACACACATGTAGATTCCCAAACAGAATTCACAGGACTTTCTTTTCTCCTTTGTGTGATCTCCTTTTTTGTTGTGTCTCTTCCGTGGTATACTCTGACAAACTTGGACCGTTTGAACGGCTTCCTCTCCTTAATTGCAGTCTTGTGGTGAAAATCAAGCCCTCCCAACTCACCTACACACCCATAACAATGATGGAGGAACAAACAATTCTTCTTGGAGTGGTTGGCACGATGACGCAGGTATTTTCCCTGCGTCTACTGTGGCAGGAGGATGCCAAGACACAGGATCACTGTGGCAGGAGGATGCTATGATCCAGGCACTGAGTTACACATCACTGTGGTAGGAGGATGCTATGATCCAGGCACTGAGTTACACATCACTGTGGCAGGAGGATGCCATGATCCAGGCACTGAGTTACACAGGAGGATGCCATGATCCAGGCACTGAGTTACACATCACTGTGGCAGGAGGATGCCATGATCCAGGCACTGAGTTACACATCACTGTGGCAGGAGGATGCTGCTA
Organism: Cladorhizidae sp. MBARI D1340-BT2; assembly: GCA_028752905.1. NCBI lineage: Eukaryota > Metazoa > Porifera > Demospongiae > Poecilosclerida > Cladorhizidae > Cladorhizidae sp. MBARI D1340-BT2. Next base: position 28,879,889 of record JAQNBH010000014.1, on the reverse strand, counting down.
TGATCCAGGCACTGAGTTACACATCACTGTGGCAGGAGGATGCCATGATCCAGGCACTGAGTTACACATCACTGTGGCAGGAGGATGCCATGACCCAGGCACTGAGTTACACATCACTGTGGCAGGAGGATGCCATGATCCAGGCACTGAGTTACACATCACTGTGGCAGGAGGATGCTATGATCCAGGCACTGAGTTACACATCACTGTGGCAGGAGGATGCCATGATCCAGGCACTGAGTTACACATCACTGTGGCAGGAGGATGCCATGATCCAGGCACTGAGTTACACATCACTGTGGCAGGAGGATGCCATGATCCAGGCACTGAGTTACACATCACTGTGGCAGGAGGATGCCATGACCCAGGCACTACACATCACTGTGGCAGGAGGATGCCATGATCCAGGCACTGAGTTACACATCACTGTGGCAGGAGGATGCTATGATCCAGGCACTGAGTTACACATCACTGTGGCAGGAGGATGCTATGATCCAGGCACTGAGTTACACATCACTGTGGCAGGAGGATGCCATGATCCAGGCACTGAGCTACACATCAGTGAATACGCATTATTATCTAAACTTCTACGGCTACTTTCAACTGACAACAAATATTTCAAGGATTCTCTTTAAATTGTTTATTAGTATGCTCGTCTGCTTGTTGTCTGCTCGTCTGCTCATATATTTGACTGGAAAAATAATTCAGAAATTTCAATTTCTTTGGCACCAAAACTGCAAGACCTAGTATTGAAATTGTAATTTTTGAATTGTTGATAGCGTAAATATGGACGGGGAAATCAGCCCCATTGGTCAACAATCTTGGACATACATAGCAAATTGCTACGCACATGCCAAAAAACCCGTGGTATTCACACCTGCACAGCAGACAACACAAAACAGACAGTTACTAAAAAATAAAATAAATTATAATCGTGCAACAAATTGAGGACGCCCACGTCACTGGGAGCAGAGGGTGAGAGAGAGACCCTCTAGATTTGCGTCCAATAATTAAGTAAGGGAATGTGTGAGAGGCGACCGGACACAGCGGACGTGCAAGGAGAGAGAAGTCACAAAGTGTGAGGCATAGGTTTTACGAACATTCTAGATGGATCTCTTACAGATTAAATGGATCAGTAGCCTCTCCCCTCCCCCCCCCCCCCGCACTCGGGAGGACTTAGGCAGGGGGGGGGGCTACACAAGCTGCTCTGGAGACTTGATGGGGGCATGCTATTTTGTGACCATGCATAGCCACTGGTTGGTGAGCAGGCAGCTTCTAGACGTGTTAAGCACCTACTATGTTGGTTGGTTCTAGCTAATTGAGACTACCCCTTCATGCTCGTGAAAATCTGACTTCTGGCGACTAGACAATTTCGTAGCAAGAATATCCACGAACAACACTCCCAAGGCTCTGCTCTGTAACATTCAATCTCTCACCATCCATTCCAGCTAGCCTATCTGTTATGCCTGAGTGAGTAAAACTCTCGTTACACCAGTAGCCATTGCTCTGCTTATTGCCCAGCTTTTATTGTGTATATTTGGGGTGAGCATTAACAATAGCAACAAAACTGCAACACAGCAACAAAACTGCAACACCGCAACAAAACTTCAACACAGCAACAAAACTGCAATACAGAAACAAAACTGCAGCACAGCAACAAAACTGCAACACAGCAACAAAACTGTGCAACACAGCAACAAAACTGCAACTCAGCAACAAAACTGCAACTCAGCAACAAAACTGCAACTCAGCAACAAAACTGCAACTCAGCAACAAAACTACAACATAGCAACAGAAATTAGGCTCATCGTCACTCCACTCCTGCTCATCGTAACTATGGTGTGCAGGAGAGAAAAAATGGGGAGAGGGGAGAGGGGAGGGGAACTCCCTTTAAAACCAACGTTACATATCTTACGTAAAGGATAAGACAACTCTGAACTGGAAGAACAGCTCTAGGGACTAGGCACAGAGATCCTTAAATACTGATCTCTCACACCACTTCCTGTAGTTTACTAGGTGTAGTATACTAATCTTTGAATATGGCTTTTAACAATAAAGGAACATGCATAGGGATATATATATATAATAAAGGTCTTTGTAGGAGTGGATCGAGGAATCCCCCGGGCGGGCTAGGATGAGTGGCTTGCAGAGCATGCTCTGAAAGTGTCATATGTGTTTATCACGTAGGCTCCACAGATATGGGACAAAATATTGACTCGTGAGCAGCAGCCACAACAAGTGCTTATCATAATGCAAGTGCCTAACAAAAGACCCACATAAAGGACACACTCAGAAGGAAAACAAAATCTGCATTTAGACACACTCACAGTGTTATAGGTCAACACTGACACGCCCACATTTCTTATCGGTACCCACCAAGGTAGTGAAGAGTATTGGACAAAGCAAAGAGTACAATAACATACTTGCAGGGTTACTAATTATTAATTAAAATAAAATATGAATTAAGAGTTATTAATTAAAATTAAAAAAATGGTGGTGATGATTACGATAGTAATAAATAACAAGCAAAGAATGTCTACGCCGAGTTGGCTGACTCATCTTCTCAGTCCAAGAGTTCCCTCATTTGCTAAAGTGCTCCATGGAAGTAACCAGTTATGTCTTTCACTCGGGCTAGATACAATAACATACTTGCAGGATTACTAATTATTAATTAAAATAAAATATGAATTAATAATTATAAAATATGAATTAATTAAAATAAAATTAAAATAAATAAAATGATGATGATGATGATGATGGAAAGACAAGCAAAGACAAGCAAAGAAAGCAAAGAATGTCTATGCATTTAGCACTGGCTGACTTGTCTTCTCAGTCCAAGGGTTCCCTCAGCTGCTTAAAGTGCTCCATGGAAGTAACCAGTTATGTCTTTCACTCTGGCTAGTTAGTTAGCCACCTCATAGAAATCTCTTGACCTAGCCGTAGAGTTAACTGGTGACTGTCTCCTCTGATATTAAATCTAATTTTTCTCAGGGATGTATGTGCTATGCGTAAGATAATGCACCACAACTCAGCTTAGCTTTGGTACATGCCAGCATGTGCACTTTTCGATATTTTACTTCACCGATCACACACCGTAAATGAATATATCTGCATCGGCCACTAAAATAAATTATTTAAAAAATGATCCGATTGTGCTACATCTGTGTTTTTTACCTGCACATGCCCAGTAGATTGCTCTAGCAATATAAAATGATTATATACTAAAACTTTACTTCCTATTTAACAGGATGAGCAAGCAAAATGGGGAAAAATGGCTGATGAACGCAACTGTTATCATGATGGTCTCATCCTGGCCTTCAGTGTAGTTTATGGAAGTCCTTCTTCGGAGGAAAGTTGCACAGACATCCATGCTTACTTGGAATCACTCCGAGTCCCTTCGCTCATGAAAAAGGAGGCAGTCCTGGATGGATTTCTTTGCTGTGAGCTTTGTTGGACTTGGAGTGACATAGCGTAGTTTTTGTTTGCTCACCTCAATGGTACCAAATTACAGCTTATTGTATTACATTCCAACTAATAAAGAGTTAATTCATGAAACAAATTAAATCTATAAATATGACTATTATATAAATTACTCAAATAAAGCAAGATGTCTCTGGTTCAACTCCTCTGAGAGGTATAATACTTAGCCCTAGCCCTACCGTAGCCCTACCGTAGCCCTACCCTAGCCCTAGCCCCTGCTGCTTGTTCCCTCTCTCCTCCTCTCCATAACAAAAAAATAATATTGGTGCAATCTATACAATTTTCCATGTTCTGCCCTAGCCCTAGTGGTCGCCCTGGAGTCCTTGCCAAAGAATAGGCTGGCAAGAGCTTGGGACATCGATATATAATCTCAGGTCTACCCACAGTGTCAACTGGACATGTATGAAGTGAGAGGTCCTGTCAGATGTAACCAGAAGCACATGAACACGTATGAAGTAAGGGGTCCAGTCAGATATAACCAGAAGCACATGGACACATATGGAGTAAGGGGTCCTGTCAGATATAACCAGAAGCACATATGAAGTAAGGGGTCCTGTCAGATATAACCAGAAGCACATATGAAGTAAGGGGTCCTGTCAGATATAACCAGAAGCACATATGAAGTAAGGGGTCCTGTCAGATATAACCAGAAGCACATGGACACATAAGGGGTCCTGTCAGATATAACCAGAAGCACATGGACACATATGAAGTAAGGGGTCCTGTCAGATATAACCAGAAGCACACATGAAGTAAGGGGTCCTGTCAGATATAACCAGAAGCACACATGAAGTAAGGGGTCCTGTCAGATATAACCAGAAGCACATATGAAGTAAGGGGTCCTGTCAGATATAACCAGAAGCACATGGACACATATGAAGTAAGGGGTCCTGTCAGATATAACCAGAAGCACACATGAAGTAAGGGGTCCTGTCAGATATAACCAGAAGCACATATGAAGTAAAGGGTCCTGTCAGATATAACCAGAAGCACATATGAAGTAAGGGGTCCTGTCAGATATAACCAGAAGCACATGGACACATATGAAGTAAGGGATCCTGTCAGATGGGTCCTGTCAGATATAACCAGAAGCACATGGACACATATGAAGTAAGGGGTCCTGTCAGATATAACAAGAAGCACATGGACACATATGAAGTAACGGGTCCTGTCAGATATAACCAGAAGCACATGGACACATATGAAGTAAGGGGTCCTGTCAGATATAACCAGAAGCACATGGACACATATGAAGTAAGGGGTCCTGTCAGATATAACCAGAAGCACATATGAAGTAAGGGGTCCTGTCAGATATAACCAGAAGCACATGGACACATATGAAGTAAGGGGTCCTGTCAGATATAACCAGAAGCACACATGAAGTAAGGGGTCCTGTCAGATATAACCAGAAGCACACATGAAGTAAGGGGTCCTGTCAGATATAACCAGAAGCACATATGAAGTAAGGGGTCCTGTCAGATATAACCAGAAGCACATGGACACATATAAAGTAAGGGGTCCTGTCAGATATAACCAGAAGCACACATGAAGTAAGGGGTCCTGTCAGATATAACCAGAAGCACATATGAAGTAAAGGGTCCTGTCAGATATAACCAGAAGCACATATGAAGTAAGGGGTCCTGTCAGATATAACCAGAAGCACATGGACACATATGAAGTAAGGGATCCTGTCAGATGGGTCCTGTCAGATATAACCAGAAGCACATGGACACATATGAAGTAAGGGGTCCTGTCAGATATAACAAGAAGCACATGGACACATATGAAGTAACGGGTCCTGTCAGATATAACCAGAAGCACATGGACACATATGAAGTAAGGGGTCCTGTCAGATATAACCAGAAGCACATGGACACATATGAAGTAAGGGGTCCTGTCAGATATAACCAGAAGCACATATGAAGTAAGGGGTCCTGTCAGATATAACCAGAAGCACATGGACATATGAAGCATGGACACATATGAAGTAAGAGGTCCTGTCAGATATAACCAGAAGCACATGGACACATATGAAGTAAGGGGTCCTGTCAGATATAACCAGAAGCACATGGACACATATGAAGTAAGGGGTCTTGTCAGATATAACCACAAGCACATGGAAGTTGCTCAACTTCATGGCTGGATGGTGTTTCCGCTTCTCTAGGAATCACATTACAGCGTAGCACACTATTGGCAACCAAACAAGAATTGATATTGCATCTTACAAATGCCAAAACTTGCTGAGTGATTAGCTGGTGGATATCCCAGGCACTACAAGTGCACATTCAGACATAGTCCACATTCTCTAAACATCATCAACCAAATGAAGTGTAACCAGGGTTGATGTTGATATCATCATCATTGTCAGTTTTTGCACATGCCCAGTAGACCACTGGATCATTACCCAACAGTCAGAAAGTGACCTACTATTATTTGCACATGCCTAGTAGACCACTGGATCATTACCCAACAGTCAGAAAGTGACCTACTATTATTTGCACATGCCTAGTAGACCACTGGATCATTACCCAGTAGTCAGAAAGTGACCTACTATTATTTGCACATGCCCAGTAGACCACTGGATCGTTACCCAACAGTCAGAAAGTGACCTCTGTGTTTGTGAGGATCCAGGACTTACTTCTCTGTTCTAAATAGCTGACCATCGCAGCTGCCATCATGGATAGTCTCTACGAGCCTTTACTGCTGTTTCTGGCAGCTCCTCTGCTGAGGAAAGCTGCATAGGTACCTAAGCTCACCGGAATCCCTTACAACTTGAGAAGGAGGTGTCCCAGGATGGATTTCCGTGCTGTAAGACAGATAGTGACGTAGCGATGCGTAGCTTTTGTTTGCTCGTTCACCTCAATGGAGATGATTGGTATACCAAACGGCAGCTTCTTGTATTTCCATTCTACCATTGGACAATTATGATTACATTTTTTTTAAATTAAGCAAAGGGTCGACCATTTAACAAAACCAACCAAAGGTTTTGTACGAACTCTAGAGTCACATAGAGGTGATCTTTAACAAACACATCAGGTGTCCATCTCTAGACTCACACAGATGTCCATCTTTAACACACTCTAGACTCACACAGATGTCCATCTTTAACACACTCTAGACTCACACAGATGTCCATCTTTAACACACTCTAGACTCACATAGATGTCCATCTTTAACAAACTCTAGACTCACACAGATGTCCATCTTTAACACACTCTAGACTCACACAGATGTCCAACTCTAGACTCACACAGATGTCCATCTTTAACAAACTCTAGACTCACACAGATGTCCATCTTTAACACACTCTAGACTCACATAGATGTCCATCTTTAACAAACTCTAGACTCACATAGATGTCCATCTTTAACAAACTCTAGACTCACACAGACGTCCATCTTTAACAAACACTAGACTCACACAGATGTCCGATCTTTAACAAACTCTAGACTCACACAGATGTCCATCTTTAACAAACACTAGACTCACACAGACGTCCATCTTTAACAAACTCTAGACTCACACAGATGTCCATCTTTAACACACTCTAGACTCACATAGATGTCCATCTTTAACAAACTCTAGACTCACACAGACGTCCATCTTTAACAAACACTAGACTCACACAGATGTCCATCTTTAACAAACTCTAGACTCACACAGATACCCATCTTTAACAAACACTAGACTCACACAGACGTCCATCTTTAACAAACTCTAGACTCACACAGATGTCCATCTTTAATACACTCTAGACTAACACAGATGTCCATCTTTAACAAACTCTAGACTCACACAGATATCCATCTTTACAAACTCTAGACTCACACAGAAATCCATCTTTAACGAACTCCTGAAACTTCAGAAAAGTTGACACAATGCGCAGGACGGATATTTTGTCTATTGGCAGCGTCTTGTCCAATGAGGCCCCCAGGCCATCAAAATCCAGCACCCCTCCAATGCTCTGAGAGACAACGGGCACCAGCTTCACCGGCAAAAGTTGAGCCAACTCGTCAATCTCAGCATTCTGGTTCCTGCGGCGCTTCTTAGCTGTTGTCTTCTGGCGATCGACCAATTGTTCCGCACTGTACAACAATTAAAGAAATATAAAGACACACCAGAACTGAAGCCGTCACGTGACTAGTGTCATGTGTGTGCAGGCGTTACCCAAGTGCTGACTAAGCTGGGCGTGACTCAGAAATCAAGATAAATTAGCAAAGGACAAGTTCCATGTCATTTGAACAACCTTACACAAGTAGATGATTTTTTCCAGGAATAAATTCTCAGATGTGTGATTACTGTTATCACATCTGCAACCAATTGACAGCTGTGAGTCTAATGATTCAAAATTTCTGAAAACTAATAATCGACTCCCATTTCTTTGGCATCCACAAGCTACACCTGCACTTCACAACAGCCATCAATCGTACTCTGTCCCAAGAGTGCAATTACCACAGCTGTAATAAGCCCCAGAACTCATCACCCTTCGTCCACATGACCTCGTAACCGCTATACCAGCGGACTAAGTATGTCTCCGCAACTACCACCAAGTAATCATCCTCATCCCACCACATGCATGCACAGGGCATGGTGTGACTACCACCAAGTAATCATCCTCATCCCACCACACACATGCACAGGGCATGGTGTGACTACCACCAAGTAATCATCCTCATCCCACCACATGCATGCACAGAGGGTGTGACTACCACCAAGTAATCATCCTCATCCCACCACACGCATGCACAGGGCATGGGACTACCACCAAGTAATCATCCTCATCCCACCACATGCGCATGCACAGAGGATGTGAAGTCACTGCATTCTCCATCGGCAAATACAGAAATATGTTTGTCCGAACGAAACAATCACGAAATTTCCACATTTTACCCTATTACAGTTTTATGTCGCTGCATGGAACAATAACAACATCAACAACAACAAACATAATAACAACATGCGAAGTCTCTCTGGAATGAAGCAGCCCTAACAGCTGTAGCCCTCTCAATCCAGCCGGCTATTATAGGCAATTATGGCCACGCCTACTTCACGTATGTGCAGTTCATAGTCTTGCTGACTCAGCACAAAAAATTGACCATAGCTACAATTGAAAATGCAGTTGGCCACGACTCAAATCTGCTATGTAGATTAGACAATCTCAACAGAGGCACATCACTTTATATCCACTCCGAGTTACTGTGCGTCCTAGAGAACATAACAGCTGCTACTTGATAGCCACAACTTTTAACCAAACAAAATTGTGACGGACCAGTGCCTTACTAATGATGCACTCACTGACTGACATGTACACTGCCTTACTAATGATGCACTCACTGACTGACATGTACACTGCCTTACTAATGATGCACTCACTGACTGACATGTGCACTGCCTTACTAATGATGCACTCACTGACTGACATGTACACTGTCTTACTAATGATGCACTCACTGACTGACATGTACACTGCCTTACTAATGATGCACTCACTGACTGACATGTACACTGCCTTACTAATGATGCACTCACTGACTGACATGTACACTGCCTTACTAATGATGCACTCACTGACTGACATGTACACTGCCTTACTAATGATGCACTCACTGACTGACATGTACACTGCCTTACTAATGATGCACTCACTGACTGACATGTACACTGCCTTACTAATGATGCACTCACTGACTGACATGTGCACTGCCTTACTAATGATGCACTCACTGACTGACATGTGCACTGCCTTACTAATGATGCACTCACTGACTGACATGTGCACTGCCTTACTAATGATGCACTCACTGACTGACATGTGCACTGCCTTACTAATGATACACTCACTGACTGACATGTGCACTGCCTTACTAATGATGCACTCACTGACTGACATGTACACTGCCTTACTAATGATGCACTCACTGACTGACATGTGCACTGCCTTACTAATGATGCACTCACTGACTGACATGTACACTGCCTTACTAATGATGCACTCACTGACTGACATGTACACTGCCTTACTAATGATGCACTCACTGACTGACATGTACACTGCCTTACTAATGATGCACTCACTGACTGACATGTGCACTGCCTTACTAATGATACACTCACTGACTGACATGTACACTGCCTTACTAATGATGCACTCACTGACTGACATGTGCACTGCCTTACTAATGATGCACCCACTGACTGACATGTACACTGCCTTACTAATGATGCACTCACTGACTGACATGTACACTGCCTTACTAATGATACACTCAGTGACTGACATGTGCACTGCCTTACTAATGATGCACCCACTGACTGACATGTGCACTGCCTTACTAATGATGCACTCACTGACTGACATGTACACTGCCTTACTAATGATGCACTCACTGACTGACATGTGCACTGCCTTACTAATGATGCACCCACTGACTGACATGTGCACTGCCTTACTAATGATGCACTCACTGACTGACATGTACACTGCCTTACTAATGATGCACTCACTGACTGACATGTGCACTGCCTTACTAATGATGCACTCACTGACTGACATGTACACTGCCTTACTAATGATACACTCACTGACTGACATGTACACTGCCTTACTAATGATACACTCACTGACTGACATGTGCACTGCCTTACTAATGATACACTCACTGACTGACATGTGCACTGCCTTACTAATGATGCACTCACTGACTGACATGTACACTGCCTTACTAATGATGCACTCACTGACTGACATGTACACTGCCTTACTAATGATACACTCACTGACTGACATGTACACTGCCTTACTAATGATGCACTCACTGACTGACATGTACACTGCCTTACTAATGATACACTCACTGACTGACATGTGCACTGCCTTACTAATGATACACTCACTGAGACTGACATGTACACTGCCTTACTAATGATGCACTCACTGACTGACATGTACACTGCCTTACTAATGATACACTCACTGACTGACATGTGCACTGCCTTACTAATGATACACTCACTGACTGACATGTACACTGCCTTACTAATGATGCACTCACTGACTGACATGTACACTGCCTTACTAATGATGCACTCACTGACTGACATGTACACTGCCTTACTAATGATGCACTCACTGACTGACATGTACACTGCCTTACTAATGATGCACTCACTGACTGACATGTACACTGCCTTACTAATGATGCACTCACTGACTGACATGTACACTGCCTTACTAATGATGCACTCACTGACTGACATGTACACTGCCTTACTAATGATACACTCACTGACTGACATGTACACTGCCTTACTAATGATACACTCACTGACTGACATGTACACTGCCTTACTAATGATGCACTCACTGACTTACATGTACACTGCCTTACTAATGATACACTCACTGACTGACATGTACACTGCCTTACTAATGATACACTCACTGACTGACATGTACACTGCCTTACTAATGATGCACTCACTGACTGACATGTACACTGCCTTACTAATGATGCACTCACTGACTGACATGTACACTGCCTTACTAATGATGCACTCACTGACTGACATGTACACTGCCTTACTAATGATGCACTCACTGACTGACATGTACACTGCCTTACTAATGATGCACTCACTGACTGACATGTACACTGCCTTACTAATGATACACTCACTGACTGACATGTACACTGCCTTACTAATGATGCACTCACTGACTGACATGTACACTGCCTTACTAATGATGCACTCACTGACTGACATGTACACTGCCTTACTAATGATGCACTCACTGACTGACATGTGCACTGCCTTACTAATGATACACTCACTGACTGACATGTGCACTGCCTTACTAATGATGCACTCACTGACTGACATGTGCACTGCCTTACTAATGATACACTCACTGACTGACATGTACACTGCCTTACTAATGATGCACTCACTGACTGACATGTGCACTGCCTTACTAATGATACACTCACTGACTGACATGTACACTGCCTTACTAATGATGCACTCACTGACTGACATGTGCACTGCCTTACTAATGATGCACTCACTGACTGACATGTACACTGCCTTACTAATGATGCACTCACTGACTGACATGTGCACTGCCTTACTAATGATACACTCACTGACTGACATGTACACTGCCTTACTAATGATACACTCACTGACTGACATGTACACTGCCTTACTAATGATGCACTCACTGACTGACATGTACACTGCCTTACTAATGATGCACTCACTGACTGACATGTACACTGCCTTACTAATGATACACTCACTGACTGACATGTACACTGCCTTACTAATGATGCACTCACTGACTGACATGTACACTGCCTTACTAATGATGCACTCACTGACTGACATGTACACTGCCTTACTAATGATGCACTCACTGACTGACATGTGCACTGCCTTACTAATGATGCACCCACTGACTGACATGTGCACTGCCTTACTAATGATGCACTCACTGACTGACATGTACACTGCCTTACTAATGATACACTCACTGACTGACATGTACACTGCCTTACTAATGATGCACTCACTGACTGACATGTACACTGCCTTACTAATGATGCACTCACTGACTGACATGTACACTGCCTTACTAATGATGCACTCACTGACTGACATGTACACTGCCTTACTAATGATGCACTCCACTGACTGACATGTGCACTGCCTTACTAATGATGCACTCACTGACTGACATGTGCACTGCCTTACTAATGATGCACTCACTGACTGACATGTACACTGCCTTACTAATGATGCACTCACTGACTGACATGTACACTGCCTTACTAATGATGCACTCACTGACTGACATGTACACTGCCTTACTAATGATGCACTCACTGACTGACATGTAGCACTGCCTTACTAATGATACACTCACTGACTGACATGTACACTGCCTTACTAATGATGCACTCACTGACTGACATGTACACTGCCTTACTAATGATGCACTCACTGACTGACATGTACACTGCCTTACTAATGATGCACTCACTGACTGACATGTACACTGCCTTACTAATGATGCACTCACTGACTGACATGTGCACTGCCTTACTAATGATGCACTCACTGACTGACATGTACACTGCCTTACTAATGATGCACTCACTGACTGACATGTACACTGCCTTACTAATGATGCACTCACTGACTGACATGTACACTGCCTTACTAATGATGCACTCACTGACTGACATGTGCACTGCCTTACTAATGATACACTCACTGACTGACATGTACACTGCCTTACTAATGATGCACTCACTGACTGACATGTACACTGCCTTACTAATGATGCACTCACTGACTGACATGTACACTGCCTTACTAATGATACACTCACTGACTGACATGTGCACTGCCTTACTAATGATGCACTCACTGACTGACATGTACACTGCCTTACTAATGATACACTCACTGACTGACATGTGCACTGCCTTACTAATGATGCACTCACTGACTGACATGTGCACTGCCTTACTAATGATACACTCACTGACTGACATGTACACTGCCTTACTAATGATGCACTCACTGACTGACATGTGCACTGCCTTACTAATGATACACTCACTGACTGACATGTACACTGCCTTACTAATGATGCACTCACTGACTGACATGTACACTGCCTTACTAATGATGCACTCACTGACTGACATGTGCACTGCCTTACTAATGATGCACTCACTGACTGACATGTGCACTGCCTTACTAATGATGCACTCACTGACTGACATGTACACTGCCTTACTAATGATACACTCACTGACTGACATGTACACTGCCTTACTAATGATACACTCACTGACTGACATGTGCACTGCCTTACTAATGATGCACTCACTGACTGACATGTACACTGCCTTACTAATGATGCACTCACTGACTGACATGTGCACTGCCTTACTAATGATACACTCACTGACTGACATGTACACTGCCTTACTAATGATGCACTCACTGACTGACATGTACACTGCCTTACTAATGATGCACTCACTGACTGACATGTGCACTGCCTTACTAATGATGCACTCACTGACTGACATGTGCACTGCCTTACTAATGATACACTCACTGACTGACATGTACACTGCCTTACTAATGATGCACTCACTGACTGACATGTACACTGCCTTACTAATGATACACTCACTGACTGACATGTGCACTGCCTTACTAATGATGCACTCACTGACTGACATGTACACTGCCTTACTAATGATACACTCACTGACTGACATGTGCACTGCCTTACTAATGATGCACTCACTGACTGACATGTACACTGCCTTACTAATGATACACTCACTGACTGACATGTGCACTGCCTTACTAATGATGCACTCACTGACTGACATGTGCACTGCCTTACTAATGATGCACTCACTGACTGACATGTACACTGCCTTACTAATGATGCACTCACTGACTGACATGTACACTGCCTTACTAATGATACACTCACTGACTGACATGTGCACTGCCTTACTAATGATGCACTCACTGACTGACATGTGCACTGCCTTACTAATGATAGCACTCACTGACTGACATGTACACTGCCTTACTAATGATGCACTCACTGACTGACATGTACACTGCCTTACTAATGATGCACTCACTGACTGACATGTGCACTGCCTTACTAATGATACACTCACTGACTGACATGTACACTGCCTTACTAATGATGCACTCACTGACTGACATGTACACTGCCTTACTAATGATGCACTCACTGACTGACATGTACACTGCCTTACTAATGATGCACTCACTGACTGACATGTGCACTGCCTTACTAATGATAGCACTCACTGACTGACATGTACACTGCCTTACTAATGATGCACTCACTGACTGACATGTACACTGCCTTACTAATGATGCACTCACTGACTGACATGTGCACTGCCTTACTAATGATAGCACTCACTGACTGACATGTACACTGCCTTACTAATGATGCACTCACTGACTGACATGTGCACTGCCTTACTAATGATGCACTCACTGACTGACATGTACACTGCCTTACTAATGATACACTCACTGACTGACATGTGCACTGCCTTACTAATGATGCACTCACTGACTGACATGTACACTGCCTTACTAATGATGCACTCACTGACTGACATGTGCACTGCCTTACTAATGATACACTCACTGACTGACATGTACACTGCCTTACTAATGATGCACTCACTGACTGACATGTGCACTGCCTTACTAATGATAGCACTCACTGACTGACATGTGCACTGCCTTACTAATGATGCACTCACTGACTGACATGTACACTGCCTTACTAATGATGCACTCACTGACTGACATGTACACTGCCTTACTAATGATACACTCACTGACTGACATGTGCACTGCCTTACTAATGATGCACTCACTGACTGACATGTACACTGCCTTACTAATGATGCACTCACTGACTGACATGTGCACTGCCTTACTAATGATACACTCACTGACTGACATGTACACTGCCTTACTAATGATGCACTCACTGACTGACATGTACACTGCCTTACTAATGATGCACTCACTGACTGACATGTACACTGCCTTACTAATGATGCACTCACTGACTGACATGTGACACTGCCTTACTAATGATGCACTCACTGACTGACATGTACACTGCCTTACTAATGATGCACTCACTGACTGACATGTGCACTGCCTTACTAATGATGCACTCACTGACTGACATGTGCACTGCCTTACTAATGATGCACTCACTGACTGACATGTACACTGCCTTACTAATGATGCACTCACTGACTGACATGTACACTGCCTTACTAATGATGCACTCACTGACTGACATGTACACTGCCTTACTAATGATGCACTCACTGACTGACATGTGCACTGCCTTACTAATGATGCACTCACTGACTGACATGTACACTGCCTTACTAATGATGCACTCACTGACTGACATGTACACTGCCTTACTAATGATGCACTCACTGACTGACATGTACACTGCCTTACTAATGATGCACTCACTGACTGACATGTACACTGCCTTACTAATGATGCACTCACTGACTGACATGTACACTGCCTTACTAATGATGCACTCACTGACTGACATGTACACTGCCTTACTAATGATGCACTCACTGACTGACATGTACACTGCCTTACTAATGATGCACTCACTGACTGACATGTACACTGCCTTACTAATGATGCACTCACTGACTGACATGTACACTGCCTTACTAATGATGCACTCACTGACTGACATGTACACTGCCTTACTAATGATAGCACTCACTGACTGACATGTACACTGCCTTACTAATGATGCACTCACTGACTGACATGTACACTGCCTTACTAATGATGCACTCACTGACTGACATGTACACTGCCTTACTAATGATGACACTCACTGACTGACATGTACACTGCCTTACTAATGATGCACTCACTGACTGACATGTACACTGCCTTACTAATGATGACACTCACTGACTGACATGTGCACTGCCTTAC
>JAQNBH010000014.1:28572167-28863724 GCA_028752905.1 Cladorhizidae sp. MBARI D1340-BT2 | reverse complement strand
TTACTAATGATGCACTCACTGACTGACATGTACACTGCCTTACTAATGATACACTCACTGACTGACATGTGCACTGCCTTACTAATGATGCACTCACTGACTGACATGTGCACTGCCTTACTAATGATGCACTCACTGACTGACATGTACACTGCCTTACTAATGATGCACTCACTGACTGACATGTACACTGCCTTACTAATGATACACTCACTGACTGACATGTGCACTGCCTTACTAATGATGCACTCACTGACTGACATGTGCACTGCCTTACTAATGATACACTCACTGACTGACATGTACACTGCCTTACTAATGATGCACTCACTGACTGACATGTACACTGCCTTACTAATGATGCACTCACTGACTGACATGTGCACTGCCTTACTAATGATACACTCACTGACTGACATGTACACTGCCTTACTAATGATGCACTCACTGACTGACATGTACACTGCCTTACTAATGATGCACTCACTGACTGACATGTACACTGCCTTACTAATGATGCACTCACTGACTGACATGTGCACTGCCTTACTAATGATACACTCACTGACTGACATGTACACTGCCTTACTAATGATGCACTCACTGACTGACATGTACACTGCCTTACTAATGATGCACTCACTGACTGACATGTGCACTGCCTTACTAATGATACACTCACTGACTGACATGTACACTGCCTTACTAATGATGCACTCACTGACTGACATGTGCACTGCCTTACTAATGATACACTCACTGACTGACATGTACACTGCCTTACTAATGATACACTCACTGACTGACATGTGCACTGCCTTACTAATGATGCACTCACTGACTGACATGTACACTGCCTTACTAATGATGCACTCACTGACTTACATGTGCACTGCCTTACTAATGATACACTCACTGACTGACATGTACACTGCCTTACTAATGATGCACTCACTGACTGACATGTGCACTGCCTTACTAATGATACACTCACTGACTGACATGTGCACTGCCTTACTAATGATGCACTCACTGACTGACATGTACACTGCCTTACTAATGATGCACTCACTGACTGACATGTACACTGCCTTACTAATGATACACTCACTGACTGACATGTGCACTGCCTTACTAATGATGCACTCACTGACTGACATGTACACTGCCTTACTAATGATGCACTCACTGACTGACATGTGCACTGCCTTACTAATGATACACTCACTGACTGACATGTACACTGCCTTACTAATGATGCACTCACTGACTGACATGTACACTGCCTTACTAATGATGCACTCACTGACTGACATGTGCACTGCCTTACTAATGATGCACTCACTGACTGACATGTGCACTGCCTTACTAATGATGCACTCACTGACTGACATGTGCACTGCCTTACTAATGATGCACTCACTGACTGACATGTGCACTGCCTTACTAATGATGCACTCACTGACTGACATGTGCACTGCCTTACTAATGATGCACTCACTGACTGACATGTACACTGCCTTACTAATGATGCACTCACTGACTGACATGTACACTGCCTTACTAATGAGGCACTCACTGACTGACATGTACACTGCCTTACTAATGATGCACTCACTGACTGACATGTGCACTGCCTTACTAATGATGCACTCACTGACTGACATGTACACTGCCTTACTAATGATGCACTCACTGACTGACATGTGCACTGCCTTACTAATGATGCACTCACTGACTTACATGTACACTGCCTTACTAATGATGCACTCACTGACTGACATGTACACTGCCTTACTAATGATGCACTCACTGACTGACATGTACACTGCCTTACTAATGATACACTCACTGACTGACATGTACACTGCCTTACTAATGATGCACTCACTGACTGACATGTGCACTGCCTTACTAATGATGCACTCACTGACTTACATGTACACTGCCTTACTAATGATGCACTCACTGACTGACATGTACACTGCCTTACTAATGATGCACTCACTGACTGACATGTACACTGCCTTACTAATGATACACTCACTGACTTACATGTACACTGCCTTACTAATGATGCACTCACTGACTGACATGTACACTGCCTTACTAATGATGCACTCACTGACTGACATGTACACTGCCTTACTAATGATACACTCACTGACTGACATGTACACTGCCTTACTAATGATGCACTCACTGACTGACATGTACACTGCCTTACTAATGATACACTCACTGACTGACATGTGCACTGCCTTACTAATGATGCACTCACTGACTGACATGTACACTGCCTTACTAATGATACACTCACTGACTGACATGTGCACTGCCTTACTAATGATGCACTCACTGACTGACATGTACACTGCCTTACTAATGATACACTCACTGACTGACATGTGCACTGCCTTACTAATGATGCACTCACTGACTTACATGTACACTGCCTTACTAATGATACACTCACTGACTGACATGTGCACTGCCTTACTAATGATGCACTCACTGACTGACATGTACACTGCCTTACTAATGATACACTCACTGACTGACATGTGCACTGCCTTACTAATGATGCACTCACTGACTGACATGTACACTGCCTTACTAATGATACACTCACTGACTGACATGTGCACTGCCTTACTAATGATGCACTCACTGACTTACATGTACACTGCCTTACTAATGATACACTCACTGACTGACATGTGCACTGCCTTACTAATGATGCACTCACTGACTTACATGTACACTGCCTTACTAATGATACACTCACTGACTGACATGTGCACTGCCTTACTAATGATGCACTCACTGACTGACATGTACACTGCCTTACTAATGATACACTCACTGACTGACATGTGCACTGCCTTACTAATGATGCACTCACTGACTGACATGTACACTGCCTTACTAATGATGCACTCACTGACTGACATGTACACTGCCTTACTAATGATGCACTCACTGACTGACATGTACACTGCCTTACTAATGATGCACTCACTGACTGACATGTGCACTGCCTTACTAATGATGCACTCACTGACTGACATGTGCACTGCCTTACTAATGATGCACTCACTGACTGACATGTGCACTGCCTTACTAATGATGCACTCACTGACTGACATGTGCACTGCCTTACTAATGATGCACTCACTGACTGACATGTGCACTGCCTTACTAATGATACACTCACTGACTGACATGTACACTGCCTTACTAATGATGCACTCACTGACTGACATGTACACTGCCTTACTAATGATGCACTCACTGACTGACATGTACACTGCCTTACTAATGATACACTCACTGACTGACATGTGCACTGCCTTACTAATGATGCACTCACTGACTGACATGTACACTGCCTTACTAATGATGCACTCACTGACTGACATGTACACTGCCTTACTAATGATGCACTCACTGACTGACATGTACACTGCCTTACTAATGACTACTGACTTCTAACACTCACTGACTGACATGTACACTGCCTTACTAATGATGCACTCACTGACTGACATGTACACTGCCTTACTAATGATACACTCACTGACTGACATGTACACTGCCTTACTAATGATGCACTCACTGACTGACATGTGCACTGCCTTACTAATGAGGCACTCACTGACTGACATGTACACTGCCTTACTAATGATGCACTCACTGACTGACATGTGCACTGCCTTACTAATGATGCACTCACTGACTGACATGTACACTGCCTTACTAATGATACACTCACTGACTGACATGTACACTGCCTTACTAATGATGCACTCACTGACTGACATGTGCACTGCCTTACTAATGATGCACTCACTGACTGACATGTACACTGCCTTACTAATGATGCACTCACTGACTGACATGTACACTGCCTTACTAATGATGCACTCACTGACTGACATGTACACTGCCTTACTAATGATGCACTCACTGACTGACATGTACACTGCCTTACTAATGATACACTCACTGACTGACATGTACACTGCCTTACTAATGATACACTCACTGACTGACATGTACACTGCCTTACTAATGATACACTCACTGACTGACATGTACACTGCCTTACTAATGATGCACTCACTGACTGACATGTGCACTGCCTTACTAATGATGCACTCACTGACTGACATGTACACTGCCTTACTAATGATGCACTCACTGACTGACATGTACACTGCCTTACTAATGATGCACTCACTGACTGACATGTACACTGCCTTACTAATGATACACTCACTGACTGACATGTACACTGCCTTACTAATGATACACTCACTGACTTACATGTACACTGCCTTACTAATGATGCACTCACTGACTGACATGTACACTGCCTTACTAATGATACACTCACTGACTGACATGTGCACTGCCTTACTAATGATACACTCACTGACTGACATGTACACTGCCTTACTAATGATGCACTCACTGACTGACATGTACACTGCCTTACTAATGATACACTCACTGACTGACATGTACACTGCCTTACTAATGATACACTCACTGACTGACATGTGCACTGCCTTACTAATGATACACTCACTGACTGACATGTGCACTGCCTTACTAATGATGCACTCACTGACTGACATGTACACTGCCTTACTAATGATGCACTCACTGACTGACATGTACACTGCCTTACTAATGATGCACTCACTGACTGACATGTACACTGCCTTACTAATGATACACTCACTGACTGACATGTACACTGCCTTACTAATGATACACTCACTGACTGACATGTGCACTGCCTTACTAATGATACACTCACTGACTGACATGTGCACTGCCTTACTAATGATGCACTCACTGACTGACATGTACACTGCCTTACTAATGATGCACTCACTGACTGACATGTACACTGCCTTACTAATGATGCACTCACTGACTGACATGTGCACTGCCTTACTAATGATACACTCACTGACTGACATGTACACTGCCTTACTAATGATACACTCACTGACTGACATGTGCACTGCCTTACTAATGATACACTCACTGACTGACATGTGCACTGCCTTACTAATGATGCACTCACTGACTGACATGTACACTGCCTTACTAATGATGCACTCACTGACTGACATGTACACTGCCTTACTAATGATGCACTCACTGACTGACATGTGCACTGCCTTACTAATGATGCACTCACTGACTGACATGTACACTGCCTTACTAATGATGCACTCACTGACTGACATGTACACTGCCTTACTAATGATGCACTCACTGACTGACATGTGCACTGCCTTACTAATGATGCACTCACTGACTGACATGTGCACTGCCTTACTAATGATGCACTCACTGACTGACATGTGCACTGCCTTACTAATGATGCACTCACTGACTGACATGTACACTGCCTTACTAATGATGCACTCACTGACTGACATGTACACTGCCTTACTAATGATGCACTCACTGACTGACATGTACACTGCCTTACTAATGATGCACTCACTGACTGACATGTGCACTGCCTTACTAATGATGCACTCACTGACTGACATGTGCACTGCCTTACTAATGATGCACTCACTGACTGACATGTACACTGCTTGCCTTACTAATGATGCACTCACTGACTGACATGTACACTGCCTTACTAATGATGCACTCACTGACTGACATGTACACTGCCTTACTAATGATACACTCACTGACTGACATGTACACTGCCTTACTAATGATGCACTCACTGACTGACATGTACACTGCCTTACTAATGATACACTCACTGACTGACATGTACACTGCCTTACTAATGATGCACTCACTGACTGACATGTGCACTGCCTTACTAATGATGCACTCACTGACTGACATGCGCACTGCCTTACTAATGATGCACTCACTGACTGACATGTGCACTGCCTTACTAATGATGCACTCACTGACTGACATGTACACTGCCTTACTAATGATGCACTCACTGACTGACATGTACACTGCCTTACTAATGATACACTCACTGACTGACATGCGCACTGCCTTACTAATGATGCACTCACTGACTGACATGTGCACTGCCTTACTAATGATGCACTCACTGACTGACATGTGCACTGCCTTACTAATGATACACTCACTGACTGACATGTACACTGCCTTACTAATGATGCACTCACTGACTGACATGTACACTGCCTTACTAATGATACACTCACTGACTGACATGTACACTGCCTTACTAATGATGCACTCACTGACTGACATGTACACTGCCTTACTAATGATACACTCACTGACTGACATGTACACTGCCTTACTAATGATGCACTCACTGACTGACATGTACACTGCCTTACTAATGATGCACTCACTGACTGACATGTACACTGCCTTACTAATGATGCACTCACTGACTGACATGTACACTGCCTTACTAATGATGCACTCACTGACTGACATGTGCACTGCCTTACTAATGATGCACTCACTGACTGACATGTGCACTGCCTTACTAATGATGCACTCACTGACTGACATGTACACTGCCTTACTAATGATGCACTCACTGACTGACATGTACACTGCCTTACTAATGATGCACTCACTGACTGACATGTACACTGCCTTACTAATGATACACTCACTGACTGACATGTGCACTGCCTTACTAATGATGCACTCACTGACTGACATGTGCACTGCCTTACTAATGATGCACTCACTGACTGACATGTACACTGCCTTACTAATGATGCACTCACTGACTGACATGTACACTGCCTTACTAATGATGCACTCACTGACTGACATGTGCACTGCCTTACTAATGATACACTCACTGACTGACATGTGCACTGCCTTACTAATGATGCACTCACTGACTGACATGTACACTGCCTTACTAATGATGCACTCACTGACTGACATGTGCACTGCCTTACTAATGATGCACTCACTGACTGACATGTACACTGCCTTACTAATGATGCACTCACTGACTGACATGTACACTGCCTTACTAATGATGCACTCACTGACTGACATGTACACTGCCTTACTAATGATGCACTCACTGACTTACATGTGCACTGCCTTACTAATGATACACTCACTGACTGACATGTACACTGCCTTACTAATGATGCACTCACTGACTGACATGTGCACTGCCTTACTAATGATACACTCACTGACTGACATGTGCACTGCCTTACTAATGATGCACTCACTGACTGACATGTACACTGCCTTACTAATGATGCACTCACTGACTGACATGTGCACTGCCTTACTAATGATGCACTCACTGACTGACATGTACACTGCCTTACTAATGATACACTCACTGACTGACATGTACACTGCCTTACTAATGATACACTCACTGACTTACATGTGCACTGCCTTACTAATGATGCACTCACTGACTTACATGTGCACTGCCTTACTAATGATGCACTCACTGACTGACATGTACACTGCCTTACTAATGATGCACTCACTGACTGACATGTGCACTGCCTTACTAATGATGCACTCACTGACTTACATGTACACTGCCTTACTAATGATACACTCACTGACTGACATGTACACTGCCTTACTAATGATGCACTCACTGACTGACATGTGCACTGCCTTACTAATGATACACTCACTGACTTACATGTACACTGCCTTACTAATGATACACTCACTGACTGACATGTACACTGCCTTACTAATGATGCACTCACTGACTGACATGTACACTGCCTTACTAATGATGCACTCACTGACTGACATGTGCACTGCCTTACTAATGATGCACCCACTGACTGACATGTACACTGCCTTACTAATGATGCACTCACTGACTGACATGTACACTGCCTTACTAATGATGCACTCACTGACTGACATGTACACTGCCTTACTAATGATGCACTCACTGACTGACATGTACACTGCCTTACTAATGATGCACTCACTGACTGACATGTACACTGCCTTACTAATGATGCACTCACTGACTGACATGTACACTGCCTTACTAATGATGCACTCACTGACTGACATGTACACTGCCTTACTAATGATGCACTCACTGACTGACATGTACACTGCCTTACTAATGATACACTCACTGACTGACATGTACACTGCCTTACTAATGATGCACTCACTGACTGACATGTGCACTGCCTTACTAATGATGCACTCACTGACTGACATGTACACTGCCTTACTAATGATGCACTCACTGACTGACATGTACACTGCCTTACTAATGATGCACTCACTGACTGACATGTACACTGCCTTACTAATGATGCACTCACTGACTGACATGTGCACTGCCTTACTAATGATGCACTCACTGACTTACATGTACACTGCCTTACTAATGATGCACTCACTGACTGACATGTACACTGCCTTACTAATGATGCACTCACTGACTGACATGTGCACTGCCTTACTAATGATGCACTCACTGACTTACATGTGCACTGCCTTACTAATGATGCACTCACTGACTTACATGTACACTGCCTTACTAATGATGCACTCACTGACTGACATGTACACTGCCTTACTAATGATGCACTCACTGACTGACATGTGCACTGCCTTACTAATGATACACTCACTGACTGACATGTACACTGCCTTACTAATGATGCACTCACTGACTGACATGTACACTGCCTTACTAATGATGCACTCACTGACTGACATGTACACTGCCTTACTAATGATGCACTCACTGACTGACATGTACACTGCCTTACTAATGATGCACTCACTGACTGACATGTACACTGCCTTACTAATGATGCACTCACTGACTGACATGTACACTGCCTTACTAATGATACACTCACTGACTGACATGTGCACTGCCTTACTAATGATGCACTCACTGACTGACATGTGCACTGCCTTACTAATGATACACTCACTGACTGACATGTACACTGCCTTACTAATGATACACTCACTGACTGACATGTGCACTGCCTTACTAATGATGCACTCACTGACTTACATGTACACTGCCTTACTAATGATGCACCCACTGACTGACATGTGCACTGCCTTACTAATGATACACTCACTGACTGACATGTGCACTGCCTTACTAATGATGCACTCACTGACTGACATGTGCACTGCCTTACTAATGATGCACTCACTGACTGACATGTGCACTGCCTTACTAATGATACACTCACTGACTGACATGTACACTGCCTTACTAATGATACACCCACTGACTGACATGTACACTGCCTTACTAATGATGCACTCACTGACTGACATGTACACTGCCTTAATGTTGATGCACTCACTGACTGACATGTGCACTGCCTTACTAATGATGCACTCACTGACTGACATGTACACTGCCTTACTAATGATGCACTCACTGACTGACATGTACACTGCCTTACTAATGATGCACTCACTGACTGACATGTACACTGCCTTACTAATGATACACTCACTGACTGACATGTACACTGCCTTACTAATGATGCACTCACTGACTGACATGTACACTGCCTTACTAATGATGCACTCACTGACTGACATGTGCACTGCCTTACTAATGATGCACTCACTGACTGACATGTACACTGCCTTACTAATGATGCACTCACTGACTGACATGTACACTGCCTTACTAATGATGCACTCACTGACTGACATGTACACTGCCTTACTAATGATACACTCGCTGACTGACATGTGCACTGCCTTAATGTTGATGCACTCACTGACTGACATGTGCACTGCCTTACTAATGATGCACTCACTGACTGACATGTACACTGCCTTACTAATGATGCACTCACTGACTGACATGTACACTGCCTTACTAATGATGCACTCACTGACTGACATGTGCACTGCCTTACTAATAATGCACTCACTGACTGACATGTACACTGCCTTACTATGGAACTCTCCCCCCAATTTGTTCCCACCCAAAGTGAAATATTTGGACCCCTCTTGAAATATTTGGACCCCTCTTGAAATATATGGACCCCTCTTGAAATATATGGACCCCTCTTGAAATATATGGACCTTTCCTAATAACTAAAGTTTCAAAAGCTAAGACTACGAGGACTAGGAATAGGTACAAATACTTTAGAGGGGGCTCCTTATATTCCTGGAATATACGTAGCTCACAGCTAAGGTGGTTAAAAAAATATTTCGGAAGGAATCCAAATATTTCTGAAATAGGGATTCCTGGGAAGGGGTGTCCCAATGTAATGATCCAAGTATCTTGTGACAGTGAAGTCATGCACGAAGTGTCGATAATATATTCCGACAGTCGGAAAGAACTACAGAAAACACAGGATGCATGTGTCTGAAGCCATGATGTCATCCTGGTTCCTGCAGTGTCTTTAACTGTTATCTCTCTCCTAACAGCTGCTGCAGATGTTCAACTCTAGAGGGCTTAAAATTAAAATAACATGATTCATGTACGCCTGAATTATTTTTGAAGTCATGTGATGAAGCAGTGGCAAAGACCTTCGGCATTGCTTGAGGACTCCATCAGGCAAGAGTTGCTGATATGCTAGCTAGCCTATTGACAATATAACTATACAGAGCACTTGGAATGCTTCTCGCTCTCCAGGTTTTAGGCCAAACAACAGAGCAAGTTGATAGTTCCTCCATCTTAATAGCTCTAATATAGCAGGTAATGGATTAAAAAAAAAATCATTCTGAATCATTTTCTGCCAGTGTCTATAGCTAGAGCTACTCGCTTTTGGGGGTTGATTTTTTTTAAATTGAAGCTGAACAACGATGCTTGCCGCTGTAAACATCGCCTTTTCAGCAGTTGTGGTTTTTAACCAAGTGTTTTTAGATTAGATGCAGCCTTGCTAGCAAATACTTCAGTTAGATTTCAATTTTTGGCGATGGCAACCAAGTTGAGTTCTTTGTGCAGACATATCTTTTATCGGCGCTAAAGAGTTAACTTCACTTCATGGGTATGGTTATCTGGATAAATGTATTAACATCTTAAGTTCCACTTCCTCCACGGACTAAGTCAGAATAGCTGTATAAATCAGGGGTTATTCTCCAGCATCATTTTGTCAAACATTGCTGTTGACACCAGCAAACTCTCCCATTAAAGCAATTAGAAGTCCCAGATAACTCTACTGCCAGATTGCTATTCAAGCTATCTGCTGTTTTTGCCACCTAATTATAATAGGGTGCCATCACAATGGTTGCGAGCAGGCTACCACCACAATAGTTGCGAGCAGGCTGCAATAAAACGAAGCTAGGTAACGCAAAACGATATATCATTTCTACCACAAATTTTCCACAAGGTAATATTACGGTTACATAACACAGCTACGTCGCAGTCACTTACCTGGGTATGTAAGAAACAGGCATGGTGTCCTAAACAACGTCTCCTCCTCGTTCTTTCAGCAGCTATAAACAAAGCAGCTCTTGTGTTTATGCACTTTATACAGAGACCGACTGGTGGGCATCTAGCGGGTGTGGTTTGATGACCGAATTTGCCGCACATGCCCTTATACCACATGGTCGGTACCATATCGGGCAGCTACTTATCTTCCCCCCTTTTTTTGGTGAAAACACGATTACTTTAAAAGTAATTCCGTTTGTTTGCACTGAGAAGGACTCCCCCCTGAACTATTTGGCAAAACTCCATGGCCTCCTCATTCAACTTCCCACAAGCGTCCCTGTGTAGCTTATTGTAGTTTTCTAACCTCTCAGCTGGTCCTCACTTTGATGACTGGTGAGGCCAAGGATGGGCCTCGTGCAACTCAAGGCCTGCGGGCTAGGGCTAGGGCTAGGGCTAGGGCTAGGCATGGATTGAAAAGGCTATGCTCTATCTGTAACAACATTTGTAGGTTTCAGTGTGAGTCATCTCAAAGCTAAATGTATGAGAATCCATGGATCCAGGCTTTGTTGGAACTGGAATTGGGCGAAGTTTACCAACATGCCTATAATATAAAAAACATCTTACAATTGGTTTATAATTAATACTCTTAGTATCTAGACCAAAATTAATATTACCTCATAATAATAACAATACTGTATTGCATGCACATTGTAGCTAAATCATATACCATTTGTTAAAGAACTAAGACAGTTCTGAAACATGGAATCTTGTTTCAATGAATCTACATCATAGATGGCATTCCTGCTTGAGCAAAATAAAAAAATCACACTATTCTATATATCAGTAGTTCCAGCCTCACTCCATCGCCCACCCACCCTCATGGGAAAAGTTAGGTTGACTTGGGACACTACTCCATCCGGTGTTTCTGCATGGACTATTGGTCGACTATAAAACAAACCTTAAAATTAAACCTCGTTTAATGACTTGGCTGTAGTCTCTGGGAAGGGCAGGTCTAGAATTTTTATGTGGGAGGATTAGTTTATGGAGGGAGGGAATGCTGCACACATAACATGTAATTTCCACATACCACACAATTATTACATCATATGATTTGAACATCACACAATTATATAGTAGGTGTTGGCTTTTGGGGGTGGGGGAGGGGGAATGGGGGGGGGGGGGGGGGGGGGGGGCAGCAGCACTGAGGTTGTTTTACAAGGAATTGTCAACCATAAACTTTAAGACAAGCTCCACCCAATCCCTACTAATGAAACTTCAGTCTCCAGAAGAAGGTAATTAAACAAGATGGCATTGTGATAGATAATATACATGTATTTTGCAAATGGCAAATATTCACATTATGCTTAGAATATCTCAATAACCCCATGTATGATGTATGTTAGTACATAACTGTGTTGAGCCGATTTGAATGGGTGATGACTGGCTAGATTTAAGTATGCTATGAAGATTAGTGTTGCAACTGAGATGATGATGGTGGTTGGCATTCCTCTGTCACATCCCACCAAACAGCAAGAATACAATCCGATGATCAAAATAATCACACACACCAACCAGTCGAGTTCACGAGGTGAGCATCAAGGTCAAGGAGAGAGTCAAGGTCATGAGATCAAATGGTGAGTAGCTGAATAATAAATGATGCTCACACATATTCGCAACAGAATATCATTCAAAGTGAAGAGAAATCGTAGAGCCAACTTCACAACTCATGTATATTTCAACTGCTTTTACTAACTCACAGCTGATAAAGATGCTACAATGCAATACTATAGAAAATGTCCAGTCTTTTATGTCCATTTCTCCAATTTGAGCTTGCCTAGTGGCAGAGGTGCTTGTTGTACACAGATTAAAAGGTGTGCTTACTATGTTGCTATATCTGTCTAGGAACACTGCATCAGCCAAGCTGCTGAAATTAGCAATTCATGGCTTATAATATGTACATACTTATTAGTCAACCACCAGTGCCTGTAAATAAAAGAAACTTTGGGGGCCCAGGTACCGTAAACTAGTAGGTGCTAAAAAACTTGTTGCCACTTTAATACTCCATAGATTCTGCAAGCTAAATGGTGGACTTAATATATAGCTCAAAAGGTAGGTCTCTCTGTCACGTCTGTGTGCTCTATTTTGATACTAAAACATTTTTCATAGGTATAACTACACCCTGCTAAAGTGGGGATACCTCAAAACCTGAGTGCCTGCATAAATGGCCTAGTGCTAGAGAGCTGAAATTAGCACGTGGTCAGCGCGTGGTTGGAAAATAATTTTTAACGAAATTCATTTTCCAACCGCGCGCTTGACCACGTAACACTGGCTTCCTGAGAAATCAGGCACTCAGTATCCCACTTTAGCTCCAGTAACTTGGGTATAGTTATACCTATGAAAAATGTTTTGGTATCAAAATAGAGCACACAGAGAGACCTATCTTTTGAGATACATATCAAGTTCTATACCATGAAGTTTGCAGAATCTATGGAGCTATAAAGTGGTAACCACAAGTTTTTAGCACCTACTAATTTATGGTATCATCCCAGAGCTTGCAATGGCAGAGGTGCTTGTTGTACACAGATAAAAGGTGTGCTTCCTACCTGTCTAGGAACACTGCATCAGTCAAGAGTGGAGGTGTAACTGGGGGTGACGTGACCAGGACTCCTACTGATCTTCATGTACTTGAGAAGCAGCTGTTTGACGACTCCCTTTTAGAATGGGAACTACAATTTAGGGCTGAACAAGCCACGGACTCAGTGTTGATCCTCCGGCATTCATCCAGACATCTCACTATGCTTGGCTTATCACAACCATTCTCAAGTGAGACAGTCGGGTGATTTTGACATCTTGACAGACATATATATACTGTATTGACAGTTCAAGAAAGAAAAGGTCGACAGTCGCCTGAGCTTTATTATTTTAGTGAAACTGACACACTTTTGGTTGCTTTCAAGAAGAAGTCCTTTTCGAAGTATTGAAGAATATTCCTTTTGGAAGCTCCCAGCTGGATGCTCTATCTCCATTCGTTAGCCAAACTAAACTTGATCTCATAAGCCATCCAGTGATTTCAAGGGATCTAATGCCAATCATGTTACAGACAATGAAATTCCAAATAATGATGATCAGCAGCATGAAAGTGATGGCATATTGCCACAGACTATTGGTGATAAAGATATGTAGCTATGTATAACTGTCTGTATACATCCATATATTATAGTGGTCACACATTCAGGATTTTGACCTATCCGGTAAACACTTGCAGTTTACACTTCTCTGTCATTCTGGATTTGTGCCTGTTGATGGTATGAGAGGTCGATATCATTCTCTATTATTAATACTGTTAATCTGCTATATTTTTAACTCCAGCAGTCCAGATTCACTATGTACTTGACATGGCCATTGGGTTACTCAGCCTAAAATAGACATGAAGTCACCTCAAATTTATAATGCAGTAAATAATAACAATATTCTGCTTCAAGGTTTTCCAGCTTTTGGGTTTTTGAAGCAAACATTTCAAACAAAATACTCCAGTCTTCAGTGTTTCATTCAGCACAAAGAGAGAAATCTTAAAGTATTTGATGTTGGCTGAATGTAATTGTACAAGTTTGAACAACATTCTGGTTATTTCACAGATGTCATTTCAAACAGCAAGCGAACCCTGTAAATTGTGGTATATTCAGCATATCCTTTGTCTCCATGCACCACTAAGACATGATGCTACACACCATATTTTAACCAGTGGTGAATGTAGATTCAATGTTCAGAACCATATTTAATAGCTATATATATAGCTATTACATAACTTGTATGGCAGTTTAGTTCTTGATCAGACTCAATTGTTACAATTTACAAGTGTGAATACAATTTGCAATGTGTTTTTAAACTATGCATGATGTATTAGTACGTGTATAACTAAGTACTATTGTTTATATATATGAAAATTGTCATAGGTAAAAATGATATGAATATAATCTTCAAAAACTTGCAGGGATGTTTGCCTTTAAAAAAATAACCCAACCCACCATCACTGTTAACTACTGTCCTCAATATTCATTTAGGTCTTGCTAGTAGAGTATCAAACTTGGCTATGGGGACCAATCATGAGATTTGTTGTCATTGATGTTGTTGTCACTGATGTTGTTGTTGATGTTGTATGTTGTTGTCATTGATGTTGTTGTCATTGATGTTGCTGTTGTTGACGTTGATATTGTTGTTGTTGTTGTTGTCATTGATGTTGATGTAATTGATTTTGTCATTGATGTTGTTGCTGTTGCTGATGTTGTTGTTGTCATTGATGTTGCTGTTGTTGGTGTTGTTGTTGATGTTGTCATTGATGTTGTTGATGTTGATGTAATTGATGTTGCTGTTGTGATGCTGTTCTTATTGTTAGATGAAAGGTACAATGTCAATGGGTGCAGGAAGCTGTGGCAATTTAGAATCCTAACACCTTCATCAGCTGATTGATTTCCTGGCAGCAAACTTGAAATATGTAATTAATTTGGAAGCGGGGGAGGGGGGCTTCAGCCCCTTAACCTCCCCCCACCTTGGATCTGGCCCGAGTCTATAGCTATATCCCATATTAGGTAAGATGACTCATTCATTAAATGGACTACATATGTGATGCACTAGACATGGCTACATTCTACAATAACATACATACTAATGTTAGTAGCACAAAGCTGATAATTATTTGAAAAAAATCACCTCACATATTCATAAGCTGGATATTATTCGTAGATGCTGTTCTAGAACATTAGTCATAGATGTTATCTATTCTTCTCTTTTGTTGTGTGTGAAGAGCTTGTAAATGCAGGCTGGGTGGAGGCTGTGCATTGCTCTTGTTCTTTGTCCATTTCATATACAGGATCAATGCACCCAGTCCAACAAGAGCACCAAACAGCAGTACTGCCAGGAAGGAGTTCACACCAGATATGATTGAGCTCACATCACCTGTGCACACACAAATATATTTAAATCATAAAATGACTTTCAACGTCAATTTACTCCCTCAGACGTTTCTGCTAAAGGGAATAATGAGACGATATCTTCTTGTATTTAAAGCACATTATAGATTAATATACTTGAGTTACAATGGCCTTCTCAATAATCGACTTGAATTCTTCGATGTTTCAACTCGATCTAGCCTTAATCATATTCCTGATAAGGCTAGATCATCTAGTCGACACGTCGAGGGAGTCAAAATTCAAGTTGATTATTGAGGTCATTGTAATTTCATCATGTCAGCTGATAGTTCATTGATAATGTACTTAAGACTTTGGCAAATCACATTCACTAAACATTATACTCACGTTATAAGGTGTACATGATTTTAAATGGTAAAGGGTCATCTAATTTGTGGGTATAGCATCGTTTTCTTTCTCGTTTAACAATATACCTAGTTGTAATAAAACATTATTGTTCTTTTTTCAAGTTTATGAGTTGTTGTTGTTGTTGTTAGTTGGGTGATTGAGGGATACACCAAACAGAATTCTCAACTAAAGGTTCAGGTTGTCCAGGGATTTTAAACAGTTTTTCTAACCTGCTTATTGCTGTTGTGCTCTGCACACATCACCAAATGCCAGTCTTGTTGCTATGAACCACCACTCTATTAAACACTATACCTAACTAATGTTCAATTTGTTGTACATTATACAAGTCAGCACACACGTTTTGTTACTAGAGGCGCAGCCTGTAACCAGTTACACCCTCGTTCAAGGACTTGGCAAGAGTTGAACTTCAGAACTCACTCAGCATTGCAAGGGTTATTCTCTATTACTAAGGCACATACATGCACGTGTTGTTGTATTTTTATAAGCAGACTATTCATCAGCAAATTGACAGACTGCTCAGTTCAGATCAGCTGCATGGAGCAGAGCAGAGCTTGAAATGTTTTTGAGAATGACGATGCCTACCCAATTCGAATTATAAGATGGCATGAGGTTTAGTTGATTATGTCATCGACAGGAAGCCTTACTCACACCTCTTTTTAGTGGGCGAGAAACAAAACTAGTGGTGGACATGCATTGAAAAATTTGGAGGTCCTGTGATAGTAAAAGTTCTACACATGAGTGGATGTATTCTATACAAGTT
The DNA here is from genome assembly GCA_028752905.1 of Cladorhizidae sp. MBARI D1340-BT2. Classification (NCBI taxonomy): domain Eukaryota; kingdom Metazoa; phylum Porifera; class Demospongiae; order Poecilosclerida; family Cladorhizidae; species Cladorhizidae sp. MBARI D1340-BT2. Next base: position 28,846,242 of record JAQNBH010000014.1, on the reverse strand, counting down.
AATATGATTGAGAAAAGAAGAAAAAGAAGATACACAGATCCTTGAAGATGAATTTCAAGGTTCTTTTTCGTTCTTTTGGTCCGTCAGTTGACTACCTTAGTGACAGATTCAACACATGCTTGGGATCTTTTTGAGCTTATAGCAGCTGAAACCACTAGCCCTAGCCCTAGCCCTAACAATTTAGGCAGCTAAGAATGCCAATGTAAGTTTTAGCTGAGATGATTTTTTTGAGTTTTTCCCTCCATCATCTTAAAGAGTAAGGGACATGAGAGTATTCCTCATATAGATAATGTAATATTCGTGCTTAGACACAAGATGCTGTATATAGCAATGCATATGAGCTCAAATCTATTATTATAATTATGTTTCCTTTATATTCAGCATATCTGCCATTGACCACCCAGAAATCAGGGAGACATGCCAAGGTTGGTGGAGACAGACAAGAGCTCCCAGCATCAGACAAACATAAGCATTGAAATATGGCAAGACTGGACACCGACATAGAATGTTCATCATCACTATAATGAGGGCCTACCAAAACCTAGATTGAAAATGAGTATGTGACAATTATTGGCTAGAGACAGAACAGGTGTGTGTAATCAAGTGTGTGTAGTAGTTTGCCTACTAGATAGACATTGTGAGCTGATGCCTGCAAAGTACCAGATGTTGAAAATTCTGGTCTATAACTATACATTTTTTTGCATACCTGAGGACTCTTCAACCTGCTCTTCACCATCTTTAGAACCAAAGCAATCCCTGCTCTGGCTAACAATATGGAGAGGCATCACAACTTCATGCATTTGCCAATCAATTACCTAAGATACTGAAGTGCTGTATCTTAGATTAGAGCAGCTCACTAGGCATGCTCAGATATGTTTAGCACATGTGATGTGAACAGTTTGATTTTTTTGTTTTGTTAAGTCATGCACCAGATGCCATGTGACATCGATGGTGGTAAAGGGGTTAAACGATATAAATATGAGTGAGTAAATTATTGAGAAAGTCATTGGATCTATAGCTACGAGAGTTTGTTAAGAGTAAAATGGCACAAACCAAGAAGCTCACACATTTTGTTCTTAAAAAAATAGCTTCCATTAGCATACACCATAGCTGATCACATGACCATGTCATTAATTAATCATGTATATAGTAATTGGGCCTCACTTCGAGGTGGAACAGTTGGAGCAGCCGTGGTTGGCTGAGTTGGAGTCATGTTGGCTATAGTTAAAGAAGACAAAATGGCATCATTATAATTAGCTCTGCATGTAAGCAACAACAACAACATCTACAAAACTAGCATATATTTAGAGGTAACCCAAATTAAGATAACAGTACCTAGCAGCTCTAACAACTACAGCAATTGTTAAGAACGTTGACTTTCACTTATTGCCATTATTTAAGCACAACCAAAATCATTGTGTCTCGAGGTGATCAACCATAAATATGTGAGAAAACCATTGAAATAATGTCTGGAATGCTAATAAAGTCTATCACCTGTGAATATCCAACCCATTAAAGATATCACACACAAGTTAATAAAATTACTGCGAATAGTGATGCACATGTCAATTCTTTGCAGATGCACAGCTCAAAAACCCTCCTTTGATTTCCCCCCTAAGCTAGTAAAAATGTTGCAACTGACTCTAAGAGGTAAGGTGAATAATCCTATAGAAAGGATAGTTCATAGGCTGTCAGTGTCTTGAGAGATTACGAGTCAAAGCATGGCTCACATCATTGTCATGCTACTTGTTATAGCTACAGAGATTCCCTTCGGTAATTTTGCTCAGCAATGTAAAAGAAAGCTGGAGGGTTAAGCAAGGTTAGTTCAATTTTTTGTGGATTTTAGACAGGAGATTTCACAGACTTTAACAATCCTTCATGGTATATTGTCTAGAGCTGTTTATGACTCTACCCTGCTGAAGCCAGTAAATGAATCGATGATAGTCACTCAAAGCAACCACAAAATCCTGTGCATGTTCCAAGTGCCCATAAGTTGAAACAGGTCTTCTCTCTACCTCACAAGAGTCTCACTAACAAACCCTTTACCAAATCACTAAGCTTGGAATTGCTCTTCTGTAGAGCCATTTGTTCTGGCTTCAAGTGGCTGTGGTAGATAGGTGGACTTTGGTTTGCACATCATCAACTGACACCTGGTAAAATGGCACATTTTAATTGTGTGGACAGGCTACAATATATATATATAGTTGGCCCACATAATTGAGCATAGCAGATGATGCTATAGTATACTTTAGACAACCAATAAACAACAGAGAGTTCTCTCAATGAACTCTCAGTTGCCATGACGAAATTACAATGACCTCAATAATCAACTTGAATTTTTAATCTTGATATTTCAATTAGATGCTCTAGCCTTCATTAGGAGTAGGCTAGAGCATCTAGTCGAAATATCGAGGGAGTAAAAATTCAAGTTGATTAATTGAGAAGGTCATTATAAGAAAGAGTTAAAATATATCTGGCATGCTGGAACAACCTGCTCTATGGAAGAGTACCAGACCATTTCCCAGCATAAGAAATGGTTAAGAGATGGCTAGTGAGACCAACTTCACTATAGGAAATAGGAGCAGAATTAGTCACATGACTAACTGCATTGCCTTGGTAATGCAGATGCTGCACACGTAAAGAAGACAAGATTAAAAATTGATGGTAAAACAGGAGTGCTTGACTAAGACGCTATGAACTAACAGCCAAGACTAAGATTACAACGACCTCGATAATCAACTTGAATTTTACTCTCTTGACATTTCAACTAGATGCTCTAGCCTTTATCAGGAATATTTGATGAAGACTAGAGCATCTAGTCAAAACGTCGAGAGAGTAAAATTTAAGTTGATTATCGAGAAGGTCATTGTAATTCTATTATGTCAACTGAGTTTGTTAAGACTAAGATGCTGGCTGAAAAACGTACAGGTCAACCCAACATTGAGAGGAAAGCTACTACACATTAAGTTTGGCACTTCATTAACATAGAAGAGCTAAACAACCAAGTTATGCAGTAATACCTCTAGCAATGCACATTACATTACACTATAACAATTCCATTGCTGCTGCCTCTCCATGGTGGAAGCAAGGATACTTGTTTTGTGGATGATATGGTATAGGTTGAGAATCAGGTTTTGTGAATAAGGATATGACTAGTATCTCTTCCTTGAGTCTTCCATGCTCCAGGAACAATTGAGAATAGTTATGATCATACCCATGTCCACAAGGATAGAAAAACTAACTGCACTCCACTTTCAACAACATGCTCTGTAGTGGCCCCTCTCTAAAGCAGCAAGCAAAGAACTCTCTAAAGCAGCCGGCAAAGAAACTACAAACTCTCTAAAGCAGCCGGCAAAGAAACTACAAACTCTCTAAAGCAGCCACCAAAGAAACTACAAACTCTCTAAAGCAGCAGGCAAAGAACTACAAACTCTCTAAAGCAGCAGGCAAAGAAACTACAAACTCTCTAAAGCAGGCAGGCAAAGAAACTACAAACTCTCTAAAGCAGCAGGCAAAGAAACTACAAACTCTCTAAAGCAGCAGACAAAGAACTACAAACTCTCTAAAGCAGCCGGCAAAGAACTACAAACACTCTAAAGCAACAGGCAAAGAAACTACAAACTCTCTAAAGCAGCCGGCAAAGAAATTACAGACTCTCTAAAGCAGCCAGCAAAGAAACTACAAATTTGCAAGTGTACTTAGACCATTTGTATTTATATTTTATGAATCTCATTATACTGTATTGTCTGCCTAGCATACTAGTGCAAAAGCACCTGTAATTGTGGTTGCATGCCAATATATGAATGCACACAACGCATATGAGATACCAAGGATGGATTTTTTAAATAGATCATCTTACCATATGATGGGATATTCCAATAGAGTGTGAAGATTGGAATCGAGGGAGAAAATGTATCCTTGATGTAGTTGTAATAATCAGGACAAGTAGTTTCATTAATGCTACAAGAACCAGTAAATGTTTGATGGACATAGTGTCCAGAAAGATCGCCAGTATTGGTGTAGTTGATCGTCAGAGACAGTGTTGTATTATCGCCATAGAACACATTGCTTTTGTATATATCAGTGTCACTTATATATAAACCATCTTTATATAGGTAATCATCCATAAACCTAGGTACACTTAGCACTGCAGGTGCATTAACATTGAAGGTGCGGTCAATAGGCAAGCTTTCTCGATTTGCAGGAAGAAGATAATCTGTGATGGCGTTCTCTGGATTATATATTGGAGCATTAGACTCCTGCAGGAGAAATGTGACTGGAGCATGTTGGGCAAGGTTTTCCAACATCGGCAGAAGATTCCTCTGGCAGATGGCTGGGTCAGATCCTAGAGAGTCAATCTTTACTTCATACTTGCCTGCGTCAGTCTCTGTCAAATTTGATATGATCAGTGATGTTCCATTATCGGTTATATTGAGTCGATCATCAGAGGCAAGTTTAGTTTCATTGTGGTACCATGCCAGGGAGATTTTGAAATTAGCAAGTGAGTCATAATCAGAAATGCGTATGCTCATCGATATCATTTCATGGATTAAGAAGGGTAGTGTGATCTGCTTATAAGCTTGCAGCAATCCTGTGATAGTTGGTACAGAGTATATACATTTATTAAAGTATTGTTGACTAGAACAAGGACATAAAAGTGTGACCATGTGTATTTAAATATATATAAATGTATATATATATATAAATATATATATACATGTATATATATATAAATATATATAAATGTATATATATATATAAATGTATATATATATATATAAATATATATATATAATAATATATATAAATGTATATATATATATATAAATATATAATTATATATATATATATATATATATAGGACTCCTCAGATGGAAAATTGACTTTAGTTTTTCTTAATTGTGTGTATTAAGTATTAAAGGCATGATATATAAACATAGGTTATGAATTGCTCTTTGGCCATGCATATTTGCATTGTAATAATATGTCTGTACGCTTGAGATATTATGTGTGCATGTGTGTGTGTGTGTTACCTCCACTCTCATACAGAGTGAAGTAGATGGTCATTGTCATAGACTTTTTTTTTTAAACACGATGCCATCTTTTTCCTAGCATAATGGCCATTTGCATGCATTCTTATTATAGGCAATTAGCAGCCACCATTTCAATTATAAAGCCTCATGGTGCATGCAGAGTGGGAGCCTCTGCAGTCAGTGTCTACTACCTCTAAGGTCAATGCTCTCACCATTGAGCCACAGGTACCAGATGCAAGGTGAGTGGATCTCTCTCCACACAACATGTATTACAGTACAAGGCAAAAGTTCAGTCTTTCAAGTTTTTGGTGGTCTAGTATATCTGTATGTATATATGGTCTAGTATATCTGGTCTAGTTTATATCTGGTCTAGTATATCTGTATGTATATATGGTCTAGTATATCTGGTCTAGTTTATATCTGGTCTAGTATATCTGGTCTAGTTTATATCTGGTCTAGTATATCTGGTCTAGTTTATATCTGGTCTAGTATATCTGGTCTAGTTTATATCTGGTCTAGTATATCTGTATATATCTGGTCTAGTATATCTGTATATATCTGGTCTAGTATATCTGTATAATTATATCTGGTCTAATATATCTGTACATATCTGGTCTAGTATATCTGTATATATCTGGTCTAGTATATCTGTATATATCTGGTCTAATATATCTGTATATATCTGGTCTAATATATCTGTATATATCTGGTCTAGTATATCTGTATATATCTGGTCTAATATATCTGTATATATCTGGTCTAATATATCTGTATATATCTGGTCTAATATATCTGTATATATCTGGTCTAATATATCTGTATATATCTGGTCTAATATATCTGTATATATCTGGTCTAATATATCTGTATATATCTGTATATATCTGGTCTAATATATCTGTATATATCTGGTCTAGTATATCTGTATATATCTGGTCTAATATATCTGTATATATCTGTATATATCTGGTCTAATATATCTGTATATATCTGGTCTAATATATCTGTATATATCTGGTCTAGTATATCTGTATATATCTGGTCTAGTATATCTGTATATATCTGGTCTAATATATCTGTATATATCTGGTCTAATATATCTGTATATATCTGGTCTAATATATCTGTATATATCTGGTCTAGTATATCTGTATATATCTGTATATATCTGGTCTAATATATCTGTATATATCTGGTCTAGTATATCTGGGTCTAATATATCTGTATATATCTGGTCTAATATATCTGTATATATCTGGTCTAGTATATCTGTATATATCTGGTCTAATATATCTGTATATATCTGGTCTAGAATATCTGTATATATCTGGTCTAATATATCTGTTTATATCTGGTCTAGTATATCTGTATATATCTGGTCTAGGATATCCGAGGATGTGCCAAATCCCAGGGGACACTGTCAAACCTAGTGTCATTTCACTGGCCAATTGTGGGTGTGGCTACAAGTTGTGCATGCACAAGGTGCGTGTACCTTGTGTGGGGGTAACATTCAAGGTCAGAGGGTCATCAACCTGGAAAGATCTCCTTCTCCAACACTTTGTCCTACACATCATCGTGGGCCTATTCCCATGCACACATCATGAAATATTTTCAGCTAGACTACAGACATGCTCATCCAAGTGATAGATCATGTGAGTTCTTAAAGAAGTGCCTACACTTATTAAAGCTAATTATAAGCTCAGCGAAGAGTCCTCCTTGTCTTATGCTCATACAGAACTATTTGCCGACCTTTCTCTCTTCCTCTTTCTCTGTTCCTCATCACCTCCAGCCTGGCTCTGGGAGAAGAGCCTTCTGAGCAACACAGCAGCAGAAGAACTCCTCAGGTGTTGGTGAAGGATGGAAATGAGCTCACCAATTTTCACACATATACACACAGTGTAACAATTGTTGGATTTTCCTATTGGCATGGACACATGCTTCTAGATAGCTAGTTAGCTAGAGAAGGATGGTGGCTGGTCTAACTTCACAGAGCCTAGAGAGAGCCATGCATGGACATCATGTCTACAAGCCTGTTTGGCCCCTAGTAATAGAAAAGGGGCTCGAGCAGGAGGAGGGAAAGAGTCAGCACATGGCACTTATCAGTGAAGGCCCCAGAGCCAATGTGTAAGCCTTCTCTCCATGTGCACTTCATTAATAACATGGTGCACCTAATGACCAGCAATTATAGCTCGGTTACGGAAGCATAAAGACTATTATTCATTTCAGGGACACTACATTGACTCACTAATTAGAAGCATGACATTGGTAGCAAAAAAACCCGCAGAATACCACACATATTGGCAGATCTGAGGTAGAATTAACATTAGTGGTGACCCCCCCATATAATATTACCACCATTCCGATTCCACAAGTCTCTCATATAAAGCAGAGAGATTAGCTCCAATATATTTGCTAAAGTGTACAGGAAGCCAAATATAGCGTCATCTCACACAACTGGCAAATTTCCAACTACTCGTTTGCTTGATCTTACACCCGAGCAGATACGACCACACCCACCACTACTGTTATTTTTTAAACACAATCAAATGTCAAATATCCATCAATATCCTAATCTTGACTACCGACATTTCTGGCTATATGGGAGTATTCTTTCAATGGAATTTTGGTGGTACTGTATTTAAAATACACCATCTTCAATCAATATTATATAAACTATAATATGTTTCTTTTTGGCTGGTGCAGTCATATAACTAGCACTTGCTTAGACATAAGTATTATTACTTACCATGCACTTCAATGAGTTTATCAGCTTGGCCAAGCAGTGTTCCATTTACTTCTACGCTACAAAAATACCAGCAGTAGCGCAGGTGGTCTCTATTATAGATCCTTTTGATAATCTTATCGAAGAAACTCATGCCACTACCTCCCACAATCTCTATAGCCGTCCATTTGTAAGTGACAAAGTCAGGCTGTGCTGGTTTTATCTCACAGGTAAACAGCACCTGATACCAGAGTCTGAAGGGACCTTGGCTTGGATTGGTGAGGATTTTTACTGTATGTGTTGCAGCTGTAGCTTCAACTCTGAACTTATTGTCAATGGCAACTGCAATAGAAATAACAATAGATAGTGACCAAGACTCTATACAAGTACACATGTCCATATCTGAGGATAATCTTACCCAAACATATCATCAGTATGTGAAGGAAGAGCATTCCTGGCAGTTCAAGAGAATAACAACCGTAAAAAAAAACCAGTTCCAATTTTCTGTGTAGTTGCACTGACCAGCCAGCACTTTATACCATGCTATTTCCTGTTATATAGCCCAGCCACTCCCAACCACTTGATGAGTTGTGTGTGGGTGTGGTGTGGTGGGGGAAGGGAGGGGCAGACTTGTAAAAGAGTTGAAGTATCAGCAATGTATTTTAAGAAAACTCCACCACTTCCATTGTAGTGTATTAGCCACCTAATTATTACATCATCGAGTTATATAGCTTATACAAGTTTCTGTTAGGCAGGTGATGTGTACCTGTAATACATAATGACTATGTATGGGGGGAGGGAGCTAGGAAAGCTTTGCGTCCCTGTCAATGCTATAATTTAGATTTATTTTACCATCATCTCAACCAAAATCTGCTTATGTAGCCATCACTTACTATAAGTGGTTTGCATGTTTGTATGAATGAATAGAAGTGACAATTGTATATAGTCATTAAGCAATAGTTATGACACTGCTGGCTATGACACTGCTGCACTACTAACATGCAATAATTACTACACTGCTGCACTGTCTCAAAGATTAAAGACTATTTATAGAACATAAGTAGCACGACTTTTTCTGTTATGTTGTTTCTAACATCTTGTCCAGAATAGCTTCCGGACTTGGACACACTTACATGTATAAGACACACCGTCTTTGTCGGAGAAATGTGAGATACAAATGACCAAGTAGCAAGAAGAAGAAGAAAGACAAGGACAACAAGATGGCACTACTGAGTACCTCCAGGAGAGAGCATAGACATATGCACAGCTGTGTCTGTGCTAGAGGTCACCTTTAGTTACCACTGAACAGTGTACAGCATTTGTTGCTGGGGCTAGAAGATGATGGCAGGTGAGTACAGCCTGGAGGTGGCCTATACAATATATAATATTGTTTTCCCTTGTAAGTATAGATTGTAGGAAGAGGAAAGGGCTTCAGATAGCATTGGCTGTGCTGCTCAGCGATGCACTTCCAGCTGCTGCAAACTATAATAGAATATCATTATTATTGTGCCCTGAACATGTAACTACCTTAATCCTCTTATCAGTTGTGTCTATTCTGTGGTGTAGCACTGTACAAAAACCATGACCTTTGGGACATCTTTCTATATATAGACACAGTCGAGGCTACTTAGAAACTAGTAGCTAATCAGGTAAGTTTTCTTCTGTGTACTTGCTTCTTGGGACCTAATAGCAGTTGTGGATTTGCTCCTCTAAGCTGCCTCCTTAGAAACTGTATCTAATCATGGAGTTGTATTCTGTAAGCTTGCTTTGTGGGACCAAGCCTTGTCCAGCAGTAGCTGCTATAGCTACAGCTTCTCTTTAGCTTGAGCCTGTGAATGTCACTCATAGCACAGTAGGAGTCTTATAGAGGTAGGTGGCTTGACTAACCTAATCTCTTGTGTGTCTGAAGGCTGTTTATTCCTGTCCGGCATAGCACCAAAGAAATGTATCCATATGTATTAGATACAACACCCCTAGCTAAATTTGCATAAGACTAGAGCTAATTACTTCATCCACATCAACAGTGAAAGCTATAATTAGCTTCCAACGATTGTAGATCTGATTATGCATAGTGAAAGCTATAGCTAGCTTACAACAATTGTAGATCTGATTACTTCATACACAGCAATTGTGAAAGCTATAACTAGCTTCCAACAGTTGTAAATTATCTAATCAATTGCATCCACATCCACAGTTAACTAACATCTGCTTCTAACTTTCCCTCATTGTAGTAGTTGGACTGAACTCTTGACCTTTAGGCTTGTAATTGCATTACTTTGATTTTTGAAAATGGCTTCCTCATGTGAGGGAATTAATTATCTTGATTAGAGCTTCCACATTTAATTATGTATGATGAGATATTGAGTTTCTGAGGACTCCTAAACAAAGTAATAGACTGCCCATCCCTAGGGCATTCTCAGGCGGTGGAAAGAACTATTGAAATACTTATGTTAGTGGCTAGAAACACTATAAAACCCTCTAGCTTCAGAATACGAGAATGTCACACGATACCAGTTGCAAGGATGACTGAAACATCAGATATTATGAAATGAATTCTAAAAACCATTTTAGAGGTTCACTTTACCAAACTAATCCAATATGTTTGAAAACAACAATAACCCAACAACATGGTACTCTGTGCGAGGTGATACAATCTGGAAATTTAATCACGCCACCTGGAATTGTCAGTTGAAGAGCACAGACACTTATTCCCACAAATTTTTTCTCAATTACCTGAACTCGAAACCTAATCTGGTCAGAGAAGATGCAGCAATGGTAGAACAAAATCCTGCCAAGCAGAAGGTTAGGTACCACTTTGCCCATTCAAGTAAGCCTATCTAGGAGCTAGAGCTTAGGACTAGGAGTACAACTAGGGAAGCAGAGTAAGACTTGGAAGCAAAGATGCAGGTCATGGGAATAGGAATTAGGGTGGAGGCTAAGCAAGGCATAAATCTGAGACCCATAGGAGTTAATTAAGGTGGTAGTGCAAGAGGTGTGGCTAGGAATTGGGAGGAGCCCTGGAGGATGGGCTGCAGGAGGGAATACACAGGAGAGTGTAACTCCTCTTCTGCTTGGTCAGAGCAATGTTGATGGTTGACTTCACAGCATTCCCATCAAATTCTGCCTCTGTGGTGCATATATGAAGGAGCTGGTATCCCTGGGAGACCAACTCTGACAGAGGAGGACCAGCAAAGCAGCCATGTGGTTGGCATTTGTTTTAAATTATCACACTATTAAAACAAAATGCAGACTTTAAGATCGAGGGAGGGAAATAACAATAAGCCCCCCGAAACAAGAAAACCCACGCACACCAACCGGTACCTTGATTATTGATCTATCCATGTCATGGGTGTGGTTTGTATCACATGGTGGATAGCTAGCTACTGGCATATTGTTATAATTAAGTGAATTGTATGACATTATTCAATAGTCCGGACTCTAAATAAACGTTTTTAGTGTGTCACGTGGGTTGCACAGATAGTGAAATCAAGATGTCTTCTTATCATGTCTGTTGTCTTCGGTTGTTAGTTTACTAGTTGATTAAGGACTTTCACGGTCGTTGAAGAGTGAAAGAACTATAACCTTAGGGTATTAAACAAGGTTATAACATTTGGCGACGAGGATTATAACGGATCGACACGGATTATTACGAAAAGAGTTTTCGAGATGGCCGTGCATGGTTCAATGTCTGCCTTTACTTCAGCGCACGAGGACTGGAGAGCCTATGTAGAAAGGCTGGAACAGTACTTCGTAGCAAACAGTGTGACTGAGGCCGACAAGAAGCGAGCTATACTATTGAGTGTTTGTGGTTCCAAGACCTACCAACTCATTAGAGATTTAGTTTCCCCTACCAGACCAGGAGAGATCGCATACACTGACCTTGTGGAGTTAGTTATTAAGCACTACTGTCCCAAACCTTCTGTGATCATGCAGCGTTATAAATTCAATTCTCGAGTTCGTGCTAAGAATGAGTCCATAGCTGATTACGTGGCAGCACTAAGACAACTCTCTGAATTTTGTGAGTTCGGGGCTACTCTTGACCAGATGTTAAGAGATAGGCTGGTCTGCGGTGTCAACGATGAGAAAGTACAGCAGAGACTGTTAGCAGAAGTTGATTTAACCTTCTCACGTAGCTTACAACTAGCCCAGACAATGGAGACTGCGGAGAGAGACACACGACAGTTGCAGGGAGCTCAAGGAACCTCTGTCTTGTTCACTCATAGCAAGGCATCTAAGAAGCCTTTTACTACTTCTCGTTTCCAGAAGTGTGTTTGTTTCAGGTGTGGTAGTGACAGTCATTTAGCCAATACCTGTCGTTTTAAGGAAGCAGAATGCCGAGCATGCAAAAAGAAAGGACACATCGCCCGGGTGTGTCGCTCGAAAATGAAGTCAAGAGGACAGGATAATTCAAAGTCACAGTATCGTTCGACTAGTACCAATTACGTAGAGGAGGAGCAGTCTAGATTGGTGGAAGATGGTGCTTATGGAATGTTCACAGTAACGGACACATCATCCAAGCCATTATTCGTGCATATGAACTTGTGCGGATCCGTTGTGAAAATGGAAATTGATACAGGAGCAGCATTCTCTATTGTGAGCGAAGAGACTTACAATGGTATCAAGAGATCGGGAGTGACCTTACCTCTGGAGGAATCCCAGGTACTCTTAAAAACATACACTGGTGAGATCTTACCTGTACTTGGCAGGGTAGTGGTGGTTGCTAAGGTTGACCACCAGGAGGAGGAGCTTCCGTTGTTCGTTGTAAAAGGAAAAGGGCCAAGCCTCATTGGGCGAGATTGGTTAGCTAAACTTAAATTGAATTGGCACGAGATTCATCAGTTTAGCATGAATAATAAGGTTGAAGAACTCCTAGCCAAGTTCTACCCTGTGTTTGCCGATGGGTTAGGTACCTTATTGGGCACTAAAGTAAGGATTCATGTCAAAGAGGGTGCTCAACCTAAATTCTGTAAAGCAAGGAATGTTCCTTATATGATGAAAGAAAAGTTGGAGAAAGAATTGGAACGCCTGGAGAAACAGGGAACCATAACCCCGGTTCAATTTTCAGATTGGGCAGCTCCGATTGTGCCTGTGTTAAAACGCAATGGTGATCTTCGTGTGTGTGGTGATTATAAGCTGACTATTAATCAAGCATGTCATGTGGAGTCATACCCCTTACCTCGTGTGGAGGATATTTTCTCAGCTTTGTCAGGTGGTGAAAGGTTCTCGAAATTAGACCTATCACAAGCCTATTTACAGTTAGGAGTGGTGGATGATTGTAAAAAGTTCCTAACTATTAATACACACAAAGGGTTGTTTGTGTACAATAGGTTACCCTTTGGGGTATCATCAGCCCCTGCGATCTTTCAAAGGGTAATGGACAGTTTGTTTCAGGGTTTTGCTGGTGTCTCAGTTTACCTGGATGATATCCTGGTAACTGGAAAAACCACTGAAGAGCACATTGCTAACTTGGAGAAGGTGTTAGAAAAGCTCAGGCAAGCCGGCCTGAGACTTAACAAATCGAAATGTGTGTTCCTGGCTTCAAAGGTCGAGTATCTTGGATATATAATTGATAAGGAAGGCCTACATCCAACTCTGGAGAAGGTAAAAGCCATTCGAGAGGCCCGTGCTCCGACGTCAGTGACTGAGCTTAGAGCATTTCTGGGTATACTTAATTATTACTCCAAGTTTCTTCCTAATCTCTCGACAAAGCTAGCCCCTTTGTACACCTTGTTATGCAAGGACTCCAGATGGCAATGGACGGAAAAGCAAGAAAGTGCATTTTTACTAGCTAAGCTAATGCTACAGAGTGATTCACTTTTGGTCCATTATGATCCTCAGAAGGACCTATTGTTGGCTTGTGACGCATCTCCTTATGGATTGGGAGTCGTGTTATCACATGTTTTGGAAGACAAAACCGAACGTCCTATTGGGTATGCTTCAAGGACTCTCACTGTGTCTGAGAAGGGCTATTCTCAATTAGAGAAAGAGGGATTAGCTATCCTATTTGGTGTCAAGAAATTTAATTCTTACCTGTGGGGTCGATCATTTGTCATTAGATCTGATCACCAACCACTCTACCATTTGTTTAATGGAAAAAAAGCAATTCCTCCCCTTGCCTCAGCACGTCTACAAAGGTGGGCATTGTCATTGAGTGCATATCAATATCGTATTGAATACAAGCCTGGGAAGTTGCTTGCTAATGCGGATGCATTAAGTCGGTTGCCAAGCCCAGTTGTCACATCCTCTGATTGTCTTCCTGCTGAGTTAAACCAATTGGTTCTTCACCTTGAGTCTACCCCGATTTCTTCCAAGGAAGTGAAACAATGGATTGAGAAAGATCCGCTTCTCTCAAGGGTGAAGAAGTTTGTAATGTGTGGATGGCCGTCAGTGAAGCTTGACCGAGAATTTCAACCGTATGAGTCTCGTAAGTTGGAACTCAGTCTTCTGGATGGTTGTTTACTGTGGGGTTCACGTTTGATTATACCCCAGCCTGGTCGGAAATGTTTGCTAGATCAGCTACATGAAACTCATTTAGGAATTAGTCGTATGAAGAATCTGGCAAGAAGTTATTTTTGGTGGCCAGACATGACTTCTGAAATCGAGTTATGTGTACAGCAGTGCAATGTTTGCCAGGAATCACGACCGCAACCTCCTGTGGCCTCGATGCACCCGTGGGAAGTAACAAAGCAGCCTTGGAACCGTATCCACCTAGACTTCGCTGGCCCGTTCATGGGTAACATGTTTTTAGTCTTGGTCGATTCTCATTCTAAGTGGATGGATGTGGTGATTATGAGTTCAATCACGTCCACCATCACCATAGAGAAGTTGCAAGGTATTTTTGCTATTCATGGTCTTCCCAAGACCATAGTCACTGATAATGGCAGTTCATTTATGAGTGATGAGTTTCAGAGATTTTGCCAAGTGAATGGTATTCAGCATACGACGTCTGCACCTTACCACCCTTCCACGAATGGGTTGGCTGAGAGGGCGGTGCAATCTTTCAAGCAAGGGTTGAAGAGGATGGAAGGTGGATCACTGCAGTCCAAGCTATCGAGATACTTGTTCCGCTACAGGATAACGCCACACAGTACGACAGGGTTATCCCCAGCCGAGGTTCTGATGGGTCGTCGACCGAGATCCAAGTTAGACTTGGTTCATCCTGACTTGTCAGAGAGAGTGGAATCGTGCCAGCGTAAGAGGACACATGGCAGCACCGGACGGGATCGCGTTTTCCGAGTGGGTGACAAGGTTTTTGTTAGAGATTTCAGGTGTAAGAATGTAACCTGGATGCCTGGTGTTGTTGAGCATGTCACTGGACCTTTATCTTACCGAGTTAAAGTTACCTTGGGAGTCGTACGTCGTCATGTGGATAACATACGTCAGAGACAGAGCGAGTTAGGATCCAGCACTATAAATGGTCAAGTGTCTGGACCTGCAATTGTGTTTCATGATATTCCTGTTCAAGTGCCAGAGACACTGAAACTGTCCCCTGAAGGGAGTGTTCCACATTCCGACTCAGCTACGTCAGCCATGGTCAGCTCTCCTCGCTTACCCCGTGTTAATGTGGATGATAATGTGGATGATAACAACACTTCAGTACACATCCCTGATTGTGAGTCAACAACAGTACTGCGCAGGTCTGTCCGAAACAGACCCCCTCCTGATCGTTTTAAGGGATCAGTGTTTTAACTGATAATTATCGTGAATTTGTTATCTTTACTCTCTTATAAACTAAGAAGGGAGGAATGTTATAATTAAGTGAATTGTATGACATTATTCAATAGTCCGGACTCTAAATAAACGTTTTTAGTGTGTCACGTGTGTTGCACAGATAGTGAAATCAAGATGTCTTCTTATAATGTCTGTTGTCTTCGGTTGTTAGTTTACTAGTTGATTAAGGACTTTCACGGTCGTTGAAGAGTGAAAGAACTATAACCTTAGGGTATTAAACAAGGTTATAACACATATCAAGCTCACATGAGTCTTAGCATCTCTGATGAAGGCTATATAGAACATATGTCAAGAGATTAAATCTCAAGTTCATTATTGAGGTCATTGTAATTCAACTGGATTTGTTGAGAATGTTTATTATTAAAGGGTCACTCACAAAACAACACGATACACTGCCTAGCCCTTCATCCAGGTGGTATAAAAACAAGTATGTGTGTATGTATATATATATATATATTATGTATGTGTGTGATAACTAGTCTTCCTATATAATAGGACTTTAGAATAACCCCCGCTGCTACACAAATATGTGTGGTAGCTAGTCATCCTAGTGGGACTTTTAGAATGCATTCTGCTATACAAAGATGAGCTTCTTGAAAAGGAAGGAATTCTGGAGATGATGGTGGTGGCTTTGCCTAAGCCAGATGGATGAGAGTGTCCATGTGATGACTTTAGGTTGCATTTTTTAATTCGCATGAAGACCAAAGTGAATGTTGGCAATCAAATCAAAATGGTGTTCTAGGGAAATCTAATTTTTTTTTGTCTGTCTATCTTTTATTCCAAGAACTTGAATATCCTAATTCCATTCATAACAATTTTATTTCTAGAAGAAACCAAATTAAATAACTAATCGGTTCCTTGATTCAGTAAACACGAATTTGTAAAGTATCGTAACACAATAAACACATGAATGGCTATATACTGAATGTTTTCATAAAGCCCCACTGCATGCAACGACTTTTATCATTAGGTGCTAAAACTTGAGTATGTTGTCAAGCGCGCGGTTGGAAAATAAATTGTAAGGAATTTTAAGGATATTCATTTCCATGATTATGAACCATTACATCTTAAAAACCGTTGCTAGATAGAAACATGGGGTCAATTGAAGAATAGTCACCCGAGCGCGGCCCGGGTGACTATTCTTCAGAAGATCCCGGCCCGGGTGACTATTCTTCAGAAGATACCGGCTCGGGCTAGGGCTAGGGCTTTCTCTCAGAATGCATTCCAGAGCCTGTGTGATCATATTGCTCTCCAATTCCCAATGTAGATCTAGCTCGGGTGACTATACTTCAGAAGGTTCCGGCTCGGGTGACTATTCTTCAGAAGATCAGGTTTTCCTCGGCCCGGGTGACTATTCTTCAATTGATCCAAAACATGAATGTTATGGAATTACGTAGAACAATTCATTGCATTTTTCCCCTGTACAAACAAGAAGAGCAAACAAATACATTAACTGCATCAAATAAGTAGGTAAATACAAACAAAGAAGTATATAAGTAAATATTGTCCAACACCAGACATTATCCCTAATAATAATAATAATAATAATAATAATATGATTTTACAGCATACGTGAGAATTGCATTACATGAAAGGATAATTTGAGACAATGACAATATGTGATTGCTGAACGTATACCTATAAGAGCTATAGGCAACCAAAAATTATTTAGAGTATTTAGAGGTGTGAGGGATATTCATACATTTGGAGCATGGACAGGAAAAATAAAATGTGCATGGTGAGTCTCTAGACTTTTTTTTAATGGGGGTATGCGAAGGACAAAGTGTTCAGTTCGCCAGTTCCTGATATAGAAACTTTGAAGGCAAGGATAACGGATGCTTTAGCGATGGTGACTGAAGGGATGTTGAAGAACACATGGCGTGAGATCGAGTTTCACTTAGACGGTCTCCGGGCAACAAATGGAGCATGTGGTGAAGTTCACGAATAACTGTAAAAAAAAAATTGCATTAAGATACAATTTGCAAAAAAAACATGTTTGTAATTAGCATGGGTTTTGTGTAATACATTGAAATCAGGGAAAGTCTTTATGCTCACCCTGTACTATAAAATGCCTTCTCCCACCTTTCTAGGAGGAAAGACGTCCCACTTTTATATATAGTATTATGTGTATGCTTAGAACCTCTACAATGTAGAACTTTTGAACCCTTTAACTTTTATGTGTTTTCGATTTGATGTACATACAATTCTTAGCTATTCCCCCACACCATAATCTGACCATTACATCATCATGACATCAGTGTAATGTACTATGCTATGGAGCCTAAAAAGGAGTTGGGGTCGGTGGGCCCAAACTACTAGTTACCTGCCACCCAATTTTAAAAAAACAATGAATTTAGAGCTGAAAATTAAAACTAATAATAATAATAAATCAATCAGATGCCTCTAACTTTGTGATATAGCTGAAGCATTATATATAAGACCAAGAAAGATCTTTTTGAGCAAAGTATATAACAAATTTATATTTTAATATATATATATATATATAATATATAATTATTGTGGATATCTCAATTTGTCACATTCATTATTAAAATTCCAAAATTGCTGGGAAGGGGGGGGGAAAGCAAAATTTGTGGCAAAGGACTAATTTGACCTTTTCTCAATAAAAATCTTGTGGATGACTTTGTTAAAAATTATTTAAAAAAATTAGGTTTGAAGATTTCGGTGTTTCTAATTCAGTAAGAAGAGCGTTAATGTCTTAGAGCAGTGGAGAGGAGCTAAATATAGCCCAATCAATTCATTAAATGAAGTTTTTCAAATCAGCAAAGGTTTATTTATGAATATATATACTCATTGATGCATTCAAGGTGGATTTGTTTTTTACTTTTTAAATTTAGCTACTGTCAATACAAATAAGAATGACGAATGCATTGTGCGTGGTATAGCTCTATTATGATTAGTTTCCCCATCAGTATTTTGTCACACTAACACCATGAACACTGCTATGCTCTATTTTACTATCAATGCACTCAGATGCAACTCATTGCTGCACTTAGAGATCAATTATTATCCCCGTCAAAAACATGCCAGTCACCTGCTCTGAAACCAAGTATGAAGTCATACATTAACTACATACAGAAAAATGCCTGCATATGAGGCAACTCAGAGAAGACTCGCATATTGCTACAACCTTTGTGTTTTCACAAGACAATTGATAAAAAATATATAGGATAAAAAAAAATGAAACAAGAATTTTCCATTGTAGACAACTAACATTTACACGACCCATTACCTATCAATATAATGTGCTCCTTTTTTTAAAAACAGTATTATAATTGGTCTAATTGGTCTAGGTAAAGGGTCGTGTAAATGTTAGTTGTTCTTGTTCCATTTTAATCCTATATATTTTGTGTATGATGTTCAAGCAGCTAATAGAAGTCACTCTGTATATCACCTGAACTGACCAATCATAAATGTGATATCTACTTGGTGCATTATTAACGTAGGACCCGCATGATGGTTTAGAGTAGCAATCCTTTACCTATTTCCAAATATTTAGCTCATTATAATGGCTGGTGATTGGAGATATTGTAGGCAAACCAATTGATCACTTCTTCATGAAAAAAAACATGCATGCAGCTGCTTCGTGACTCAGCTCAATTCTGTGCTGAGTGTGATAAGCTTCTGGGGAACCACATTGTAAGAAGTTACTAGATTTTGTTTGTCTGGGTTGTTAACTTGTTATGTCACAAGAGTAAACACATCTGAAGGAAAACTGACAACTTATTGGCATGCTTATTGGCATGAAAATGTGAAGTGCTTGCTGGCTCGCCTCAGCAAGACTTGTGTACGAACGAAAGCATGTTTATGGCAATGGTGACCCTTTACCAGTTTCGTGTCTAGACTACGCGATACGCAGCCTTCTTTCCCCCTTAATTAACTTGCATACAATGTCCATCCATAATAATTTTACACTGCAAACTACTGTCCGTCTAATGAGTTGCAAAGACAACTTCTCACAGGGAAAGAGGAAGAAAAAGAAGGGAAAAAAGAAGGAAAAAAGAGGGGGGGGGGATCATATAAAGTACCATATCTTTGCTCGCATTCACTCTAGTTTCCCGATTTATATATCAAATTATAGCTTGCAGTCTGTGCTTTCTAATGGTAAGTCTCTTTTGTTATTTTGTTTCGCCATAATTTTTTCCTAGCTCATTATAGGCTCTTCCAGTGCGGACCGTAAGCCGTTAAGTAAACCACGTTGCAGTAACGACCTTTGCGAGGCTTTTATTCGGTCTATTAGTCAATCATAATGAGCACTACAAACTGCGTCTTGAAATTTTGAAAAAATGTTTTTTTGTCTCATTTTCTGAACATAGCTTTATGACATCAAGTTACATTTTCATCTATAGGTCTTTTTTAGTAATGCTATCAAACAAAAACTCTCGCGCAAGTTGTAGAATATAAAAATTGCTTTCAAATGATATTTTTTATGTAAGGATAAAAAATATTCACGTTATCATTTGAACGGTTTAAAAAAAATCACTTCCGAGATATTGAGCCTTGAAGTCCAAGCAGTTTGTAATCACATCCCAGCTGCCAGAAACACCTCCTGTTCACCAGAATACATCCCCTCATTACTAGAATTGTGTGTACAAACAAAATGTTTGACTTTTCAGTCCTTTATTTTTTCAACAACAGCAGTATCCTACATCCTAACTACAACCTGAAAACCAACAATATATATATATAATATATATATATACATACACATAAATTAAAGACGCATCAGACTTGTTACATGTATGTTGCTTTGCTAATATTGAATTAGCAAACATAAACACGTCATCATTTGCAGGGCTCCCATGCCCAGGTCCATCCATCGTCACCCTCCACACATGTCTTCCGACACCCTCCAGTAATCCCTGAAAAACAATAGAACACAAACAAAAGTCATCTCCACTAATTCCTAAGCTTGACAAAAAGACACATAAACAAAAGTATCTTCCAGTAATCTCTGTTTGACAATAGAAAGCAAAAGACACATAAACAAAATAAAAATGTTACAGGTCCCCCATGCCAGGACCATACAATGCTCCGCCCTCCATTGAACTCTGCTGCCTCTCGACAGCAAGCCTAACACTTGTTGCACTCATATGTTCTGTCTTACCCGCTCTACTCCACACAACAGAATTAAACTCTCATTTTGGTTGTGTATAACCACCTAAACATTTGCACAAAAGATCCTCGGACATTAATTTATCAAAAACCTCCTAACATACATAGCCTTGTCCAGAGGAATCATAGGCCTATCGGTGGTACCTCACCTTTAGCACAAGCTGGATTAAACTTACACCAACTCAAAACTCCTGTAGGACAATACTCGTGTTGGGATGTTCCATAGTTAACTAAGAGTGATAAAAAATCGCTTTCACATCGCAAATCATCCCCTCTAGGTTGTCCTTTCTAATTGCTCCCCTATAGTAGGTTTGCATTTTAACTCTAGACACACGACTAACCCCCCTAGCACCACCCAAAGACACTAGGACCGTAAGGCTCGACTTCCAACAACCATTTATGTGCATTTGTATACCCATCACTAATTTATGTGTGTGTACCTAAGCTTCAGTCTCTCCACTGAACGCTAAAAAAGTTTGTGTTCCTACAACTTCCATAGAACCCGAAGAGCCTTCAAAATTGGCTTCACAATTTTTACCTTGTGACCCTCAAACCATTCTGTGTAACTTGCTTCTGTTTCATCTTCAGGTCTTCGCGCACAAGCTTGACAGAACTTAGACATGAGATAATAATCTAAAACTTCTCCAGTGTCCCAAGACATCACCGCAACCAAGCCATAATTTGATTTGTGGCCCTGTCTAAGCCATGTGCCGTCAACAGTAATACTAACATCAATGATGTCTTCATGCCTAACCCTAAAGAAATCATGTAACCTATGAGCGGCATCCAACATAATACTCTGTTACTGCATTTGCGTCACTCCATGTAACCTATGAGCGGCATCCAACATAATACTCTGTCACTCCCTATTGACCTAGTATATTTTTAAAAAACAAGTGGAACCAAGAGGGGGCAATATATCCATGACTGCAGTTATATCTTCCTATCTTCCAGACCAGAATGACTAATTCCAGCAATGCGAGCACCCAGTACTGACTGGATGTTCAAAGAATGCTTCTACAGATACAGGGTTTGAGATGTCTCGAGTGTTACTACAATTTGAACAAAAAGTAAAAATGAGACACCATGCCTGCCCTACAGGCTTCAGTTGCAAGGGAGCTCAGTTACCACATTGAATACACTTATTACACCTTTCTATTACCTCTCTAAGCTTATCTAAGTTTATTATACGTTACCCTTACCTAGCTCTCCAACACCACCCGAGTCCAAAGAGGTAGAGCCAGTAGATCCAGTAGCAACAGCCACAGAAGCAGCTGAAGGATCCATGAGAGCCAACTTCTTCCTGGTCATAGTCACTGGTCATAGTCACAAATAGAACTGGCCTCTCTTCAGACATTTGCAATTGATTGCAAGGTAAGTGAAGGTTCACAGAAGGCGCTACCCCACCTACAGGATCCAAGAGACTCACTAACAAAGGAAGGAAACAGCTAGTAACTTTTTAGTACGGAGATAAACATTAAAACTTGCCTGGCGCGGCTACTGTGACAGGCTCAACAACAGCCGCCTGTAGGGCTTTCTTCTTCTTGTCGTCACTCTTCTTGAATCCTTGGCCTTTCTGTTTAAAATGCTTCTCTGTTCTCTTCCCCATAACTCAACAGTGTGAAAGTTTCAAGCGAACCGACTAAAAAACACGTGCTCGTCTTAGAGGTTGCGCACTACCCCCCCCCCGCCTGGCCAATTCATTGCGCAAACGACTGGTAAGGGTCTCCATGAAATTGGCAACATTTTGATATATAAAAACTGTATTTTGGGTAGGCGATCATCGCCGACCCCCCGATTGTAGCCAGGTAAGACTGGGAGAGAACCTCTTCCAATGTGAAGTGAAATGAAATGAAATGGAATAATAATGCACTATATAAAAATGGCTATATCTTCTGATGCAAGTATTCACTTGCTCTGAAACTTGAAACTCAAACTCCAGACATACTATGAACCCTTTTGGGCCAAAAAAAAATTATTTGAAAAAATATGTGTTTTCAGCCCTCTTCCCCCCTTAAGTGAGGGTAAGAAATATCGTCAAGAAATGGATTAGTCTAATGTAAAACTAAGACAAATAGATATTGTACGCAAGTGATGGGGGGAAGAAGTAGATAGGTACATATAAAATGCAGATGCTGCAAAAAAATATTAAAAATATATATACTAGTCAAAAAAAATAAAAAATATATTTTACAGGACCCTTTACCTATGATTTAATCTTGCTATTGCTGAGCCTGTTAAGGTCATCACATATATATTACAGCACAGTGTGGGACTATTTAGTAACTAACACTAATAACAATCTATATAATACAATGTATATACCCTAAATATAAGACGGGTTTAAAAAAAGAAGCATAATTATATATTTCTGTAAGTGCCTGTTGTGCATTGGTAAATGCTTGTTTCATTTTTTTTACAACAAGTAAATATAATATTTTTAACAAAGCTTTTTGTCTTAGCTACCTCCTTCAAGGAGGGTTTTTTCCCCCGCTCATGTTGGGCCATCTGTCTGGGCCATCTGTCTGGGCCATCTGTCTGTTACAAGATTACACAAAAACATGACTTTCATGAAATCTTATGGACAGGGTCAAGGACTAATCCATTCAATTTTGGTGGTGTCCCTGTGAAAGTGACTGTCGCCCTAAA
Organism: Cladorhizidae sp. MBARI D1340-BT2; assembly: GCA_028752905.1. Taxonomy (NCBI): domain Eukaryota; kingdom Metazoa; phylum Porifera; class Demospongiae; order Poecilosclerida; family Cladorhizidae; species Cladorhizidae sp. MBARI D1340-BT2. The sequence continues at coordinate 28,822,971 of JAQNBH010000014.1, read as the reverse complement.
CGGCGAGCGTCGTCGGCCATTTTGTTTACCTCAACCATCTAGTTTGCGTATTTCACTTGGGTAATAACCCCGTCGATTGGATGGGTGTGCCGGTGTCATGTGTCATGCCAAATTCCTCTTTGACCTACAGCAACACGGATTCGAGCGTAGTGGGAATAATATGGCACGTTCTCAAGCTAAATTCTTCCCGCCTGCTAAATTCTTCCCCATGCTTTTTTATTCCCTTTGCACTTAATTGTTTATTGAGCATTATTTCAATTCCAGCATATTCCAGCATATAGGTGCCATGCTTGATGTAATGCTCCACCTTCCTTAACTGTACTCCACAGCCTTTCTCTGTTCACTCCATCTGTAAATACAGCCAAAAGTTGATACACAGGTAGCTAGATTATATAGCTAGGAGCAATCAACACCGACTGTTGAGTAGCAAGAGAAAATCCGTCTCTGCGCATGCGCAGTAAGTAAAAGAGGACAAACTTGGCTAGGGAAGGATTTGGCACGACACCGATCCTGATAGCTCACAAATTACACAACTGGCGGAGGTTTGCGGTCTCTGATTATTTTTTTGTTCTTCAATTTAAAAAATATATAATATATATATATTTTTGTGAAACACACCACCTAGTGAAACACACAACTTACAAGAATATCACACGAGAACTAACAATCAAGTTGTTATTGTTTATTATACGCAGAAACGAACCACTTTTTTGGCAAGAAAACTTGCAGCAAGCTTGCGGACTTAGCTCAGATATTGCATGTGCATAAGTGTGTTGATAGAATTAACGACCTTTACCAATTTGCTTGTATCAGAAACTGACTGGTTGCTGCAATGTACTAGGCAGTTTAGAGTTCTCTGGTAGTAAAATTATGGCTGAACAGACATGTTACTCATGTTATATATATATGTGAGTAAAGAGTAGATGGATACATAGACGAGACAAAAATAATATAATAGTAAATATTAGATTGTCTAGTCAAAAGAGAAATGGAGAAGAGTCTACCCCACTGTAAACAAACATTTACAGAATCATTTATCCAATAGTGATCCACATATAATAAAGGTGTTTTTATATCCTTCATGGTGCTGTACATGTTTGTCTCCATTGGTGTAGGTATTCTCAAATATCTTTCCCCTTGTTTCTTTAAAAAAATTATAACCAGAACTAACCAATCATGGATGTCTCAAAGTAGACACATGTGCTCTGTGTTCACATAGACACACACAAGCATCATGAGTAGTTACCTGGTTTTGTTGAAGGCCTGTTCTATGAATGTGTTTATGATTATTGTAAACTTGACCGATCTTTGGCTGAACAGAGATAATCGATTAGTGCTGAATCAGGTAACAGATTAGTCCTTGCTAAGTATTGGATAGTTTAGAGTCTTCTTGTGTGTGTGTGTGTGTGTGTGTGTGTGCATGCATGCATGCGTGCATGTGTGTGTGTGGTGGTTGGGGGGAGTAGAAGATACATAAGATCTTGAAACTGAATTTCACTTTTTTTAATGGAGTTTTTGGGGGACTGCCAGTTTACACCATTGCAAACGATTCTAGGCTTGCTTGAAGTGTTTTGGGCTCAAATCAGCTGAAGCGGACCTTCAGATACCAAGAATGCTAAAAGCTTTAGCTGAGATACTTTTTTCTGTGATTTTAAAATGCCAATATGTGGAGTGTGATATGATTAATTCCTTGATTTATAACTATTTTTGGCTGCTAGTTTACTACCTTTTGCGACATTTTTGGTTAAAATCAGCCGAAATGACCGTTTAGGATACTAAGAAGCTGTCAAAGTGAGTTTTAGCCGAGATAAGTTTTTTTGGTCTGCCATTTAAAGTGTGCTACTGCACTCCCCAATACTTAATTATTCAGCGAGGTCGGGTAAGAATTAGCTCTAGTCAAGGAGCTCGTGCTTGGCTATAGATAATCAGTTAGCCCTAAACAGGGACAGGAAAATATGGATAGTAATTTGGATAGTAAGGATATTGATTTATTTTCAACGGATGTTCTACTGGTTTCTCTTTCAACCTGATGTTTCATTTGTCTTGCCAAATGTTTTAGTTTCAGCATTCATTGGGTTGAAGCCATAGCAATATAAACAAATAAACTGGTTGATAGAGAAATCTACAGGATGGTAGTTGGTTATAATCTTGCAGCTCGAAAGGGATCCTTAAAATGAATGAGCTAGCTAGGACTAATAGTGAACCTCAGTTTATCTCCTATCTGCAAGGTAGTTAGTCCCTAGCCTTCCAAGGTAGTTAGTCCCTAACCTTCCAAGGTAGTTAAGCTCCTAGCTTTGCAGATAGCTGAGGTTCATATAAAGAGTTAGATAATCTGACAAGATAAGAAAGTACTCTTCCAGCAACTATTTAGTTTACACATCAACCCACGTACACACATACACACACATCAACCCACATACACACACAGCAACCCACATACACACACATCAACTCACATACACACATACACACACATCAACCCACATACACACATATCAACTCACATACACACATACACACACATCAACCCACATACACACATACACACACATCAACCCACATACACACATATCAACTCACATACACACACACACACACATCAACCCACATACACACATACACACACATCAACCCACATACACACACATCAACCCACATACACACACATCAACCCACATACACACACATCAACCCACATACACACATACACACACATCAACCCACATACACACACATCAACCCACATACACACACATCAACCCACATACACACACATCAACCCACATACACACACATCAACCCACATACACACACATCAACTCACATACACACATACACACACACACACATACACACACACACACATACACACACATCAACTCACATACACACATACACACACATCAACTCACCACATACACACATACACACACACACACACATACACACACATCAACCCACATACACACATACACACACATCAACTCACCACATACACACACACACACATACACACACATCAACTCACATCCACACATACACACACATCAACTCACATACACACACACACATCAACCCACATACACACATCAACTCACATCCACACATACACACACATCAACTCACATACACACATACACACACATCAACTCACATACACACACATCAACCCACCACATACACACACACACATACACACACATCAACCCACATACATACATACACATCAACTCACATACACACATACACACACATCAACTCACATACACACATACACACACATCAACTCACATACACACACATCAACTCACATACACACACATCAACCCACATACACACACATCAACTCACATAAACACATAAACACACATCAACCCACATACACACATACACACACATCAACCCACATACACACATACACACACATCAACTCACATACACACATACACACACATCAACTCACATACACACACATCAACTCACATACACACACATCAACTCACATACACACACATCAACCCACATACACACACATCAACTCACATAAACACATACACAGTCCATAGGCGTAGGACAAGGTCAGGCGGACCGGCGACCGCCGGACCAATATTTGGCTTAAATTTTTTATTTTTTTAATAAAAAAACCCTTATTTATTAAAAAAATTTTTAGTGACGCATGCGCTAAAGTTGAACACGTCGATGGCTGAAAGAATTGCAGCTGCTCAACCAACCCCACACCAGCCTCGAAACTATCTATATCCTTCGAGATCTTTCGGGGGGAAAGGAGAGACGAGGTGTTTTAAGGCTGCTTGGTTTGAGCAATGGCCTTGGCTCCACTACCAGGAGGTTAGTGATTCAGTACTTTGCTGCTAGCGAAGTTCCATATTGATGCTACCCAGGCAATTTGCACTCGACAAGCAGATGTTGGGGTGATGGTCAGTCGTGCCCACAGTGAGCAGAAAGAATTAAATGGAAGAATGCTCATTAGCATTTTACAGAATGTGCAGTTCCTTGGAAGACAGGGACTCGCTTTCAGGGGGCACGAGGACAATGAAAGCAATTTCATACAGTTGATGAAGCTGAGAAGCCATGATCAGCAGGTAAGGATAAGTCCAAGTGAAGTGATTAATTTGACAAGTATTGTTATGAGGTGCTTTGGAATAATAAATGAATTGGTTGGGTATTACTGAGTGGCTTAGCAAGAAGGCTGATAAGTACACTAGTCCGGAAATTCAAAATGAAGTCATACAATTGATGTCACACAATATTCTCCGAGAATTGATCAAGGAAGTGCAACAGGTTGATTATTTTACAATCATGCTTGATGAATGTGTTGATTCATCAGATCACGAACAGCTAGCTGTGTGCATCAGGCATGTGGATACTAATCTAGTTGTCCACGAAGACTTCATTGGACTTTATCACTGCCCTGACATTAAAGCTAGCTATTGTGAAAGACTCAGTCAAACAGGTCCAACTACTGCAATCGAATATGGACACAACTTATGAAATAAGCAAATTATTTCAATATTCACCCAAAAGGCAATCATTATTTGCAAACGATATGTTGCCCAGCACTGTTGGATTTCGTACACTATGCCCTACCCGTTGGACAGTACGAAATGAAACCTTTCGGAGTATATTGGAGAACTATGGTGTTATTTTGGAAGTGTGGGATGCAATACTAAGTGATCGTCCAGATTCTGAGACAAGGGCTCGAGTTAATGGTATAGCAAGTCAAATGAGAATGTTTGATTACTTCTTTGGGGCATCTCTTCTCCACATCATTCTGCGGCACACCGACAACTTAAGGGGGGAATAATGCAAAAAAATACACCTCGACAATACCAATCATATCTTCCACCCACTACCCTCTATCAACATAATTTTTATACCAAAATGTAGCTTAGAAGATAAGCTATTTAATGATGTATTTAACTTTTGTCATATATATTTTATGCCAAAGTGTCAGCCAGGAAATCCAGTCCACAAATTAAAAATCCATTAATAATGCTAAGTGGCTGTTAGGTGGTTTATGGTAAGAGTACATGTAGTAGTTTCACCTAAACTATTTGAATAAGTATGATAATGTACCACAGGAGAGCGGGGGGAAATCACATACAAACCTCATGCAGATATGCTGGTCTATACCCAACACATTCTCATAACAGTGAAAAGAAAATAAGTTAAAGACCACACAATAAGCATTCTGGTGATATATAAATTATGGAGTTTGGGTGAGAAATCTGGGAGAAATTTTTGGAAATATGTGGAAATTTTTCTAATCTAATGGGACGCGATTCCTCTTCACACTTGCTGGGTTTCTAATGAAAATAGTGAGTGCAAAAGCTGTCGTAACTGCATCATAGAATCTTCAAATGTTCTGAAACTTGGAATATGACTTCTATATGAGCAGAGACACCATTTAAAATAGTTGTTAAAAAAAGGTGAAAGTTAGCATTTTGACATTATTCCCCCCTTAAGCAAGACCTTGCAGCACACCAGCATGAGTGCATCACAAGGACAGAGTATTGCCCGGATGACCGTTAGTACCCTGCAGGTAAATACATATTCATTTCCATAATATAGTGACATATGTATATATTATTATTATTGGTTATGGTTTTAGTCAATGAGATGTGAAGAACAGTTCAAGCAATGGTGGGAACGTGTAACTATGGAAGGTGATAGGAATGGTGTTGAGGAACCCAAGTTGCCAAGGAAAAAAAGAGCACCAATACGGTTTGATGACAGCAATAACACTGGCACTTCACCATTTACACCAGAAGAACACTACCGTGTTATTTATTTTGAAGCCCTGGATACTGTAACAAGTTGTATCAATGAAAGGTTTGAGCAGGAGGGTTATCGAATGTACAGCAAACTCGAGCGACTTTTGTTGAAAGGTGATGAAGGAAGTGAGAGCGATGAGGTATTCACTTTATACCATGACGACTTTGACCGAGATATGCTTCAGGTACAGCTTTCCACATTTGCATGTAATTACAAGATTGCAGAAGAAATGGGAATTCAAGGTGTCCTAGACATTATGAAGAGCGTGTCAGCTGCTGAAAGAAGCCTCTTTTCAGAGGTTGTGCTTGTAGTACCAGCAACAAATTCGATCAGCGAAATATCTTTTTCAGGAATGCGTAGGGTAAAGACATATTTGAGGTCGACAATGATGCAGAAACGTCTCAATGCACTGATGATTCTGCACGTACACAAAGAAAAAACGGACACTTTAGACTTAAAGTATATTGCCCATGAATTTTGTGCAAAAAGCGACTATAGACAAAATAAATTTCCTAAGTTTTAGAATTTATTATATGTTTAATATATTCATAATAAGCCATGACAATGGTATCCACGCATGTGTAATACCAATCCACCATATCAGTTCGCCTGACCAACACTTGAGAGACTGCTACACCCTTGGTGTGACATCAACCCACATACACACATACACACACATCAACCCACATACACACATACACATCAACTCACATATACACATACACACACATCAACTCACATACACTAACCCCAACCCCTCAGCTCTACACCCACAGCAATGTTAGCTTTTTCATTTCATTGAAAACATCCTTCTTTACATGTGCACATGCACAATTAATATAATTATGCACTGTTGGCTATGAATATATGTTGCTGTTGGCTATGAATATATGCACTGTTGGCTATGAATATATGTTGCTGTTGGCTATGAATATGCGTACTGTTGGCTATGAATATATGTTGCTGTTGGCTATGAATATGTGTACTGTTGGCTATGAATACATGTACTGTTGGCTAAGGTAGAAGCTTTGCCAGGAGTTCCTTGACATTCTTCTCTCTAGCAAAGACATACCTACTCAAAAGAGAAAAAGGGTTGCCCTTAATATGTAGGATAATTCAAGATCTGTGACACTGTGAAGAAGGGTGTGACCACAGTTATCCGAACACCCTCGTGTTCAGACAACTGCCCCCTGTAATATAATATATAATACTCACCAGCAACACATGATTAGTTGACCCCACTCCACGGCCTCACCGGACTCCTGATGCAACTCTTTTCTCTGCACACACCACCCTCCCTTTCACACCCTCTCTTCCTACAACTCTCCACCTCCCCCTAGTCCCATCCTGATGGAGTTCTTCCTCCCTCTCCCCCTCCCCCTAGTCCCCTCCTGATGGAGTTCCTCCCTCTCCACCTCTCCCCCTAGCCCTCTCCTGATGGAGTTCCTCCCTCTCCCCCTCCCCATAGTCCCCTCCTGATGGAGTTCCTCCCTCTCCAACTCCCCCTAGTCCTCTCCTGATGGAGTTCCTCCCTCTCCCCCTCCCCTCTGCTGATGGAGTTCCTCCCTCTCCCCCTCCCCCTAGCTCTCTCCTGATGGAGTTCCTCCCTCTCCACCTCCCCCTCTCCTGATGGAGTTCCTCCCTCTAGGAATATAGGGACCAATATCCCAGTTTCAAAAGTAGGCACCTCGATTCCAGCCGACTCATTTGGGTGTGTGGCTGGAGTCAAGAACTGGAATCAAGGTGCCTTACATTGGGGCATAGGTACCGTATATTTGAACTGGGGTGATGTCATAGGGACACAGGGACTTATGTCCCAGTTTTAATAGTAGGCACCTCGTTAAGATGCAGTCGATGTATTCAACATTGGAACTGGAATCGAATCGAGGTGCCTTGTATTGGAACTAGGGCATAGGTACCTAATATTGGAACTGGGGTGACCTCATAGGGATATAGGGACCTATGTCCAAGTTTGAATAGTAGGCACCTTTTTCTTGTGTTTTATTACATTTGTGATATTTTATTGTCGTGTTGTCTATTTTAAATTATAACTTTAATGCTGTCCTGCATCGTTTGTTTTATGATAGAGTTGATGGAGGAGGAAACAATGCCAACTCTAAATTACGGAAGGATGAGTTTTCCTCTTATAAATGTACTTTGCCCCTTCCAAGCGCCTCTGGGTCAAGCCTATTTTACCGTCTACGTAAGATAGGCCTACTGTATTTTGAAGAAGCTGTTGGTAGTGTTGCTACTTACGCTATGACTACCTTATTTGAGGTGGAAGCAAGCAGTGATATCAACCAAGATTTGCAAACTTGGTTGAGGGAAAATATTGGGCCATCAAAAAATCTTTCCATAAGAAAGGAATGTTGTCTTTCGGAGATGGGAAAACACTCTCTATTGACGTCTGAGAAGCAGATAGTTGATTTGGCCATTTTGAATGACAGTTTGATCGTCGTAATATTTGAAATCGAATCAAATCATCAACATGAAGCCACTGTAAAAAAACTGGGATTTGCACTGTTAGGTCAATTGCTTTATTTACGAAATAGATCAGTAGACACGGAAATTGTGGGATTTTATATTCCCGTGAATACAGGTTGTATTGAAGAGGTAAAATGTACCTGGAATAATTCTTATTTACGTTTTACCATCACGAGAAAAGTATTAAAGATGCGTGATGTTCTGAAGTCTATCAAGAATATATGGAGAAAGCAGAAACTATACACTCCTGATTCATTAAACAAAAAATTTGCTCTTCCTATCTGTCCAAAGTTTATAAGTGATGAGTTTGGCAAAGGAGCTTATCAAATGAATTCCGGACTTTCGGTAGTCATTCATAATCCTGCTGAAAAGTGTGTGTACAAGAAGTGTATTGACCCTATCAGTACTAAGTCAATATGAGTTATTATCATCATTTAAGGCCAGTATTGCCCATAAAAACATATTTTATGTAAACGTGCATAACTTTGCTATCCTTCACCCCCTACAGCTCATTTTGATACCAGTATACAGCTCTTTGCAAGAGCTTTCTAATGATGTACTTTATAAGAAGTTTCAGTATAGTATAGAGGGTTGGAAAAATTCTGACCAGAGTCACAGGAGTTGTTCCCAATCCCAAGATATGCCTTATACACACTTCCCTTTTATGTATGTAGTATATAGAGGAACCACTAAAGCTTACGAGTGAATTTTTTTAACCTCAACACTAAAGGAGTTTTCATGACAAGGTCAACCAAAATATGGGAATATTAGGGTATATACTCACGATTATAAAATTGGATTAGTACCTCCAAATTGAAAAACTCTGCACTCGTTGTGTAGAGGAAAGATAGAGCTACAAAATGATATAATTTATAATGAAGCAGGTATACATAAATTTTTCCTCAAGATACACCAACTTACCTTCCAAAAAAACATGTTTCTGAGAAATCGCTGTTGAAGTTGGGCTACTATTATATTGGGCCACCACTAGACTACTTTCACCATAAGTCTTTTTTTTGTTGCATTTTTGCACTTGTCTATTCTTCTGAGTAAGTAATAAGTAATTACACTAGACTACAAGTATCAGGTGGAATCTTTTGGAATGTGGTGGCTCTGAAAGAGCCGGGAAATAAAAAGAAAAATGGCTCTGAAAAGAACCGGTTTGATAAATAAGGAGAATATAAAAACTAAAAATGTCCTGCCCTATAGGTCACCCCCTCAGCTGCCTGCTGCACGCCATCCGTGTGGACCCTGTCCAACCTCATGGCCTGGCGTCTCTTCCTCACCAACTCTTGGTCATCGTACTCCGCCCTCCAAATCCTGGCGTCATCCTTGGAGTCCAAGAACTTCGCAGTGGTGGGACCACACTCCATCTTGAGCCGTCCAAACAGTGGCCTCAATGCCCCCATGCCAGAGTTGAAGGTGATGACTGCCAAACTCACGCAGGTCTCCACCACCTCCACAGCACTAAACTCCACCTTGGGGCAACGATTCCAAATGAGGCTATTGAAGGATTCGTTCTGATTTTGCGTGGCCCCAAGCACGCAACGCTCCATCAGATCGTCCGTGGAGAGATTGAGGAATACCTTCTCAACGAACGGGGCAATCTCCTTGCAGATGGTAGGTCTGTGGGGTGGAGGAGCTTCTCTCGTGGCCAGGGCCCGGTTGTGCCTGCACCAGGAGGTCAGTCCAGAAGGACACAAGTGGTGTTGAGGGTGGGCATCCGTGGAGATTGAGTGGTAGAAGATGGCCATTACAGCCATCTTCATGGCTGGTGCATCGTTGGGGTGTAAGCGGATGGCCTTCCCAAAATACCGCTCGAGCAACATCATCAGCTTCTCCGTGAGGCGACCCTTCTCTCCCATCCTCACTCTGGTGCCGTCAGAAGTAAAGTGAGCCTTCAGCTTGCAAGCCTTCAGTTGGTTCACCATCCGCTTCTGAACGTGGCCCACACACTCCTGTTTGGTCACAGGACAATCAGCTCCATAGGGCATGGCCTTCAGCAACGTCGAAAAGGTAGAGGAGTCGCCATCAGAGATCATGGTCGTATAGCGAAGTTTGTGCTTTTCGACTGAGCGCCGCCAAATGCTCAGCACCCCTTCCTCCTCCATCGAACCAGACGAACCGTAGTGGTTCTGCCCGCAAAATGCCTGATGCTCCTCGTACCAGTCAAGAAAAGAGGAGGAAGAGGTGTCAGGATGCTCCTTGCCCTTCTCATGGCACACGCTGCACCACTTGCTGAGCACCTCCACGTCCAGAACTTGTCCAGTCTCCCAGGCAGCCACTATGATCACGCCAAAGAGAGCTGTGTGGCCTCTCTTGGACCAAGTGCCATCACATGTAACCATCACGTCAACAATGGCGTCGGGAGCAGCATCCTTCCTGAGGATGGAAGCAGCACCAGCCATGTTGGCCTCCCTCTCTGCCTCAGTTGCCTCCTGGAGACGTCGGTTGAGGTGTGCATGGTGCTTAGAAGTGACGGGGGGATGCATGCCCATCATGCCGGAGAAAGTGGCCATTCCAGCTCTGCCTTTGCCCAGGGTCCTCATGGCCAAATGGGCCCTGCCGTTTGCCTCGATGTCCTTTGCACGGTAGGGGTCAGTGATCGAAGATTTCTTTCCACACACAGTGCAGCAGATAAAAATCTTCGACACCAAACCCCTCCGGCACGACAGCTCTTCGGACACCTTCAGGGGAAGACCACAGCACGTGAAGGCACTGACTGCATCCTCGAGGCTACTCCTCCTGATGAGGAGAAATTCCGGAGATGGAGTCTCTGGCTCGGAGGGTCCAGGTTGGGAGGGTCCAGGTTGGGAGGGTTCAGGTTGGGAAGAGTTGGCTATAATGATAATAAATTCTCAATTGTCATGTTGTAAAAAAATCTTTATATTTACTATACTTACCAGAGAGTGCTATTTTTCTGCTTGGACCTGGAGGCCACATAAACAGGCACAGAAACAGGAGGGTCGGCAGGAGCAGTAGCCATAGGACTTGGAGCGGTAGAGGGCACCGTGTCCAACAGACTTGGAGCGGTAGAGGGCACCGTGTCCAACAGATTTGGAGCAGTAGAGGCAGGAGTTGAAACGGTTGTAGCAGCAGCAGTAGGGGAAGAAGCAGGGGAATAAGCAGCCTTCTTATTGCCCATGAACCTCTTGGACCGCCTGTAGCGCTTTGTAGAGATAAACTTAGGCATCTTCAAGCTTCTTCTCCGCGCGCAAAATAAAATTTGATCACGTGTAATGCATGTGCAGTGCTTCAATTTTTCGTATAATTATGCTCAATTAGAATGCAATGATTCTACGTGGAATGAGCTGCATTCTAGTACTTGAATAAAGTTTCCAGGGTAAGCGGTCGCAAAGATATGAGCGATCAAACTTGACTGAAGGTGAACTAACCTCCTTCTTCAATTTTCCTGGTGAATGTAAGTGAGAGCCTGGATAAAATCCACCATAACTAGAGACTTGTGCATCCAAATGTTTTCAAATTTGAAAGACAGTTTGTACAGATGTTTAGAAAGGATATATTATAAGCCAAAAAGTATATATTGTCAAAAAAATCAAAATAATGGGCAATACATAAGCTGGATATTATTCGTAGATGCTGTTCTAGAACATTAGTCATAGATGTTATCTATTCTTCTCTTTTGTTGTGTGTGAAGAGCTTGTAAATGCAGGCTGGGTGGAGGCTGTGCATTGCTCTTGTTCTTTGTCCATTTCATATACAGGATCAATGCACCCAGTCCAACAAGAGCACCACACAGCAGTACTGCCAGGAAGGAGTTCACACCAGATATGATTGAGCTCACATCACCTGTGCACACACAAATATATTTAAATCATAAAATGACTTTCAACGTAAATTTACTCCCTCAGACGTTTCTGCTAAAGGGAATAATGAGACGATATCTTCTTGTATTTAAAGCACATTATAGATTAATATACTTGAGTTACAATGGCCTTCTCAATAATCGACTTGAATTCTTCGACGTTTCAACTCGATCTAGCCTTAATCATATTCCTGATGAAGGCTAGATCATCTAGTCGACACGTCGAGGGAGTCAAAATTCAAGTTGATTATTGAGGTCATTGTAATTTCATTTATGTCAGCTGATAGTTCATTGATAATGTACTTAAGACTTTGGCAAATCACATTCACTAAACATTATACTCGCGTTATAAGGTGTACATGATTTTAAATGGTAAAGGGTCATCTAATTTGTGGGTATAGCATCGTTTTCTTTCTCGTTTAACAATATACCTAGTTGTAATAAAACATTATTGTTCTTTTTTCAAGTTTTTGAGTTGTTGTTGTTGTTGTTGTTAGTTGGGTGATTGAGGGATACACCAAACAGAATTCTCAACTAAAGGTTCAGGTTGTCCAGGGATTTTAAACAGTTTTTCTAACCTGCTTATTGCTGTTGTGCTCTGCACACATCACCAAATGCCAGTCTTGTTGCTATGAACCACCACTCTATTAAACACTATACCTAACTAATGTTCAATTTGTTGTACATTATACAAGTCAGCACACACGTTTTGTTACTAGAGGCGCAGCCTGTAACCAGTTACACCCTCGTTCAAGGACTTGGCAAGAGTTGAACTTCAGAACTCACTCAGCATTGCAAGGGTTATTCTCTATTACTAAGGCACATACATGCACGTGTTGTTGTATTTTTATAAGCAGACTATTCATCAGCAAATTGACAGACTGCTCAGTTCAGATCAGCTGCATGGAGCAGAGCAGAGCTTGAAATGTTTTTGAGAATGACGATGCCTACCCAATTCGAATTATAAGATGGCATGAGGTTTAGTTGATTATGTCATCGACAGGAAGCCTTACTCACACCTCTTTTTAGTGGGCGAGAAACAAAACTAGTGGTGGACATGCATTGAAAAATTTGGAGGTCCTGTGATAGTAAAAGTTCTACACATGAGTGGATGTATTCTATACAAGTTAATATGATTGAGAAAAGAAGAAAAAGAAGATACACAGATCCTTGAAGATGAATTTCAAGGTTCTTTTTCGTTCCTTTGGTCCGTCAGTTGACTACCTTAGTGACAGATTCAACACATGCTTGGGGTCTTTTTGAGCTTATAGCAGCTGAAACCACTAGCCCTAGCCCTAGCCCTAACCATTTAGGCAGCTAAGAATGCCAATGTAAGTTTTAGCTGAGATGATTTTTTTGAGTTTTCCCCTCCATCATCTTAAAAAGTAAGGGACATGAGAGTATTCCTCATATAGATAATGTAATATTCGTGATTAGACACAAGATGCTGTATATAGCAATGCATATGAGCTATTATAATTATGTTTCCTTTATATTCAGCATATCTGTCATTGACCACCCAGAAATCAGGGAGACATGACAAGGTTGGTGGAGACTGACAAGAGCTCCCAGCATCAGACAAACATAAGCATTGAAATATGGCAGGACTGGACACCGACATAGAATGTTCATCATCACTATAATGAGGGCCTACCAAAACCTAGATTGAAAATGACTATGTGACAATTATTGGCTAGAGACAGAACAGGTGTGTGTAATCAAGTGTGTGTAGTAGTTTGCCTACTAGATAGACATTGTGAGCTGATGCCTGCAAAGTACCAGATGTTGAAAATTCTGGTCTATAACTATACATTTTTTTGCATACCTGAGGACTCTTCAACCTGCTCTTCACCATCTTTAGAACCAAAGCAATCCCTGCTCTGGCTAACAATATGGAGAGGCATCACAACTTCATGCATTTGCCAATCAATTACCTAAGATACTGAAGTGCTGTATCTTAGATTAGAGCAGCTCACTAGGCATGCTCAGATATGTTTAGCACATGTGATGTGAACAGTTTGATTTTTTTGTTTTGTTAAGTCATGCACCAGATGCCATGTGACATCGATGGTGGTAAAGGGGTTAAACGATATAAATATGAGTGAGTAAATTATTGAGAAAGTCATTGGATCTATAGCTACGAGAGTTTGTTAAGAGTAAAATGGCACAAACCAAGAAGCTCACACATTTTGTTCTTAAAAAAATAGCTTCCATTAGCATACACCATAGCTGATCACATGACCATGTCATTAATTAATCATGTATATAGTAATTGGGCCTCACTTCGAGGTGGAACAGTTGGAGCAGCCGTGGTTGGCTGAGTTGGAGTCATGTTGGCTATAGTTAAAGAAGACAAAATGGCATCATTATAATTAGCTCTGCATGTAAGCAACAACAACAACATCTACAAAACTAGCATATATTTAGAGGTAACCCAAATTAAGATAACAGTACCTAGCAGCTCTAACAACTACAGCAATTGTTAAGAACGTTGACTTTCACTTATTGCCATTATTTAAGCACAACCAAAATCATTGTGTCTCGAGGTGATCAACCATAAATATGTGAGAAAACCATTGAAATAATGTCTGGAATGCTAATAAAGTCTATCACCTGTGAATATCCAACCCATTAAAGATATCACACACAAGTTAATAAAATTACTGCGAATAGTGATGCACATGTCAATTCTTTGCAGATGCACAGCTCAAAAACCCTCCTTTGATTTCCCCCCTAAGCTAGTAAAAATGTTGCAACTGACTCTAAGAGGTAAGGTGAATAATCCTATAGAAAGGATAGTTCATAGGCTGTCAGTGTCTTGAGAGATTACGAGTCAAAGCATGGCTCACATCATTGTCATGCTACTTGTTATAGCTACAGAGATTCCCTTCGGTAATTTTGCTCAGCAATGTAAAAGAAAGCTGGAGGGTTAAGCAAGGTTAGTTCAATTTTTTGTGGATTTTAGACAGGAGATTTCACAGACTTTAACAATCCTTCATGGTATATTGTCTAGAGCTGTTTATGACTCTACCCTGCTGAAGCCAGTAAATGAATCGATGATAGTCACTCAAAGCAACCACAAAATCCCGTGCATGTTCCAAGTGCCCATAAGTTGAAACAGGTCTTCTCTCTACCTCACAAGAGTCTCACTAACAAACCCTTTACCAAATCACTAAGCTTGGAATTGCTCTTCTGTAGAGCCATTTGTTCTGGCTTCAAGTGGCTGTGGTAGATAGGTGGACTTTGGTTTGCACATCATCAACTGACACCTGGTAAAATGGCACATTTTAATTGTGTGGACAGGCTACAATATATATATATAGTTGGCCCACATAATTGAGCATAGCAGATGATGCTATAGTATACTTTAGACAACCAATAAACAACAGAGAGTTCTCTCAATGAACTCTCAGTTGCCATGACGAAATTGCAATGACCTCAATAATCAACTTGAATTTTTAATCTTGATATTTTAATTAGATGCTCTAGCCTTCATCAGGAGTAGGCTAGAGCATCTAGTCGAAATATCGAGGGAGTAAAAATTCAAGTTGATTATTGAGAAGGTCATTATAAGAAAGAGTTAAAATATATCTGGCATGCTGGAACAACCTGCTCTATGGAAGAGTACCGGACCATTTCCCAGCATAAGAAATGGTTAAGAGATGGCTAGTGAGACCAACTTCACTATAGGAAATAGGAGCAGAATTAGTCACATGACTAACTGCATTGCCTTGGTAATGCAGATGCTGCACACGTACAGAAGACAAGATTAAAAATTGATGGTAAAACAGGAGTGCTTGACTAAGACGCTATGAACTAACAGCCAAGACTAAGATTACAACGACCTCGATAATCAACTTGAATTTTACTCCCTTGACATTTCAACTAGATGCTCTAGCCTTTATCAGGAATATTTGATGAAGACTAGAGCATCTAGTCAAAACGTCGAGAGAGTGAAATTTAAGTTGATTATCGAGAAGGTCATTGTAATTCTATTATGTCAACTGAGTTTGTTAAGACTAAGATGCTGGCTGAAAAACGTACAGGTCAACCCAACATTGAGAGGAAAGTTACTACACATCAAGTTTGGCACTTCATTAACATAGAAGAGCTAAACAACCAAGTTATGCAGTAATACCTCTAGCAATGCACATTACATTACACTATAACAATTCCCTTGCTGCTGCCTCTCCATGGTGGAAGCAAGGATACTTGTTTTGTGGATGATATGGTATAGGTTGAGAATCAGGTTTTGTGAATAAGGATATGACTAGTATCTCTTCCTTGAGTCTTACATGCTCCAGGAACAATTGAGAATAGTTATGATCATACCCATATCCACAAGGATAGAAAAACTAACTGCACTCCACTTTCAACAACATGCTCTGTAGTGGCCCCTCTCTAAAGCAGCAAGCAAAGAACTCTCTAAAGCAGCCGGCAAAGAAACTACAAACTCTCTAAAGCAGCCGACAAAGAAACTACAAACTCTCTAAAGCAGCCACCAAAGAAACTACAAACTCTCTAAAGCAGCAGGCAAAGAACTACAAACTCTCTAAAGCAGCAGGCAAAGAAACTACAAACTCTCTAAAGCAGGCAGGCAAAGAAACTACAAACTCTCTAAAGCAGCAGGCAAAGAAACTACAAACTCTCTAAAGCAGCAGACAAAGAACTACAAACTCTCTAAAGCAGCCGGCAAAGAACTACAAACACTCTAAAGCAACAGGCAAAGAAACTACAAACTCTCTAAAGCAGCCGGCAAAGAAATTACAGACTCTCTAAAGCAGCCAGCAAAGAAACTACAAATTTGCAAGTGTACTATGACCATTTGTATTTATATTTTATGAATCTCATTATACTGTATTGTCTGCCTAGCATACTAGTGCAAAAGCACCTGTAATTGTGGTTGCATGCCAATATATGAATGCACACAACGCATATGAGATACCAAGGATGGATTTTTTAAATAGATCATCTTACCATATGATGGGATATTCCAATCGAGTGTGAAGATTGGAATCGAGGGAGAAAATGTATCCTTGATGTAGTTGTAATAATCAGGACAAGTAGTTTCATTAATGCTACAAGAACCAGTAAATGTTTGATGGACATAGTGTCCAGAAAGATCGCCAGTATTGGTGTAGTTGATCGTCAGAGACAGTGTTGTATTATCGCCATAGGACACATTGCTTTTGTATATATCAGTGTCACTTATATATAAACCATCTTTATATAGGTAATCATCCATAACCCTAGGTACACTTAGCACTGCAGGTGCATTAACATTGAAGGTGCGGTCAATATGCAAGCTTTCTCGATTTGCAGGAAGAAGATAATCTGTGATGGCGTTCTCTGGATTATATATTGGAGCATTAGACTCCTGCAGGAGAAATGTGACTGGAGCATGTTGGGCAAGGTTTTCCAACATCGGCAGAAGATTCCTCTGGCAGATGGCTGGGTCAGATCCTAGAGAGTCAATCTTTACTTCATACTTGCCTGCGTCAGTCTCTGTCAAATTTGATATGATCAGTGATGTTCCATTATCGGTTATATTGAGTCGATCATCAGAGGCAAGTTTAGTTTCATTGTGGTACCATGCCAGGGAGATTTTGAAATTAGCAAGTGAGTCATAATCAGAAATGCGTATGCTCATCGATATCATTTCATGGATTAAGAAGGGTAGTGTGATCTGCTTATAAGCTTGCAGCAATCCTGTGATAGTTGGTACAGAGTATATACATTTATTAAAGTATTGTTGACTAGAACAAGGACATAAAAGTGTGACCATGTGTATTTAAATATATATAAATGTATATATATATATATATAAATATATATATACATGTATATATATATAAATATATATAAATGTATATATATATAAATGTATATATATATATATATAAATATATATATATAATAATATATATAAATGTATATATATATATATATATATATAATAATATATATATATATATATATATAGGACTCCTCAGATGGAAAATTGACTTTAGTTCTTCTTAATTGTGTGTATTAAGTATTAAAGGCATGATATATAAACATAGGTTATGAATTGCTCTTTGGCCATGCATATTTGCATTGTAATAATATGTCTGTACGCTTGAGATATTATGTGTGCATGTGTGTGTGTGTGTTACCTCCACTCTCATACAGAGTGAAGTAGATGGTCATTGTCATAGACTTTTTTTTTTAAACACGATGCCATCTTTTTCCTAGCATAATGGCCATTTGCATGCATTCTTATTATAGGCAATTAGCAGCCACCATTTCAATTATAAAGCCTCATGGTGCATGCAGAGTGGGAGCCTCTGCAGTCAGTGTCTACTACCTCTAAGGTCAATGCTCTCACCATTGAGCCACAGGTACCAGATGCAAGGTGAGTGGATCTCTCTCCACACAACATGTATTACAGTACAAGGCAAAAGTTCAGTCTTTCAAGTTTTTGGTGGTCTAGTATATCTGTATGTATATATGGTCTAGTATATCTGTATATAATGGTCTAGTATATCTGATCTAGTTTATATCTGGTCTAGTATATCTGTATATATCTGGTCTAGTATATCTGTATATATCTGGTCTAATATATCTGTATATATCTGGTCTAATATATCTGTATATATCTGGTCTAATATATCTGTATATATCTGGTCTAATATATCTGTATATATCTGGTCTAGTATATCTGTATATATCTGGTCTAATATATCTGTATATATCTGGTCTAGTATATCTGTATATATCTGGTCTAATATATCTGTACATATCTGGTCTAATATATCTGTATATATCTGGTCTAATATATCTGTATATATCTGGTCTAGTATATCTGTATATATCTGGTCTAATATATCTGTATATATCTGGTCTAATATATCTGTATATATCTGGTCTAATATATCTGTATATATCTGGTCTAGTATATCTGTATATATCTGGTCTAATATATCTGTATATATCTGGTCTAGTATATCTGTATATATCTGGTCTAGTATATCTGTATATATCTGGTCTAGTATATCTGTATATATCTGGTCTAATATATCTGTATATATCTGGTCTAATATATCTGTATATATCTGGTCTAATATATCTGTATATATCTGGTCTAGTATATCTGTATATATCTGGTCTAATATATCTGTACATATCTGGTCTAATATATCTGTATATATCTGGTCTAATATATCTGTATATATCTGGTCTAATATATCTGTATATATCTGGTCTAATATATCTGTATATATCTGGTCTAGTATATCTGTATATATCTGGTCTAGTATATCTGTATATATCTGGTCTAATATATCTGTATATATCTGGTCTAGTATATCTGTTTATATCTGGTCTAGTATATCTGTATATATCTGGTCTAGGATATCCGAGGATGTGCCAAATCCCAGGGGACACTGTCAAACCTAGTGTCATTTCACTGGCCAATTGTGGGTGTGGCTACAAGTTGTGCATGCACAAGGTACGTGTACCTTGTGTGGGGGTAACATTCAAGGTCAGAGGGTCATCAATCTGGAAATATCTCCTTCTCCAACACTTTGTCCTACACATCATCGTGGGCCTATTCCCATGCACACATCATGAAATATTTTCACCTAGACTACAGACATGCTCATCCAAGTGATAGATCATGTGAGTTCTTAAAGAAGTGCCTACACTTATTAAAGCTAATTATAAGCTCAGCGAAGAGTCCTCCTTGTCTTATGCTCATACAGAACTATTTGCCGACCTTTCTCTCTTCCTCTTTCTCTGTTCCTCATCACCTCCAGCCTGGCTCTGGGAGAAGAGCCTTCTGAGCAACACAGCAGCAGAAGAACTCCTCAGGTGTTGGTGAAGGATGGAAATGAGCTCACCAATTTTCACACATATACACACAGTGTAACAATTGTTGGATTTTCCTATTGGCATGGACACATGCTTCTAGATAGCTAGTTAGCTAGAGAAGGATGGTGGCTGGTCTAACTTCGCAGAGCAGAGCCTAGAGAGAGCCATGCATGGACATCATGTCTACAAGCCTGTTTGGCCCCTAGTAATAGAAAAGGGGCTCGAGCAGGAGGAGGGAAAGAGTCAGCACATGGCACTTATCAGTGAAGGCCCCAGAGCCAATGTGTAAGCCTTCTCTCCATGTGCACTGCATTAATAACATGGTGCACCTAATGACCAGCAATTATAGCTCGCTTATGGAAGCATAAAGACTATTATTCATTTCAGGGACACTACATTGACTCACTAATTAGAAGCATGATGACATTGGTAGCAAAAAACCCGCAGAATACCACACACATTGGCAGATCTGAGGTAGAATTAACATTAGTGGTGACCCCCCCCCCCCCATATAATATTACCACCATTCCGATTCCACAAGTCTCTCATATAAAGCAGAGAGATTAGCTCCAATATATTTGCTAAAGTGTACAGGAAGCCAAATATAGCGTCATCTCACACAACTGGCAAATTTCCAACTACTCGTTTGCTTGATCTTACACCCGAGCAGATATGACCACTCCCACCACTACTGTAATTTTTTAAACACAATCAAATGTCAAATATCCATCAATATCCTAATCTTGACTACCGACATTTCTGGCTATATGGGAGTATTGTTTCAATGGAATTTTGGTGGTACTGTATTTAAAATACACCATCTTCAATCAATATTATATAAACTATAATATGTTTCTTTTTGGCTGGTGCAGTCATATAACTAGCACTTGCTTAGACATAAGTATTATTACTTACCATGCACTTCAATGAGTTTATCAGCTTGGCCAAGCAGTGTTCCATTTACTTCTACGCTACAAAAATACCAGCAATAGCGCAGGTTGTCTCTATTATAGATCCTTTTGATAATCTTATCGAAGAAACTCATGCCACTACCTCCCACAATCTCTATAGCCGTCCATTTGTAAGTGACAAAGTCAGGCTGTGCTGGTTTTATCTCACAGGTAAACAGCACCTGATACCCGAGTCTGAAGGGACCTTGGCTTGGATTGGTGAGGATTTTTACTGTATGTGTTGCAGCTGTAGCTTCAACTCTGAACTTATTGTCAATGGCAACTGCAATAGAAATAACAATAGATAGTGACCAAGACTCTATACAAGTACACATGTCCATATCTGAGGATAATCTTACCCAAACATATCATCAGTATGTGAAGGAAGAGCATTCTTGGCAGTTCAAGAGAATAACAACCGTAAAAAAAAAAACAGTTCCAATTTTCTGTGTAGTTGCACTGACCAGCCAGCACTTTATACCATGCTATTTCCTGTTATATAGCCCAGCCACTCCCAACCACTTGATGAGTTGTGTGTGGGTGTGGTGTGGTGGGAGAGGGAGGGGCAGACTTGTAAAAGAGTTGAAGTATCAGCAATGTATTTTAAGAAAACTCCACCACTTCCATTGTAGTGCATTAGCCACCTAATTATCACATCATCGAGTTATATAGCTTATACAAGTTTCTGTTAGGCAGGTGATGTGTACCTGTAATGCATAATGACTATGTATGGGGGGGAGGGAGCTAGGAAAGCTTTGGCTAAATCCCGTCCCTGTCAATGCTATAATTTATATTTATTTTACCATCATCTCAACCAAAATCTGCCATCACTTACTATAAGTGGTTTGCATGTTTGTATGAATGAATAGAAGTGACAATTGTATATAGTCATTAAGCAATAGTTATGACACTGCTGCACTACTAACATGCAATAATTACTACACTGCTGCACTGTCTCAAAGATTAAAGACTATTTATAGAACATAAGTAGCACGACTTTTTCTGTTATGTTGTTTCTAACATCTTGTCCAGAATAGCTTCCGGACTTGGACACACTTACATGTATAAGACACACCATCTTTGTCGGAGAAATGTGAGATACAAATGACCAAGTAGCAAGAAGAAGAAGAAAGACAAGGACAACAAGATGTCACTACTGAGTACCTCCAGGAGAGAGCATGTGTGATTATAGACATATGCACAGCTGTGTCTGTGCTAGAGGTCACCTTTAGTTACCACTGAACAGTGTACAGCATTTGTTGCTGGGGCTAGAAGATGATGGCAGGTGAGTACAGCCTGGAGGTGGCCTATACAATATATAATATTGTTTTCCCTTGTAAGTATAGATTGTAGGAAGAGGAAAGGGCTTCAGATAGCATTGGCTGTACTGCTCAGCGATGCACTTCCAGCTGCTGCAAACTATAATAGAATATCATTATTATTGTGCCCTGAACATGTAACTACCTTAATCCTCTTATCAGTTGTGTCTATTCTGTGGTGTAGCACTGTACAAAAACCATGACCTTTGGGACATCTTTCTATATATAGACACAGTCGAGGCTACTTAGAAACTAGTAGCAAGTTTTCTTCTGTGTACTTGCTTCTTGGGACCTAATAGCAGTTGTGGATTTGCTACTCTAAGCTGCCTCCTTAGAAACTGTATCTAATCATGGAGTTGTATTCTGTAAGCTTGCTTTGTGGGACCAAGCCTTGTCCAGCAGTAGCTGCTATAGCTAGAGCTTCTCTTTAGCTTGAGCCTGTGAATGTCACTCATAGCACAGTAGGAGTCTTATAGAGGTAGGTGGCTTGACTAACCTAATCTCTTGTGTGTCTGAAGGCTGTTTATTCCTGTCCTTACAGGCATAGCACCAAAGAAATGTATCCATATGTATTAGATACACACCCCCCTAGCTAAATTTGCATAAGACTAGAGCTAATTACTTCATCCACATCAACAGTGAAAGCTATAATTAGCTTCCAACAATTGTAGATCTGATTATGCATAGTGAAAGCTATAGCTAGCTTACAACAATTGTAGATCTGATTACTTCATACACAGCAATTGTGAAAGCTATAACTAGCTTCCAACAGTTGTAAATTATCTAATCAATTGCATCCACATCCACATCCACAGTTAACTAACATCTGCTTCTAACTTTCCCTCATTGTAGTAGTTGGACTGAACTCTTGACCTTTAGGCTTGTAATTGCATTACTTTGATTTTTGAAAATGGCTTCCTCATGTGAGGGAATTAATTATCTTGATTAGAGCTTCCATATTTAATTATGTATGATGAGATATTGAGTTTCTGAGGACTCCTAAACAAAGTAATAGACTGCCCATCCCTAGGGCATTCTCAGGCGGTGGAAAGAACTATTGAAATACTTAATTAAGTTAATGGCTAGAAACACTACAGCTTCTTATAAAACCCTCTAGCTTCAGAATACGAGAATGTCACACGATACCAGTGCAAGGATGACTGAAACATCAAAAAAATTGATATTATGAAATGAATTCTAAAAACCATTTTAGAGGTTCACTTTACCAAACTAATCCAATATGTTTGAAAACAACAATAACCCAACAACATGGTACTCTGTGCGAGGTGATACAATTTGGAAATTTAATCACGCCACCTGGAATTGTCAGTTGAAGAGCACAGACACTTATTCCCACAAATATTTTCTCAATTACCTGAACTCGAAACCTAATCTGGTCAGAGAAGATGCAGCAATGGTAGACCGAAATCCTGCCAAGCAGAAGGTTAGGTACCACTTTGCCCATTCAAGTAAGCCTATCTAGGAGCTAGAGCTTAGGACTAGGAGTACAACTAGGGAAGCAGAGTAAGACTTTGGAAGCAAAGATGCAGGTCATGGGAATAGGAATTAGGGTGGAGGCCTGGAGGAAACTAGCTGTGACAGGCAAGGCATAAATCTGAGACCCATAGGAGTTAATTAAGGTGGTAGTGCAAGAGGTGTGGCTAGGAATTGGGAGGAGCCCTGGAGGATGGGCTGCAGGAGGGAATACACAGGAGAGTGTAACTCCTCTTCTGCTTGGTCAGAGCAATGTTGATGGTTGACTTCACAGCATTCCCATCAAATTCTGCCTCTGTGGTGCATATATGAAGGAGCTGATATCCCTGGGAGACCAACTCTGATAGAGGAGGACCAGCAAAGCAGCCATGTGGTTGGCATTTGTTTTAAATTATCACACTATTAAAACAAAATGCAGACTTTAAGATCGAGGGAGGGAAATAACAATAAGCCCCCCCGAAACAAGAAAACCCACGCACACCAACCGGTACCTTGATTATTGATCTATCCATGTCATGGGTGTGGTTTGTATCACATGGTGGATAGCTAGCTACTGGCATATCAAGCTCACATGAGTCTTAGCATCTCTGATGAAGGCTAGAACATATGTCAAGAGAGTAAATCTCAAGTTCATTATTGAGGTCATTGTAATTCAACTGGATTTGTTGAGAATGTTTATTATTAAAGGGTCACTCACAAAACAACATGGTATAAAAACAAGTATGTGTGTATGTATATATATATATATATTATGTATGTGTGTGATAACTAGTCTTCCTATATAATAGGACTTTAGAATAACCCCCGCTGCTACACAAATATGTGTGGTAGCTAGTCATCCTAGTGGGACTTTTAGAATGCATTCTGCTATACAAAGATGAGCTTCTTGAAAAGGAAGGAATTCTGGAGATGATGATGGTGTCTTTGCCTAAGCCAGATGGATGAGAGTGTCCATGTGATGACTTTAGGTTGCATTTTTTAATTCGCATAAAGACCAAAGTGAATGTTGGCAATCAAATCAAAATGGTGTTCTAGGGAAATCTAAATTTCTTTTGTCTGTCTATCTTTTATTCCAAGAACTTGAATATCCTAATTCCATTCATAACAATTTTATTTCTAGAAGAAACCAAATTAAATAACTAATCGGTTCCTTGATTCAGTAAACACGAATTTGTAAAGTATCGTAACACAATAAACACATGAATGGATTCAGCAGCTATATACTCACCCGAGCGCGGCCCGGGTGACTATTCTTCAGAAGATCCCGGCCCGGGTGACTATTCTTCAGAAGATACTGGCTCGGGCTAGGGCTAGGGCTTTCTCTCAGAATGCATTCCAGAGCCTGTATGATCATATTGCTCTCCAATTCCCAATGTAGATCTAGCTCGGGTGACTATACTTCAGAAGGTTCCGGCTCGGGTGACTATTCTTCAGAAGATCGGGTTTTCCTCGGCCCGGGTGACTATTCTTCAATTGATCCGAAACATGAATGTTATGGAATTACGTAAAACAATTCATTGCATTTTTTCCCTGTACAAACAAGAAGAGCAAACAAATACATTAACTGCATCAAATAAGTATAAATACAAACAAAGAAGTATATAAGTAAATATTGTCCAACACCATGACCACCACGTTCACCAGACATTATCCCTAATAATAATAATAATAATAATAATAATAATAATAATAATAATAATAATAATAATATGATTTTACAGCATACATGAGAATTGCATTACATGAAAGGATAATTTGAGACAATGACAATATGTGATTGCTGAACGTATACCTATAGGCAACCACAAATTATTTAGAGTATTTAGAGGTGTGAGGGATATTCATACATTTGGAGCATGGACAAGAAAAATAAAATGTGCATGGTGAGTCTCTAGACTTTTTTTAAATTGGGGTATGCGAAGGACAAAGTGTTCAGTTCGCCAGTTCCTGATATAGAAACTTTGAAGGCAAGGATAACGGATGCTTTAGCGATGGTGACTGAAGGGATGTTGAAGAACACATGGCGTGAGATCGAGTTCCACTTAGACGGTCTCCGGGCAACAAATGGAGCATGTGGTGAAGTTCACGAATAACTGTAAAAAAAAAATTGCATTAAGATACAATTTGGCAAAAAAACATGTTTGTAATTAGCATGGGTTTTTACATGTTTGAAATCAGGGAAAGTCTTTATGCTCACCCTGTACTATAAAATGCCTTCTCCCACCTTTCTAGGAGGAAAGACGTCCCACTTTTATATATAGTATTATGTGTATGCTTAGAACCTCTACAATGTAGAACTTTTGAAACCTTTAACTTTTATGTGTTTTCGATTTGATGTACATACAATTCTTAGCTATTCCCCCACACCATAATCTGACCATTACATCATCATGACATCAGTGTAATGTACACAATCAACTCTTCAGCTATGCTATGGAGCATAAAAAGGAGTTGGGGTTGGTGGGAGCAATTGAAGCCCAAACTACTACTGCCACCCAATTAAAAAAAAAAGAATTTAGAGCTGAAAATTAAAACTAATAATAATAATAAATCAATCAGATGCCTCTAACTTTGTAATATATTATATATAAGACCAAGAAAGATCTTTTTGAGCAAAGTATATAACAAATTTATATTTTAATATATATATATATATATAATATATAATTATTGTGGCTAACTCAATTTGTCTAAAATTCCAAAATTGCTGGGGGGGGGAAAGCAAAATTTGTGGCAAAGGACTAATTTGACCTTTTCTCAATAAAAATCTTGTGGATGACTTTGTTAAAAATTATTTAAAAAAAATTAGGTTTGAAGATTTCGGTGTTTCTAATTCAGTAAGAAGAGGGTTAATGTCTTAGAGCAGTGGAGAGGAGCTAAATATAGCCCTGTCAATTCATTAAATGAAGTTTTTCAAATCAGCAAAGGTTTATTTATGAATATACTCATTGATGCATTCAAGGTGGATTTGTTTTTTACTTTTTAAATTTAGCTACCATCAATACAACTAAGAATGACGAATGCATTGTGCTTGGTATAGCTCTATTATGATTAGTTTCCCCATCAGTATTTTGTCACACTAACACCATGAACACTGCTATGCTCTATTTTACTATCAATGCACTCAGATGCAACTCATTGCTGCACTTAGAGATCAATTATTATCCCTGTCAAAAACATGCCAGTCACCTGCTCTGAAACCAAGTATGAAGTCATACATTAACTACATACAGAAAAATGCCTGCAACTCAGAGAAGACTCGCATATTGCTACACAACCTTTGTGTTTTCACAAGACAATTGATAAAAAATATATAGGATTTAAAAAAATGAAACAAGAATTTTCCATTGTAGACAACTAACATTTACACGACCCATTACCTATCAATATAATGTGCCCTTTTTTTTTAAACAGTATTATAATTGGTCTTCATTTAGGTAAAGGGTCGTGTAAATGTTAGTTGTTCTTGTTCCATTTCAATCCTATATATTTTGTGTATCATGCTAATAGAAGTCACTCTGTATATCACCTGAACTGACCAATCATAAATGTGATATCTACTCGGTGCATTATTAACGTAGGACCCGCATGATGGTTTAGAGTAGCGATCCTTTACCTATTTCCAAATATTTAGCTCATTAAATGGCTGGTGATTGGAGATATTGTAGGCAAACCAATTGATCACTTCTTCATGAAAAAAACATGCATGCAGCTGCTTCGTGACTCAGCTCAATTCTGTGCTGAGTGTGATAAGCTTCTGGGGAACCACATTGTAAGAAGTTACTAGATTTTGTTTGTCTGGGTTGTTAACTTGTCATGTCACAAGAGTAAACACATCTGAAGGAAAACTGATAACTTATTGGCATGCTTATTGGCATGAAAATGTGAAGTGCTTGCTGGCTCACCTCAGCAAGACTTGTGTTACGAACGAAAACATGTTTATGGCAATGGCGACCCTTTACCACTTTCGTGTTTCTCCCCCTTCTTCTTTTTCTTCCTCTTTCCCTGTGAGAAGTTGTCTTTGCAACTCATTAGACGGACAGTAGTTTGCAGTGTAAAATTATTATGGATGGACATATTGTATATATGCAAGTTAAGTGAGGGTAAGAAATATCGTCAAGAAATGGATTAGTCTAATGCATTGGACAATTTGTAGTCTCCAGTGTAAAACTAAGACAAATAGATATTGTACGCAAGTGATGGGGGGAAGAAGTAGATATGTACATATAAAATGCAGATGCTGCAAAAAAAATATTAAAAAAATATATACGACTAGTCAAAAAAAAAAAGAACAAATATTTTACAGGACCCTTTACCTATGATTTAATCTTGAGCCTGTTAAGGTCATCACATATATATTACAGCACAGTGTGGGACTATTTAGTAACTAACACTAATAACAATCTATATAATACAATGTATATACCCTAAATATAAGACGGGTTTAAAAAAAGAAGCATATATATTTCTGTAAGTGCCTGTTGTGCATTGGTAAATGCTTGTTTCATTTTTTTTACAACAAGTAAATATAATATTTTTAACAAAGCTTTTTGTCTTAGCTACCTCCTTCAAGGAGGGTTTTTTCCCCCGCTCATGTTGGGCCATCTGTCTGGGCCATCTGTCTGGGCCATCTGTCTGTTACAAGATTACACAAAAACATGACTTTCATGAAATCTTATGAAATTTTGGTGGTGTCCCTGTGAAAGTGTGTCCCTGTGAAAGTGACTGTCGCCCTAAACGGTGAGCGTTGTCGGCCATTTTGTTTACCTCATCCACCTAGTTTGCGTATTTCACTTGGGTAATAACCAACCCCGTCGATTGGATGGGTGTGCCGGTGTCATGTGTCATGCCAAATTCCTCTTTGACCTACAGCAACACGGATTCGAGCGTAGTGGGAATAATATGGCACGTTCTCAAGCTAAATTCTTCCCGCCTGCTAAATTCTTCCCCATGCCATATTTATTCTCTTCCTCCCCTTTGCACTTAATTGTTTATTGAGCATTATTTCAATTCCAGCATATTCCAGCATATAGGTGCCATGCTTGATGTAATGCTCCACCTTCCTTAAATGTACTCCACAGCCTTTCTCTGTTCACTCCATCTGTAAATACAGCCAAAAGTTGATACACAGGTAGCTAGATTATATAGCTAGGAGCAATCAACACTGACTGTTGTAAGTAGCAAGAGTAGCAAGAGAAAATCCGTCTCTGCGCATGCGCAGTAAGTAAAAGCGGACAAACTTGGCTAGGGAAGGATTTGGCACGACACCGATCCTGATAGCTCACAAATTACGCAACATGGCGACTGGCGGAGGTTTGCGGTCTCTGATTATTTTTTTGTTCTTCAATTAAAAAAAAATATATATATATATTTTTGTGAAACACACCACCTAGTGAAACACACAACTTACAAGAATATCACAACAATCAAGTTGTTATTGTTTATTATACGCAGAAACGAACCACTTTTTTGGCAAGAAAACTTGCAGCAAGCTTGCGGACTTAGCTCCGATATTGCATGTGCATAAGTGTGTTGATAGAATTAACGACCTTTACCAATTTGCTTGTATCAGAAACTGACTGGTTGCTGCAATGTACTGGGCAGTTTAGAGTTCTCTGGTAGTAAAATTATGGCTGAACAGACATGTTACTCATGTTATATATATATGTGAGTAAAGAGTAGATGGATACATAGACGAGACAAAAATAATATAATAGTAAATATTAGATTGTCTAGTCAAAAGAGAAATGGAGAAGAGTCTACCCCACTGTAAACAAACATTTACAGAATCATTTATCCAATAGTGATCCGCATATAATAAAGGTGTTTTTATATCCTTCAGGGTGCTGTACATGTTTGTCTCCATTGGTGTAGGTATTCTCAAATATCTTTCCCCTTGTTTCTTAAAAAAAATTATAACCAGAACTAACCAATCATGGATGTCTCAAAGTAGACACATGTGCTCTGTGTTCACATAGACACACACAAGCATCATAAGTAGTTACCTGGTTTTGTTGAAGGCCTGTTCTATGAATGTGTTTATGATTATTGTAAACTTGACCGATCTTTGGCTGAACAGAGATAATCGATTAGTGCTGAATCAGGTAACAGATTAGTCCTTGCTAAGTATTGGATAGTTTAGAGTCTTCTTGTGTGTGTGTGTGTGTGTGTGTGTGCATGCATGCGTGCATGTGTGTGTGTGGTGGTAGAAGATACATAGATCTTGAAACTGAATTTCACTTTTTTTTAATGGAGTTTTTGGGGGAATGCCAGTTTACACCATTGCAAACGATTCTAGGCTTGCTTGAAGTGTTTTGGGCTCAAATCAGCTGAAACGGACCTTTAGATACCAAGAAGCTGTTAAAAGCTTTAGCTGAGATACTTTTTTCTGTGATTTTAAAATGGGTATCAGGCCAATATGTGGAGTGTGGGATTTATAACAATTTTTGGCTGCTAGTTTACTACCTTTTGCGACATTTTTGGTTAAAATCAGCCGAAATGACCGTTTAGGATACTAAGAAGCTGTCAAAGTGAGTTTTAGCCGATATAAAAGTTTTTTTGGTCTGCCATTTAAAGTGTGCTACTGCACTCCCCAATACTTAATTATTCAGCGAGGTCGGGTAAGAATTAGCTCTAGTCAAGGAGCTCGTGCTTGGCTATAGATAATCAGTCAGCCCTAAACAGGGACAGGAAAATATGGATAGTAATTTGGATAGTAAGGATATTGATTTACTTTCGGCGGATGTTCTACTGGTTTCTCTTTCGACCTGATGTTTCATTTGTCTTGCCAAATGTTTTAGTTTCAGCATTCATTGGGTTGAAGCCATAGCAATATAAACAAATAAACTGGTTGATAGAGAAATCTACAGGATGGTAGTTGGTTATAATCTTGCAGCTCGAAAGGGATCCTTAAAATGAATGAGCTAGCTAGGACTAATAGTGATGAACCTCAGTTTATCTCCTATCTGCAAGGTAGTTAGTCCCTAGCCTTCCAAGGTAGTTAGTCCCTAACCTTCCAAGGTAGTTAAGCTCCTAGCTTTGCAGATAGCTGATGTTCATATAAAGAGTTAGATAATCTGACAAGATAAGAAAGTACAACTATTTAGTTTACACATCAAACCACGTACACACATACACACACATCAACCCACATACACACACATCAACTCACATACACACATACACACACATCAACCCACATACACACATACACACACATCAACTCACATATACACATACACACACATCAACCCACATACACACATACACACACATCAACCCACGTACACACATACACACATATCAACTCACATACACACACATCAACCCACATACACACATACACACACATCAACCCACATACACACATACACACACATCAACCCACATACACACACATCAACCCCCACACACACATACACACACATCAACCCACGTACGCACACATCAACCCACACACACACATACACACACATCAACCCACGTACGCACATACACACACATCAACCCACATACACACACATCAACCCACACACACACACATCAACCCACATACACACACATCAACCCACATACACACATCAACTCACATACACACATACACACACATCAACCCGCATATACACTAACCACTCCCCCCTGCTCTACACCCACAGCAATGTTAGCTTTTTCATTTCATTGAAAACATGTGCACATGCACAATTAATATATGCACTGTTGGCTATGAATATATGTTGCTGTTGGCTATGAATATGCGTACTGTTGGCTATGAATATATGTTGCTGTTGGCTATGAATATATGTTGCTGTTGGCTATGAATATGCGTACTGTTGGCTATGAATATATGTTGCTGTTGGCTATGAATATGCGCACTGTTGGCTATGAATATATGTTGCTGTTGGCTATGAATATGCGTACTGTTGGCTATGAATACGTGTACTGTTGGCTAAGGTAGAAGCTTTGCCAGGAGTTCCTTGACGTTCTTCTCTCTAGCAAAGACACACCTACTCAAAAGAGAAAAAGGGTTGCCCTTAATATGTAGGATAACAAGATCTGTGACACTGTGAAGAAGGGTGCGACCACAGTTATCCGAACACCCTCGTGTTCAGACAACTGCCCCCTGTAATATAATATATAATACTCACCAGCAACACATGATTAGTTGATCCCACTCCACGGCCTCACCTGACTCCTGATGCAACTCTTTTCTCTGCACACACCACCCTCCCTTTCACACCCTCTCTTCCTACAACTCTCCACCCCCCCCTGATGGAGTTCCTCCCTCTCCCCCTCCCCCTAGTCCCCTCCTGATGGAGTTCCTCCCTCTCCACCTCCCCCTAGCCCTCTCCTGATGGAGTTCCTCCCCTCTCCACCTCTCCCTAGCCCTCTCCTGATGGAGTTCCTCCCTCTCCACCTCCCCCTATAGCCCTCTCCTGATGGAGTTCCTCCCTCTCCCCCTCCCCCTAGTCCTCTCCTGATGGAGTTCCTCCCTCTCCCCCTCCCCCTAGCCCTCTCCTGATGGAGTTCCTCCCTCTAGGAATATAGGGACCAATATCCCAGTTTCAAAAGTAGGCAACTCGATTCCAGCTGACTCATTTGGGGTGTGGCTGGAGTCAAAAACTGGAATCAAGGTGCCTTACGTTGGAACTGGGGCATTGGTGCTCTATATTGTAACTGGGTTGACCTCATCCACCTCCCCCTAGCCCTCTCCTGATGGAGTTCCTCCCTCTCCACCTAGCCCTAGTCCTCTCCTGATGGAGTTCCTCCCTCTCCCCCTCCCCCTAGCCCTCTCCTGATGGAGTTCCTCCCTCTCCACCTCCCCCTAGCCCTCTCCTGATGGAGTTCCTCCCTCTCCACCTCCCCCTATAGCCCTCTCCTGATGGAGTTCCTCCCTCTCCACCTCCCCCTAGCCCTCTCCTGATGGAGTTCCTCCCTCTCCACCTTCCTCTAAAGTCGAGTCCTCTCCTCCACACATGCACACTCCATATAACATTCCTGGAGCCAGCAGTCATTAGCACATGACCAAACAGTTGCGCAGCTTAGCTCCCAAATATGTTGCTGATGATTTGTATTCGTGCGGTATCGTGTGAAGCCCTGGGGCTATGCAGCACGCATATATAGGACATGTAGCCACACCCAACTATGTGGGGGACATGTAGACACACCCAACTATGTGGGGGGCATGTAGACACACCCAACTATGTGGGGGCATGTAGCCACACCCAACTATGTGGGGGGCATGTAGCCACACCCAACTAGGTGGGGGACATGTAGACGCACCCAACTATGTGGGGGCATGTAGCCACACCCAACTATGTGGGGGACAGGTAGCCACACCCAACTATGTGGGGGCATGTAGCCACACCCAACTATGTGGGTGCATGTAGACACACCCAACTATGTGGGGGACATGTAGACACACCCAACTATGTGGGAGGCATGTAGCCACACCCAACTATGTGGGGGGCATGTAGACACACCCAACTATGTGGGGGGCATGTAGACACACCCAACTATGTGGGGGGCATGTAGCCACACCCAACTATGTGGGGGGCATGTAGCCACACCCAACTATGTGGGAGGCATGTAGCCACACCCAACTATGTGGGGGGCATGTAGCCACACCCAACTATGTGGGGGCATGTAGACACACCAACTATAATGCATGGACATGTAGCCACACCAACTATAATGTATGGGACATGCAGCCACACCAACTATAATGCATGGGACATGTAGTCATTCCAACTATAATGCATGGGACATGTAGCCACGCTAACTATAATGCATGGGACATGTAGTCATTCCAACTATAATGCATGGGCATGTAGCCACACCAACTATAATGCATGGACATGTAGCCACACTAACTATAATGCATGGACATGTAGCCACACTAACTATAATGCATGGGACATGTAGCCACACCAACTATAATGCATGGACATGTAGTCACACCAACTATAATGCGTGGGCATGTAGCCACACCAACTATAATGCATGGGACATGTAGCCACACCCAACTATAATGCATGGACATGTAGTCACACCAACTATAATGCATGGGGCATGTAGTCACACCAACTATAATGCATGGGACATGTAGCCACACCAACTATAATGCATGACATGTTATCACACCAACTATAATGCATGAGACATGTAGCCACACCAACTATAATGCATGGGACATGTAGTCACACCAACTATAATGCGGACATGTAGCCACACCCAACTATAATGCATGGACATGTAGCCACACCAACTATAATGCATGGGCATGTAGCCACACCCAACTATAATGCATGGGCATGTAGCCACACCAACTATAATGCATGTGACATGTAGACACACCAACTATAATGCATGGGACATGTAGCCACACCAACTATAATGCATGGACATGTGGCCACAATAATGCATGTGACATGTAGCCACACCAACTATAATGCATGGACATGTAACCACACCAACTATAATGCATGGGCATGTAGCCACACCAACTATAATGCATGGACATGCAGCCACACCAACTATAATGCACGGACATGTAGCCACACCAACTATAATGCATGGACATGTAGCCACACTAACTATAATGCATGGGACATGTAGCCACATCAACTATAATGCATGGACATGTAGTCACACCAACTATAATGCATGGACATGCAGCCACACCCAACTATAATGCATGGACATGTAGCCACACCCAACTATAATGCATGGACATGTAGCCACACTAACTATAATGCATGGGACATGTAGCCACACCAACTATAATGCATGGACATGTAGCCACACCAACTATAATGCATGGACATGCAGCCACACCCAACTATAATGCATGGGACATGTAGCCACACCAACTATAATGCATGGACATGTAGCCACACCAACTATAATGCATGGACATGCAGCCACACCAACTATAATGTATGGGACATGTAGCCAAACCAACTATAATGCATGGGACATGTAGCCACACCAACTATAATGCATGGAACATGTAGCCACACCAACTCTAATGCATGGACATGTAGTCACACCAACTATAATGCATGGACATGCAGCCACACCCAACTATAATGCATGGACATGTAGCCACACCCAACTATAATGCATGGACATGTAGCCACAGCAACTATAATGCATGGACATGTAGCCACACCAACTATAATGCATGGGGCATGTAGCCACACCAACTATAATGCATGGGACATGTAGCCACACCAACTATAATGCATGGGACATGTAGCCACACCAACTATAATGCATGGGCATGTAGTCACACCAACTATAATGCATGGGGCATGTAGCCACACCCAACTATAATGCATGGACATGTAGCCACACCAACTATAATGCATGGGACATGTAGCCACACCAACTATAATGCATGGGACATGTAGTCACACCAACTATAATGCATGGGGCATGTAGCCACACCCAACTATAATGCATGGGACATGTAGCCACACCCAACTATAATGCATGGACATGTAGCCACACCAACTATAATGCATGGGCATGTAGTCACACCAACTATAATGCATGGACATGTAGCCACACCAACTATAATGCATGGGCATGTAGCCACACCAACTATAATGCATGGACATGTAGCCACACCAACTATAATGCATGGGCATGTAGCCACACCAACTATAATGCATGGACATGTAGCCACACCAACTATAATGCATGGACATGTAGTCACACTAACTATAATGCATGGGACATGTAGCCACACCCAACTATAATGCATGGACATGTAGTCACACCCAACTATAATGCATGGACATGCAGCCACACCCAACTATAATGCATGGGACATGTAGCCACACCAACTATAATGCATGGGCATGTAGCCACACCAACTATAATGCATGGGACATGTAGCCACACCAACTATAATGCATGGGACATGTAGCCACACGAACTATAATGCATGGACATGTAGCCACACCAACTATAATGCATGGGACATGTAGCCACACCAACTATAATGCATAGGACATGTAGCCACACCAACTATAATGCATGGACATGTAAACACACCAACTATAATGCATGGGACATGTAGCCACACCCAACTATAATGCATGGGACATGTAGCCACACCCAACTATAATGCATGGGACATGTAGACACAGTGCATGTTGTCATTAACCCTGTGTCGGTCCTAGTAACAGCTGGTTCCATTTCCCCCCATTCAGTTTAGCATGGAAGCCTTTGAAATTTCACTGCCATCACATAATTGACAATCATTCAGACCTCTCGTCCATCTCTTTAGAAGTAATTGTAGGAAATGATTGCATGGCCTCAACATTCCAGAGCCTACACAATCCAAGCCTCAGGTTTTGTAGGTCACTTGGCAAGATAGTTGCATGTGTGCCACTGAGCCATGTGTACACGAGATGGCAGTTATATGCAATTGGTAAGGTATTGGCATACCAAGTTACATGTTTCCATCTGGGATTAGAAACACTCTGGGATTAGAAACACTCTGACATTAGAAACACTCTGGCATTGTCATGGTCATGTGCTGATCATCAGTGCAAACACACTTGTTTTCTTAGGCAATTTGTACGAATTACACGGGGGGAGGGATGACGCCATATTTTTTACAGTGTTCAAAAACTGGTTACAACTTTGGAACTCCATAAATTCTGCACACTTTACTCTATCAACTTGATATATAGCTCAAAAGAGAGATTTCTTTGTGTGCTCTCTTTTGATACTAAAACGCGTTGCATAAGTACAACTATACCCAAGGTGCAGGCGGCCAAAGTTGTGGACCTCAAAACCTCATGCCCAAGTTTTCTGCGGCTCTAGCTCCCCATTTGAAACTGCAAGACAGTTGAAATTAGTATTGGTGGATCGTTCTACTCAACCTCTGCGCTTCACCCCGTACATAATAGAATACATGTTAATTAATGGCAGCTGGGCTTCTAAAATTACTACTATTATTTGTGTGATTACTCTCAATATGCTTTAACCACTTGCGGACGGATGACGAAATCCTCGTCAGATATCTATTTCTACCATGGCGGATGACGAAATTCTCGTAATCAGGTCGACCTATATATAGATCGAAAGCACAGGGCTAGTAAAACCTAGCTGCGCATGTCTAATGAGTGGTGGTTACTTCTGACTGCCCAGACCGCAGCACAAGTCGATCGGATCGTCATGGCTTCGAAGAAAAGATCGTGCCTTACGCTTTCACAAGTCATCGACGGTGTATTTGCTAGCAGTGGATCAGAGGAACTTAGTGAGTCTAGTAATATGATATCTGAGGATGAAGGGGATGTAATTTTTAGACGGCCTCCTGGCCGTGGGGCCGTTCTGACGACTGAATTTGATGGAGAAAGCCGTGTTTCAAGCTACCACGTCAACAAAGACTACTAGAATTGGATGTGAAAATGACAGGAAAGCAATTTTGGGAGATAATGTGACTTCTAACAATTATAATCATCTAATAATCATACCAACAAGTTATAAGACTATATATTATTCAGCAAATAATGTCTTTTTTTAATAATAACATCATTTTTTGTTCTAAATTGGGGTGAAATGTGCAAATTCATGACTCAAATCCTTTTTTGGTCAACCTTGATCATATCTTCACAGTTTCAAGCCATTAAAAAAAATGTTAAAAAAATAAAAAATAAAAACTCAAAATAATCCCGTTCAGGGGCATTGAAATATATAGAAAAAATCCGTCCTTAAGTGGTTAAGTTAGTATTATTATTACTACTACCATTATTTGTATGATTACTCTCAACTGACATCATATGCTTTATTAAGTTAGTATTATTATTACTACTACTATTATTTGTATGATTACTCTCAACTGACATCATATGCTTTAAGTTGGTATTATTACTACTACTATTATTTGTCTGCTGTCATCAAAATATATGCTTGAAGATTTATCTTGAAATAAGTCCTCATGGCAAATACTGATTTAAAAATATATCTTCATATTTCTATTGTAACTGCCCTTCCATATAAAATAACTTTATGCTTATTTTGCAGGAAAATTTACATGTAGAATGTTCAAAAGTCAGATAATGAATAGTGATTATGATCTCTGGTGACAGGATAATCATTATAGTGGCTTAATAATAATATAATAATATAATAATAATAATAATAATAATAATAATAATAATAATAATAATAATAATAATAATAATAATAATAATAATTTTATTTTTATTTTTAATATTATTAAAACAATATATAATATATATATATTATAAATATATATAGATATCGTCCTATATATATCTACCAATAAAGAACTAGCTATCTAATAATAATAATAATAATAATAATAATAATAATAATAATAATAATAATAATAATAATAATAATAATAATAATAATAATAATAATAATGTTAATAATAATGTTAATAATAATGTTAATAATAATGTTAATAATGTAATAATAATAATAAAAGTAGTAGTAGTAATAATAATAATAATAATAATAATAATAATAATAATAATAATAATAATAATTTTTATTATCTATTATTATATAGGTATAATTATATATGTATAGGTACAATCTAAATGATGTCCATCAATCCCATCTGCTGTCCCATTGCCCCAAAACAGAACTTGCATTTCCCCTCTGAATTGCGACTGAGATCCTCTGTACCAGGTACTGAAATGAGTCTCTATCTTCAGTGGCTGTCTTGAGGCGACGTCCAAGTTCTCGTAAAAAGACCTTTGTTTTGATGGGCTTAGTTGCAAAATGAGTCGGGGCAGGCACTCTCGACATGCTGCCATCAATGATGTAATACATAGATCACTGGTGTCTGCTAAGATCCCTTCCCACCTTGAACCCTCGGGCCTAATGAGATCAGACGGGAAGAGACCTGATGGCATGTCTATTGTTCCATGGTCAAGAGGGAAGCTCCTGGTCTGGGATGCTACATGTGCAGACACTTTTGCGGCTTCAAATATCAGGCTGGCGGTAAACAAACTCGGTGCAGTAGCAGCAAAAGCAGAGGATATGAAGATGTCAAAGTACTTGGGTAGCCCAGATGATGGTCCA
This sequence comes from Cladorhizidae sp. MBARI D1340-BT2, assembly GCA_028752905.1. Lineage (NCBI taxonomy): Eukaryota > Metazoa > Porifera > Demospongiae > Poecilosclerida > Cladorhizidae > Cladorhizidae sp. MBARI D1340-BT2. The sequence continues at coordinate 28,784,182 of JAQNBH010000014.1, read as the reverse complement.
CGGCATCTCCACAATGTTCACATTGATGGGGTTGACATAGTGAGGCTCCAAGTCTGAGGCCTATGGCAATGCGGATGGAGTCATCAGACATTCTCAAACCCAGAGAGGAGACAGGCAAGGCATTTAACCATGCACCAGACTCTGTAGCAGAGGTGGCAATGAGGCGAGCTCTGGACTGAGCATCAGGAGCTTCAGCAAGTAGGAAATCTGCTCTGGCTTGTACTCTTGGATGGTCCACACTTTCTGATGATGTGAGGCAGGAGGGAGAGGAGGGGATTGCTCATGACCCTCCTGCCACACTGACAGAGCTGATGTTACTAGAGGAGTAGAGCAACCTTGAAGTGGTTCTGGAAGCAAGTGCTGGACTAGGTCAGTTGATCCTTGAACAGAAGCTAGATAAGATGATGGTGCAATATGAACTGCACTCCTAATTCCAAGGCCACCCTTTTTCACTGGTAAGGTTGCTTGCAGCCGTGACTTATCACTCAGGTTTGTGTTGGAGATGTTGCTGAGGATTGAACACGAAGAAGAGCATCATACTCCTCCAGACATGAAGATGCAAAGCAAGGAGCGGTCCTGAGGATGTGCATCATCTAATAATAATAATGTTAATAATAATGTTAATAATAATGTAATAATAATAATAAAAGTAGTAGTAATAATAGTAGTAGTACTACTAGTAATAGTAATAAACAATGATAATAATAGTAGTAGTAGTAATACTAATCTAATATGGTGTGTCCTGAGAATAGGTAGACTGGAGGAAAGAGCAAGTACTCCATGGTTGAAATGGAAGGTGGATGGTAAGATGGATTGGGAAGAATATCAACATATGGTGAGCGAGGGTTTTAGAAGTTGGGAGGAATATGTGGCAGGGTTAGGGATGGGAAAGGACAGAGAAGGTATACAACAAATTTGGGAACTGTGGAGACGCATTGTGAGGTTTAAGTTGGGTATATAGGGAGGGAAAAACTAACAGACAGATCTAAGGGCTGGTGGTCTCGTTACATTAAGTAGCCATCCAAGCACAACAAGAGAGTCTAGGGTGACAATGTAGGTGAAGAAAGATTACGGCAATGGGAGGAATATAAGAGTGCAAGAAGATGTGAAGAGGTTGATTAGATGAGACTGAGGAAGGCTACAATAGAAAAGATTAAAGAGCAAGGAGGGAGTAGCTGTAAGTTATTTTGGACGGATTTGAAGGGAAAGAAGAAGCAATGTCAAATTCGGAGAGTGAGAGAGGAAAATGGGGTTGTAGTGGAGAAGAGAAAGGATATACTGGAGGTATTGGCCAAGCATTGGGAAGGATTAGGGAGTGATTCCAGGTCATGGAAGGATGTTCCAATTGACAACCTGGAGTCTAGAGCTAAAGAAATTAACTGGATGGCAGCGGGTTGGATTCCAGAAGATGTACAATATTGTGAAGGGGCTGAAAAGGGGCAAGGCTCCTGGTCCTGATGGAATAATTAATGAGATGTTGAAGTATGGTGGGAATAGGATGGTGGAAGTGTTATGTTCTCTAGTTAATTTGGTGATGGTGTCGAAGTTTTCTCTAGATGATTTGAGACAAGAGTTATATTGTGCCACTCTTTAAAGCTGGAGATGAGGAGGTGGCTAGTAATTACAGAGGGATAGCTCTGGGAAGTTGTGTGGCAAAAGTGATAGCAAGAGTGTTGGCAGGTAGGCTCAGTAGGTTTGCAGAGAAGTATATACTAACAGAGGGTCAGGGAGGGATGTGCTGACTAGTTCCTAGTGTTGAGGTGTGTGTGTAACAATTACATAATGAGGTCACAGGGGTGATAGACATTTCTGGCATTTCTGGATGTAAGCAAGGCATATGATACTGTGTGGAGAGAAGGATTGTGGATGAAGAGAGTTCAGGAAGAATTTGTCAATGTCTGCAAATGCTTGTATGAAGGAATTCAGTCAAGTGTGTTGTTAGGTGGAGAGGGGTCCAGGTGTTTTGAAGTGGAGGTAGGACTGAGATAGGGTTGTCCTTTGTCACCTGTTCTCTATAGTGTGTATGTCATGAGATTGTTGAAGGATTTGGAGGGGAAAAGGTTAGGGATTCATGAAGTGGAAGGAACATGGTGTGGTGGGTTGCTGTATGCAGATAATATTGTACTGTTAGCGAGAGATCAGGTCGAGTTACAAGTGATGTTGGATGTGGTGGATGAGTATGCAATGAAATGGAAATTTAGGTTTTAATAGCGAGAAGAGCAAGTCAATGACAGTTGGTGGAAAGTGCAGTGGAGGAGAGTGGAAGATTAATGAGGAGAATGGAGAATGTGAAAGCCTTCAGATATCTTGGTGTGTGGTTTGACGGGGATGAGAGGAAGTGTTCATTTGGAGGAGAAGAAGGAAAAGGCAGAGAAATGGAGGGCAAGAATTGGTTATATGAGCAGGGTAAACAGAGAAATGGAGAGCATGCATCTGAAGTATGGTTGACAGGAGGGAAGACGGCCTGCAAGAATTTTGGAAAGAATTCAAGGGAGCGTTGGGAGGAAACGGGTTGGAGGGAGTAATACAGTTGCAGGGATGGCAGTGGGCTGGAGGAGGCTGGAGCAGAGAAGGGAAGAAAAGAAAGTGTTATTTGGATGGAATTGCAGAGAATGAGTGAATAGGCTAGTGGAAAAAAGTTGTGGCACTGTTTTAATTGTCCAGATTGGTGGGCAGAGTTTTTTTGTGAGCTGAAAAGGAAGTTTTGGGGGGAAGGAGCATTGCAGATAGTAGGCTCAAGTGCTACATGGAGGAATTGTGTAAGGGATGTTCATAAGGAAGAGTGGTGGGAAGAAGTAGGAGGGAAATCAAGTCTCAAGTGGTATAAGTTAGCTAAAGAAGAGTTTAGACAAGAAATATATGTAAGAGGATTCAGTAACACAGGGGAAGTGAGGCTGAGATTTAGGTTAAGGACGGCATCAGTGGGACTCTTGGGTGACAAAGTGAGGTGTGGTATGTGTAGGCCCTGGCGGATTATGCTCGAATTTCTGCCTATTTTTCTTTCCTTTTATGCTCCTAATATTCACCTATTTTTCTTTTCATTCTACCTATTTTTCTTTCCTTTTATGAAATTATGCTCCTAATATTCACCTCTTTTCAATATACCTCTTTTTCTCAATTATGCTTTGACAAACAATTGTTACATCATTTAAAAAGAGAATATAGGCAATCAAGCATTCAAGATTCGAGACATTTTAACAGTTACAATTATCTATAGACTATAGTTGTACTGTAACATAACAGAAAGTTGAAGTAATCCTCCAAGAAGTTTCTTGCTTCGTAGAAAAGGTATTGCTCAAAATTGAGAATGCACGTTCAGCTGCAGCTGACGAAGGCTGCACCAATAATACTAATCTACACATGTGAGTCCAGTTAGGCAATCTACCATTCTCCTTATGCGACTTCCACCACTCAATGGGGTCTACGCTATCCGAAACATCCTCAGCTGCTGCACGATATTCAGGTAACTCAGACTTTAAGCCATTAATCACTTCTGTGTTCAAGAATGGGAAGACAGTAAGTGAATCAATATCAACAGCAGTTGGCTTGAGTTCATTCACTTTTGAAGGTGAAAAGTAACGTGCTGCCTTAAAGGCAAGTACAATAGGCCTGAGATCTCTGTCAAACTTCTCCTTGAAGTACGAGTAGGCAGGGACACAACAAGCTTTGGCGTAAGCTATCGGTTGGCACTCACGTGTAGAATTTCCTCCTGACAGATGCTTAGAGACTGCAGCCACATTTGGATAGTATTGTGACGAGACATGAGAATACAGAAGACTTAATCGCTGATAGGTAACTAACACTAATGGCCCATCACCTTCCAATGAGTATGTTGCCTTGACGAACGGTTCCATTGCATCTACTGTTATAGCGAGCTCCATTTTCAGTTTCCTACATGATGCTTGATCGTCAATGATTTCCAGTAGTTTTCCAGTTGTACATTGAGGTAAATCACTGCCATGCAGAAAATCAGGCACATCTCCAAACATGTCATGCAATTTGTGGATAACTTCAAACTTATCTAAGATAGGTGTTTTCATTCTTTCTCCAACATGATCCAGAGTGTGAGAAAAACAGCCGATATCCATTATCCTATTATAGATCACAGATATGGTCCTCATTGCCACATCATTCACTGATGCACAGCTATAATCAAATTAGAAGCAATTGACAGCTCAGTTGCAGTTATTAGTTGCCTAGCACATTCTTCTCCAGTGATTAAAAGCATCAGCTGACAAACACGCTGCTTGATAGCCCACTCTTTATTAGAACAATCACAAAGGCCTCACACACATGGGTCGTTCCATCAAAAATGATTGCTACATGTCTCCTGCAAATATCTTGTTTCAGTTTACTGATTTCATCATGCAAGATGAATGGTATCAGACGACGAAGGTGTGATGAATCAGATAGGGTAAATGCATTTTCTTCAAGCATTTTCTTCAAGTAGGTCCCTAAAGGCGTCTAACTTGCTGAGAGGAACACCTGGAGCAGTCACTACATTCACTCTGTACATACGGGTAGAATCGGGTAATGTTTCACCTGATGGATGAACTTCTTTATCAAATTGCCGGAGTGACCTCATTAAGCCTAATTGACTGGCAACTCTGCGTAGTCTGAGCTGGTACTTTCATTGATGTCACACACATTGTCAGTGTGTCACCATCTAGTCCTGCCTCTATTGTCTCAGCCATATACTTCAGCTACAAATAGCTAGCTACAAACTCAACTGTTCAGTGCACAATGACTTGGCCATGTGGTCTGTACACAATAAAGTAATTAACTGCCAAGCAGACTAACCCTTTACCAGTAGACAATACTTGCTTGCAGTGACTGTTGTGAAATGACCACACTGTGGTAATTTCACAACTGGTACCAGCAAGAATCTTACCCACCCATATCCTGCATGCTTTTTAATTAAGATGCTTGACTTGGCTAAGTGTGTCACAATTTCAATAAGTGAGACTTGAGAGGTGTGGATAAGCTGTTACTGTGATGCATTCAGTCACTCTTATGTCTAATCTAAGAAATAATTTCGATTTCTCCTCAAAGTCTGCCTATTTTTCCTAAAAGTCTGCCTATTTTTCCTGAAAGCTTGCCTTATTATTCTCAATTCTCTGAACCACCTATTTCCCCCAAAATTATGCTAGCATAATCCGCCAGGACCTAGGTATGTGCCGGTAGATGTGAGTGATGAAGGTGGAAGATGTGCATTTCTTGTTGTACTGTGGGGAGTTTGCTGGCGATCGAGAAAGATTATTGGATATGGTTGAGGGCATCGAAGGGTCTGAAGAGTGGGTGGTAGAATGGAGAAATGAAGAAGAAGGGAGAGTGGGCCTAATGTTGGGTAGATCAGTAGCAGGGGTGAAGGAAAAGGTGTTGGATTGGGTAGACAGAAGAATTGTAAGAGAAATGTGGTCAAATGGTGGGAGAAGAAATGTTTGGCACCTAGGCTCCTATATATGTCTTTGGCACCTCCCCCCATTGTCATCCCCAAACAAACTCTTTGTAATTCATTGTTTTGCTGTATTAATCATTGATTAAAAATTTATTTTTATTTTTATAGATTATTATAAACATGTATATATAATATGAGAAATAATACAATATTAAATATTAATTTTTTGGGGGGAAAGTTTTTAAAATATATATAAATTAATAAATTTTTTATTTTATTATTAGGTTAGTTAGTTACTAAATAATTCCACACTGTTCCACACTATGCTGTAATATATATGTGATGGCCTTAACAGGCTCAGCAATAGCAAGATTAAATCATAATCATTACAATAGTTAATTCATGTTGTTGTTTTCTAGTAGTCATGGTCATTTATTGTTTGTACGTACTAGTGATGGCCTATAGGCTCAACAAATTATTGTAATAATAATAGTAGTAGAAGTAGTAGTAGTAATAATACTAATACTATTAGTACTAATAAATAAATAAACAATAATAATTAGGTAATAAAAAAGGCCACTTTTTGGCTACTGCCTGCAGTGGACTAGACGCGTTTCACGGCATCGTTTCACGGCATCAGTTCACTGCTAACGTACCCTTATATGGTCCCACCCTCCCTGGGTCCTGTGAGGACATAGAAAGACAAATAAGCAGAAAGGGAACCGAAAAACATTACACAGTGTCGATCCTGTACCTTCTGCGCCATGAAAACAATCGCGAACAGACCTACGCATGCAGCAAGATCCCACAAATAAAAGTACGCGTCCAAGTAGTTTCTGAGACGAGACATAACGGAGCATCCTGGTGAGAATGAAGTACAGCTTTATCTTGGAGTAGAGCTTAAAGTTAATGGTGACCAAGCAGCAGCTGTAAGTAACCAATTTTGGTTCAAGCCTAAAGAGGGAGACAAGCTAGAAACTTTGTGATGGCCAACAGAGAAGGTGGCTGACAGAACAACTACTTTTCCGATTGGAATAAGTATATGGACAGCGTGCGATAGCCCCTTGAAAGTGTCGCTGATGCCTGACTACTCAATAAGAGACAACTTCCAGCCCCGCTACCTTACAATCATCATCATCTGCAGTGTTGTTAGGTGTGGCTTAGGTAGTGACCAGGAAATAGCATGGCATCACCTCGTGCTGGCTGGTCAGGGCAATTTGACAGTAAATTGAAGCTCTATTTTTTTTGGCAGTTGATTTTTCACTGAACCTGTACAGCATGCTGGTTCTCTATATGCTATATAATATGTTGGATAAATATGCTGGGTGAAATGCTTCTATATATACTTGGATAAAAAGAATCTCTCTATATGCTATATAATATGTTGGGTAAATATGCTGGGTGAAATGCTTCTATATATATATACTTGGATAAAAAGAATCTCTCTATATGCTATATAATATGTTGGGTAAATATGCTGGGTGAAATGCTTCTATATATACTTGGATAAAAAGAATCTCTCTATATGCTATATAATATGTTGGGTAAATATGCTGGGTGAAATGTTTCTATATATATATACTTGGATAAAAAGAATCTCTCTATATGCTATATAATATGTTGGGTAAATATGCTGGGTGAAATGCTTCTATATATATATACTTGGATAAAAAGAATCTCTATATGCTATATAATATGTTGGGTAAATATGCTGGGTGAAATGCTTCTATATATATATACTTGGATAAAAAGAATCTCTCTATATGCTATATAATATGTTGGGTAAATATGCTGGGTGAAATGCTTCTATATATACTTGGATAAAAAGAATCGGGATTGCATTTAATAGTGACATTATGTATGGGGTTGAATCTGAAGCAACTCCAGAGAGAATCACCACCAATCCAAGCCAAGGTCCTTTCCAACTTCGCGACCGACACTGCAGTTCTCCCGTGAGGTAACCTCCACAGTCTAACCCTGTACCAATGTATAACTATGGAATATGTCTTAAGATATCCAGAGTTTTTCCAGTGAGAATTTCAACAGGACTTACTACTATGATGCCGTCCTTGCACTACTGCTGGAATTTTTGCAGCAAGACTAAACGAGCAGTTCTCAGCTCAGCTAATTAACTCTATGCTGTGCTTAGTAAGTAATACTCCCTAATACTCCCTACTATCATTTATAATTCTACCTGCCAATAAGGATCAACACTGATCTCTAGGGTGTTTTTATTTTTATTTTTATTGGTGACAAAGAAGACCTCTATATTTTGGTGTAGAGTATCTTATTAATAAGTCAAAATAAGTCAAAATAATGTCTCTGAAGTGAACAATAGTTCTAAATAATTGTGATAGGATTGGGGGGAAATCGTCAATTTTACTAATATATATATATATACACTCAAACTCCCCTTATCTAAGAAGTTTGGGATGGGTGCTGCCCACCAGTAATGCCGCCTGGGAAGACCCATGATTTTCCTTGAACTTTGCACCCAAGTGTGAACTCAGAGAAAATGTGTCGACTGCAAAATTTGAGTACAAAATTTTGGATCGAATTTATACATCCTTTTGTGATATATTATTAATACTTTAACATTAGGTATATACGTACAGGAGACCCTTTTTCTCGGCTCCAATCACAACTGTTGTTCATTTACGAGACATTATATTTTGACAATAATAACAAGATGTAGAACCGTTTTCTTTTGATAGGGGCTCATATTTATGCATAGAGACCGGTGTGTTTCTTTTTGACAAGTAGGTGAATGTGACTTGCCTAGATATATATGTATTATTACTTAGCATTTAACTAAATGTAAGGGGTATGACGTAACATGCATTTCTATAAGCTTATCAACTGAGCCAAGAACTGTTCAGTTTAACCTTACACTGCAAAAATACCATCAGTACAGTAGAGCAAGATGACATCATCGCATTAGTAAGTCCTGTTGAAACTTGCACTGGAAAAACTCTGGGCACCCTACATACTTTATAGCCCTCCATTGGTAAGTGACAGGGTCAGACCATACAGTTCCACCTCACAGGAGAACAGCACTGTTTGACCAAGCTTGAAGGGACCCTCGCTTGGCTTGGTGATGATTTTCACTGAAAGTGTTGCATCTTCAACTCTGCCATCTGCAACTTACATACAATAGGTCTGTCCAAGACTATATAGAAGCACTCTATCAAGGATATTCATACTAAATGTTTCGTGCCATACCAGCATGCTCAGAGGGAAAAAACAAAAACTGCTAATAGATGAGCTTCTGTTTGCTATGAAGTTGCCCTGACCAGCCAGCACTGCATACCCGAGGTGATGCCATGCTATTTCCTGGTCAATACCTAAGCCACACCTAACAACACTGCAGATGATGTGATGATTGTAGAGTAGCAGAGCTGGAAGTCGACTCTTGTAGAGTAGCTCAGGCATCAGCGACACTTTCAAGGGGCTATCGCACGCTGTCCATATACTTATTCCAATTGGAAAAGTAATCATTCTGTCGGCCATCACTAGCTTAGCTCCTCCTTGGGATTGAAGCAAAATTGGTTCCCAGTCGTTGTTTAGCTTTCATCTCTGCACCAACAGAAAGCTGCACTCCACTCTCACCAGCATGCTGTTGTGGCTCATCTCAAATCTCGAAAGCACTCTTCAAACTACAAACTTTAGGGATATACTTATTGAACAGGGATTATTATTTTATGGAATTTCATTTAGAATACTTCACTCGCGTGCTATAGTGACAACAAGTGTATTTTTTTGTTATTTAATTTAATTTGTTTATTGTTGATATTATTTTATTATTATAATTAGTTGTTGTGGTTCTTGTTGTCTTTATCTTATGTTGTTATTATATTATTATTGTTATTATTATCACTATTATTGTTATTACCACTTATTGTTATCGTTATTATTACTTATTATGTTATTATCTCGTTTTCACTCATTATTATTGTTGTTATTATCACTTATTATGTAATTGACCCTGGCTATTTGATGTTAGCAGCACCAGAGGCTGTGGCTGATATATACCTGGTGATTCACTAGGTGAAGTCAAGTGATCACGTGACAGCCAGTAAGCTGATGTTGTCTGTGGTTGTGGCAGGTGACTGAATTGCAGTGTTTTTTTCCTGTGTTGTACTTGATTGTGTAACGACAGGTACTTGTGTCACGCCAATGTCTCTGAATCCACGCCAGTGCTTGTGGTTATATCTCTTTGGAAGAGGTGGGACAATGGCGGGTGATCAGATGTGATGCATTTGTCCGTTCGCTTTAAGGTCACTGAGAATGATTTTTCACTTTCCTCCCACTTTTATTTTACTTGCCCCTGCCCCACCCCCCGTACAATTCATAATTCATATGCAAGGTCCCCATTTCAATATTGGGTGGAATCTCCTGTGTAAACGGTTATATACCAAGTCCTTTAAGGGGGGAATAATGTCAAAAAAATACACCTCGACAATACCAATCATAACTTCCACCCACTACCCTCTATCAACATAATTTTTGTACCAAAATGTAGCTTAGAAGATAAGCTATTTAATGATGTATTTAATTTTTGTCATAGATATTTTTTATGCCAAAGTGTCAGCCAGGAAACCCAGTCCACAAATTTAAAATCCATTAATAATGCTAAGTGACTGCTAGGTGGTTTATGGTAAGAGTACATGTAGTAGTTTCACCTAAACTATTTGAATAAGTATGATAATGCACCGCAGGAGAGGGGGGGGGGGAAATCCCATACAAACCACATGCAGATATGCTGTTCTATACCCAACACATTCTCATAACAGTGAAAATAAAATAATTTAGGTTAAAGAGCACACAATAAGCATTCTGGTGATATATAAATTATGGAGTTTGGTTGAGAAATGAGGGAGAAAGTTGTGAAAATATGTGGAAATTCTTCTAATCTAACGCGACGCGATTCTTCCTCACACTTGCTGGGTTTCTAATTAAAATAGTGAGTGCAAAAGCTGTCGTAACTGCATCATAGAATCTTCAAATGTTCTGAAACTTGGAATATGACCTCAATATGAGCAGATACACCATTTAAAATAGTTGTTAAAAAAAGTGAAAATTAGCATTTTGACATTATTCCCCCCTTAATGATTCCCCCCTTAATGGAGGCTGTAAACTGTTACCAAGTCCTTAATGGAGGCTGTAGCTGATTCTATATATACATGGGCACAGTTAACAATTGCAAAAAGATTCTGTGCAGCGGATGTCGTCTACATGGGAACAATCAGCACCAGGAGTAAAAGATTGCATTAATTGCAACCAAAGAAACAAAGTGTTTAGAAATCCTGTAATCCAAGAAGCTCTGAGTTGGACTTTGTATATAGAACTCTAACTTGGAATAGGTAGTCAGTCATCCACTGTATGCATAAAATATATGGGGGACCAAACAACAGGCCAATAAGCCAACAGCTGTATTGGATTGACCTGAAAGAGATGACACAACAAGTGTGATGATCATGCTTTGCTTTACCATTTATAACCATGTATTATGATTTTAAATGGTAAAGGGTCATCTGGTCTACATGTGTATATACAGCCGGCTTTGTTTCCTTTCGCCAATTCAATTATAAAATATTTTGGTTCTTGTATATACATGAAAAAGGAGCAAAAACGTGGGGGGGGGGGGGGGGGGGGGGGGGAAGAGTGTGGGTGGCAAGAGCATTTGAAACCCAAAACATGAGCCACTTTCCGCCCAAATTTGGAAGGTGCATATATATGTTATAATATATATATATAATTATAATTATATAATATATATATATATATTATATAGTATGACTGAATTTATAACTGGAAACTGAAATTAGAAATAAATTAGAAATATTAGTAGCAAGAAAATGCACATCAAGGGCTTCTTTTGAGCGTATATTATAGCTGATGAAGACCTGGTTGACTTAAAGTATGTTAATATTGCAGACATAAATTTGTTTATCAAAATTCCAAAAATGCTGATTTTTGTGTGTAAAGGTTGAATTCATCTATATCTTTCCTCGATAATTTTTTTTTGTAGATAACTTTTGTTTAAAACAAAAACAGGTTTGAATATTACAATATTTCTATATTCAGCAGGAAGAGGTTAGTGTCTTAGAGACAAAATATTTGCAGTGCAAAGAATATGATTTTACAAAAACCTTCTCAATGATCAACTCGAAATTGTATTCTCTCGACGTTTCGACTAGATGTTCTAGCCTTCATCAGGAATAATGAAATGATAAGACTCGCGTGAGCCTGCTACAGCTATACCGGTATATAGCTATGTTTAAAAAAACCTGGTGAGCTAGCTACCGGTATATAGCAGGCTCACAGTCTTAGCATGTCTTTATTTCTGATGAAGGCTAGAGCATCTAGTTGAAATGTTGAGAGAATACAATTTGAAGTTGATTATTGAGAAGATTTTTGTAATGTTATTATGTCAACTGAGAGTTCATTGAGAGGATATGATTGCTGAATTCAAAACATTCATTTTAATTTTATATATTATATGTAAAGTTTGAACAATTGAGCTGATCTGCATAGTCTCGCTCACCGTTTTTTTACCCTTTCTTCCTTTCTATTAATAGAATATGTGTAATTGCCAAAAATGACTCGAGGGTATGATGGTTCTTCTTTGAAAGAATGCAGAGAGATGGTGGAAGGGGTGATAGCTTTGTGCAAAGTTGCTTTGGAATCACCTTCATCAAAGTGCTTTAAAAGTAAATTCCACTGGCAATTTTCTCTGTTCTCCACGTGTGACTATTCTGCTATTAAGACATTACAACATTTGCCATCCCTTCCAGCATGACCTGTCACTTGCAGGTGAGTTTAACAACCCTATTGAAATATTCTCCTTACATTGGGCCAATCATGACTAATTATGATTAACAGTGGCAACCACAACTATAAGTTGGTGTCACAAAAACCTTGGAGAAATTGTGTGTTTTTAACATCTCTCCAAGTCCATGCTCTATACTTGCACCATGTGATTGCAAACAGGTCAGGAGGAGGAGCTCCTACTGATGATTCTGTATGAACTCATGTAATATATTCTCGGGGGAAACGAATAAGTAGAACTGCAATATGAATCGACACCCAAATCAAATCCCTCTTACACCACCTAAGTATATTATTGTTCTAGGAACTATGTATGTTAGTGTTAGGTGTGGTATTTTCTGATAGACTTGTCAAAATTCTGACAATGGACACTCTGGTGGCAAGTACTGAAGGACATTTCAGTATCCAAGTTGGATACTTTGCGCCTAGCCACTTGTTGCCCATAATTAGAAACATCTTGACCCCAGGAAGGTTTTAAACCAAGCTTAATGCACCATTGTAGAGCACATTCTTGCATGATAGCAAGAAAGACTGACATGAACATGATTAATATAGAAAGGACTTCGGATCATGTAAAGAGTAAGACTCCGGAAGTCGAAAAATCCATGCACGTCAATTATTTTCGCAGTATATATTTTAATTAAAACGCACTTTTCCCTGCTTATCTTAAATGCTTTGCGCCATGTAGAGCGAGTCCTTTGATTTTGATGGAGCGTTCAGAAGGCATCAAGAAAGGATACTCGAAGATACCTCTGGACAGCAAAAAAATTAACACAACTTCATATTAATATTAACACAGTTCATATTAACACAACTTCATAAAACACAAATGCATTGACTTTGAGACCAAAAAACAATAACAACTAAATAAAACAAAACCTCAGTATAGCCATTGAGACCTTGGGGGCAATTGGCCCGAAGTCACTGGCCTTTTTGAAGGAGCTCGGATACCGTATTAGAACAGAGTCGGGCGAGCCCAAATCGACAGAGTACCTGCTCCAGAGACTATCCGTGGCGGTCCAGCGGGGGAACTGCACATCTGTACTGGGCAGCACGGGCATCTGACACTTTCCCAATAAAATATAATGTTTTTGTCTTGTCTTGTTTCACAATAATTACTTATATTTATAGTTTATCTTATTAATAAATTAACAAAATAAAAAATAAAAAAACCTCAGAGCAAAAGTATACTGGGGACTGTGTTTTGATTGCATGTGCTGCCAAAAACCTCATTGATAGATGCATAATCATGTATTAGAAATTGCAGCTAATCTATGCCACGTTTGCCATTCAAGGTACATATATAGCTAGATGCTACCACAAAATTGCAAGCAGGAAATATAACAAAGCTAACATCAAGAGCGATTCTGGAAAATTTGCTGACTAGTTTTCTAAAGTAATTTTTTTCACGACTCTCCCACTTTTGTACCTAGTCACACCTAATCTTAGCAGCCTTTCAAACTTGCTGCAGGACATCTGCAGAAACAAACAAAGAAGATCGCTTGTGTAGGAATAAATACTTGCCTCCTAACATCACCTGATCATCTAGATCACTTAATTGCCTCACTTGCCACCACTATCCCGCATCCTTCAACGTCGACTTACTCTCAATCAAATTGTCCACTTGCTAGTCACGCATGCCTTCTATCATTGAATAAACTTTGAAATTATTATTATTACTAGCGGAAATACCCAACCTCCGGGTGAGATGTTTCTGACCCAACTTGCCCACACTAAACTGACCTTATCTACAACATTGCACTTTACTGCTAATCCTGTATCTACCCTAGTTTGATTGTGGCTGTTTTAAAGCATAAAGGGCATGACCTAAGGGCCCTTAAGGTCAATAATTTTGGTCTTTCATGTCAAATCCCTCTTTAAATCCTGGGAGGATGAAGATGTGATGAGGGGCAGGAGTCATTCCCAAATAGGCGTGCAAATTTGTCAAATCCCCACCTATCCCCAACACGGTTCCTCTCCCAAGGGGGGCTAAGATTCATTATTAAGAAAGCAACCAGCTAAAATAACACTGCTACTGCTAATGTTCAGCAAGTAGAGAAACTTGCAGTTTAGGAGCCCCTTGCTGGCCAGATGACCAAAAAATGGTGGATGTGCAATGATTTTTGGCAAAATTGTTTTCAGCTATAGAGCTACAACTATTCTTGCTTGCATTTCCTATTTGGAAGTCTGGAGAAGAATCCTTCAAGTGGAGGCTTTCAAAGTATGGAGAAGAAAAGGTTAGAAGATGAGGAGAAAAGTATGAGGAAGAGGAGAGAGAAAAGTCAAGGTCAGGGAGGAGAGATGGAAGGAGAGGAAAAAATGAAGGATGCAAAGGCATTGAGGTTTCATCTGATGCACAGTTAGTGGAGGGAACTAGAAGTTAGTTGACTCATAATGAGTTTTGCCTTTTTTACTCAAAGAGAAACATAACATGCATGCACATGCATGCACATGGTATGTTTGCAAAGAGCATAATGCACCAAATGTATGCACATATGTTTCGGTGCATCTGCATGTCACCCAAAATTATTTGTGTCAGAACACTTGGCAATAAACGTACTTTTACTAATGCCTTGTTATTATATAAGTCCACAATAATACACACATACAAAATACGAGTATATCACTTCAAGTCGATCAGAACAGAAAAGGCACAATCTTGTAAGGCACTTTCTTACGATATTCCAACCAGGAGCTTCCATACTTTTCCAAGCAGCGCTTGTCATCTCGGACAGAGCGGTCAACCAAGAGTATCACAACAAACACAAAATTAAAATATGGCAGAACACTGGCAAATAGTGCCGGTACGCTCCAGCAAAATGCTGCTAAGATCTCGGGTATGTAGTGGAAGTGTCGGGATATCCCCCACCAACCAGATGCAAGGAGCAAACTCTTTCGCTCTTCCCCTTCACTTGTCCGATATTTTGCTTCAATAACATCAACTTTTCTTCCCCAAAGAGAGCAATTGCCATGCTGGTTTCGAACAATCTCCTTCTGGTGATCTGCATCGTAATTGATGTAGATTGCAGCCAGACCAGTGAGGATTATCAAGGTGGCTAAAGGGAGGCCAAGATGGTTGGGATGCATGCAGAGGTAGAGGGTGTGGCTGGTGTAGATAGAAGCACCCACACTAAACAGCCCCAGCACTTTGACCAAGACTTTATGCTTTGCTATCAGAGGTAAGGTATATTAGAGGGCAGAGGGTGGGGAGGTAGACTTATTCAGGCAATTTATATTTTCCAAGAATAATTTAAAAAAATCTGCTATCATGATCCAGATATAACTAAGCCACTTTCGGTAATTTTGCATACACAATAGTCTATAAGGAAACTCTTTTTGAGTTTAGCACAAAATGAATACACGTAGCATATATAGAACTCGATGAGAAGATTGTTATATGTGTTGGAAATTGGCCCCCCAAAAAATAATCTGTTGTGATGAAAATTTGACTTCTGAGATAATGGTAGTCAAGGTAACGAGACATCTTTTCCATTTACTACAATAGCTACTGTAATATTAAGTGGATAGGGAATTATAGTAGCCATTGTGGAAGGTATTTGCCAAAGAGAACAGTGATGGAGAGGAACCTACACCTCCTGGAGGAAGGAGATGGGGAAATATTGAGAAGAACAGATTCTTCATTGACCCCGATAGTGACTAGGAACTCGGTCACTCATTGCTTTTAGCTCCAAGTCAGCGGTATCGATAAAACAACCACTACGACCAAGCAATTGGTTAGCTGCAAGATTTCTGTGTGTGTGTGTGTTGTGTGTGAGTCTGTTTTCTTCTCAGGTCTTGCATTCATCATCATTCTTTTATAATTTTCAATGCTCAGATAAGTGGGATGTTTAGGTTGTAGCTTGTGTCCTGGAAACTAATTTGGAAAAGTTGGTGCCTATGCTAGTGGAAGAAATGCTGAGTTTCAAGGAGACACTGTCAAGATGCAGAGTTTCAAGCAGGAGATGCTGTCAAGACGCAGAGTTTCAAGCAGGAGACACTGTCAAGATGCAGAGTTTCAAGCAGGAGACACTGTCAAGATGCGGAGTTTCAAGTAGGAGGCACTGTCAAAATGCGGAGTTTCAAGCAGGAGACAGTCAAGATGCAGAGTTTCAAGCAGGAGGCACTGTCAAGATGCAGAGTTTCAAGCAGGAGACACTGTCAAAATGCGGAGTTTCTAGCAGGAGGCACTGTCAAGATGCGGAGTTTCAAGTAGGAGACACCGTCAAGATGCGGAGTTTCAAGCAGGAGACACTGTCAAGATGCAGAGTTTCAAGCAGGAGACACTGTCAAGATGCAGAGTTTCAAGTAGGAGACACTGTCAAAATGCGGAGTTTCAAGCAGGAGGCACTGTCAAGATGCAGAGTTTCAAGCAGGAGACACTGTCAAGATGCAGAGTTTCAAGCAGGAGGCACTGTCAAGATGCGGAGTTTCAAGTAGGAGACACTGTCAAGATGCAGAGTTTCAAGCAGGAGACACTGTCAAGATGTGGCAGGAGACACTGTCAAGATGTAGAGTTTCAAGTAGGAGACACTGTCAAGATGCAGAGTTTCAAAGCAGGAGACACTGTCAAGATGCAGAGTTTCGAGCAGGAGACACAGTTAAGATGCAGAGTTTCAAGCAGGAGACACTGTCAAGATGCAGAGTTTCAAGTAGGAGACACTGTCAAGATGCAGAGTTTCAAGCAGGAGACACTGTCAAGATGCAGAGTTTCAAGTAGGAGACACTGTCAAGATGCAGAGTTTCAAGCAGGAGGCACTGTCAAGATGCAGAGTTTCAAGTAGGAGGCACTGTCAAGATGCAGAGTTTCAAGCAGGAGGCACTGTCAAGATGCAGAGTTTCAAGCAGGAGTCACTGTCAAGATGCGGAGTTTCAAGCAGGAGACAGTCAAGATGCAGAGTTTCGAGCAGGAGACACTGTCAAGATGTGGCAGGAGACACTGTCAAGATGTGGCAGGGGACACTGTCAAGATGCAGAGTTTCGAGCAGGAGACACTGTCAAGATGCGAAGTTTCAAGCAGGAGATGCAGTTTCAAGCAGGAGACACTCTCAAGACAGTTGCTACATAAAACATGTGGTGTCTTCAACCAACACCAAGTAGGAACAGAAGGGGGGGGGGGGGAGGGGGCGCTTTTTAAGAGGAGCTAAATTTTTAAGGTTTCCGCGACCTTAATTCTGGATGTGACAATTGTGCTCTTCAATTGTAATAAGATCTGGTAAGGTGAATAACCTAAAAAATTATTCCGCGAAACAATTCAGTTATAGCAATCCTCAAAACTTTAGGTCCTCGTAAAATGGTATATAGTTTCTATTCCTCGAATAGACCACACCCTCAATTAGACCATGCCCATTTAAACATGTGCAGCCTCGATTCCACTATTGACATACGTCTATGTCCGTCATGTAGAACGAGTCTTCGAATAGCACGTGCAGTAGG
This sequence comes from Cladorhizidae sp. MBARI D1340-BT2, assembly GCA_028752905.1. NCBI lineage: Eukaryota > Metazoa > Porifera > Demospongiae > Poecilosclerida > Cladorhizidae > Cladorhizidae sp. MBARI D1340-BT2. The sequence goes on along the minus strand of JAQNBH010000014.1, from coordinate 28,766,520 downwards.
CAACTCATCAAGTGAATAGAAAGAACACGTTCTTGAGGAAATATGTTACCTGCTTCACCACCAGCTATATGGAGAGGATACTACAAGGTAGAGTGTATTCAAAGCTAGCACGGTAGTAATGACCCTTTACCCTCCTCTTTTTTTTGGACAGTGAAAGGAAAGGGTCTGCTTTGTCATGCAGCTATTCAAATATTATGGTGGGTACTTTTAGGAATACACCCAAAATGTTCCCCAGTAACCAAGTCTCTTGACAACTCCTCTAGTGGTGTTTCCATCAGAGCACTTACAGATGCCCACTGCCTTCCTTTGACAATTCAAATTCACTCTGGAGATCGTGGTTACTCAGTACTATTCTAAAATAGTAGTGGTTCTGCAAGGACTTGTGGGACTCACAATTGCAGCATTGCTATGGGCTAAGGCCAATGTTTAGTCCACGTTTATCCTGCATCCACTGGGAGTTAGTTTGGTAGTGGAAATTTGTTTATATGAGAAACGGATAAATATCTTTTACCGCGAAATCAATCTGACTAACCAAACACACCAACCACTACTCTGAGCAGTTGTGTCCACTCCTTGTGCTGCATCACTCGGATAGCATCATTGTGAAACTGAAAGAGCACTTAGGGAGGATTTCGTACTTATATGTGTAGTGTTATGCGGGAAACAGTTCTTGTTACAATAACCTTCTCAATAAGCAACTTGAAATTGTATTCTCTCGGACGTTTCTACTAGATGCTCTATCTCCTGATGAAGGCTAGAGCATCTAGTCGAAACATCGAGAGAATACAATTTGAAGTTGAGAAGGTTATTGTAATGTTATTATGTCAACTAAGAGTTCATTAAGAACAATGTGTTTTTTAAAGCATGTACCCATGTAGATATAGATGACAGTTTACTATTTAAATCATAATACACCAGTCTTAAAATTGGCATATGCTATATATACCGCATTCACTCAAATAGAAGTCGCAGGGTATGAAGACAGATGGATTTACTGCCTCAAGGATGATAGAGTAGCAGCTTTAGCCATTGCTGAAGCTAACACCAGATGTTGCTCCCTGGAGGATGATGATGATGAACTGAACGAACTCTTTGTTGACATTAATAGCGACCAGGAACTCGGCAAAGGACAGCAGTTAGCTCTAATGCTTATAAACAGTCTAACTACCCTAGGGTGCTAAGTGATGCTAGCACAGAGCCCCCCCAAAACCCTCATGTCTTTGGTCTGCTAATTAAAAGACACCTTTTGATTAGCAGTACAAAGGTAAAAGCTTGCCTTTTTTGTGCTGCACAAACATTATACTCACACTTATGTGGATGCATAGTCGCTGAAACATAAATGGAAATCGCAACTTTTATTCGAGTGAATAGAGTATATGATTTTTTAACAGTCAAGGATCATCAAACTAGTTGTGCTCTTCATGGGTATGTACAGTCACGTTTCTTTTCTTGTTTGTCCGCTGTTTTTTGTATTTGCTTGTCAGTTCCATTTTGCTTGTCAGTTTGATTTTGTTGTTGCCATAGAGAATCCTTCAACATTGTGGCAGGGAATAACTTCACTTCAACATTGTGGCAGGGAATAACTTCACTTCAACATTGTGGCAGGGAATAACTTCACTTCAACATTGTGGCAGGGAATAACTTCACTTCAACATTGCAGGTGAGCTATACTTGTCAACCGATGATGTCTCGTTCCAATGCCTAAACAGAGTAGTCATGAACATGCACTGGAACATCTGGTGCTAAAGTCATTATGAATGTATGCAGGTTGTGTGCATGAGAGAAAACAGAGAGATCCTTGAAGCAATTTCAAGGGCTTTTTAAAATTAGTTTTTAAGTGTTCTAGTTTACTAGTTTACTATCTACTATACTATATATCTTATAGTTTACTATCTTACAGTTTACTATCTTACAGTTTACTATCTTACATCTGTCTTATAGTTTAATATCTTATAGTTTAAATAACTATAGCAAGGGATTCAGGAGTCTTCTTGGAGCCAATAGTGACCTGAATATTGAAAGTGAGTTTTTTTTTTTGGGGGGGGGGGGGGGGGGGGGGTAGGGCTGAGATATAAGCTGAGGTTTTTTGAGGTTTTGTATCAACCCCTTTGAGAAGTGAGATAAACTAAATATATAGGGAGTGCTAGTGTACACATGTGAACTAAAAAATCTGGCATGTTTATGATGTAGCTACAGATACTGCCATTTGTACGTCACCATAGCGCCAGTGCTCCAGACCTATTCCTCTTTAGAATTAGGTAAAGGATCATCACCCCCAAACTAAAATGGTAGCTGGATGAATGTTAAATACTGCACTCTGCCCAGTAACAAGACAACCCCCGTCACTTCCTCTCAACCTCTCCCAAACAGAGTTCAGAGTTCGACCTTTCTAGGCAGACCTCTGATGCCTGCTATATACCCACAGCAATCAGTGTATTCCCCATCACAGGGCAAGTTAGCATAGCTAATGCACTCGTGGTGAGCAAATGTGATGATTTCCTTTGACAAATATGTTTACATATGCATTATTGTGCTTGAACAAATTTTTAAACATGGTCAATTCAGAAAGATGTCTGGACAATTTACATATGCATTCATGTGCTTGAACAAATTTCTAAACGTGGCTCGTCATTCAGAAAGATGTCTGGACAAATTTACATATGCATTCATGTGCTTGAACAAATTTTTAAACGTGGCTCGTCATTCAGAAATATGTCTGGACATTGAATTAAGAAAACCATGTTTGGCAATACAAACTCGCATAGTAAATGAGGCTTCCTCTCCTTCCACACAAGTGTACCCTTAATTGGACCTTGTTAACGAGCAACTCACCAAATTTATTGTCCTGAATTGTAATAAGGTAGCTCACCAGATGTTTGGATAATCATAGCAGCTATTGTCGTGCCAGGTACAAGCTCCAAACTGCTCAAGGCGTCTGGTAAAAGACTATGGTAGCCACCTCTTCTTGTCAATCCCAGCCAAGCAAAGGCTAAATAACATTTTCTGTCTTAAGGGAGAGCAACCTGTGACTGCTAATATCAGAGTAGCTTAATTATATAGTACATAATATTTAAAACACAATAATTAATGAAAGTCTAATGAAATAAGTCCTCCAGGCTGGAGTCATTTCTCATAATGCACGCGCTGTTCCCCCTCTGTATGGCAACCGCCAAACGTTGGATCAGGAAGGGGAATGACCTGCTCTCCCCTGTTGTTCTGCTCACTCTGCGGCCAAGCTCTTTCAAAAAGGGTAAAGTCCCCGGGCCGAAAGTCCCTGATGTCTCCACAGCCACTGGTTGGAAGAAGTGAGAGGGGTCCATGTTAGAGTACTTGGCCCTCTTCTTTGAAAGCCCCACTCCAAAGCAAGTAAAGCAGAAAATGGCAGGCTGCTGTTTATAAGTGCTCCAAATATCTTGGTTACATTTCTACTGCCAGGAACTCCAAAAGGACCTATAAAAATTATATTAAAATACATGCTTTCAAGACTGTTAACTATAATTGTCATTAACAATACTTGTTTTACAATGTTGCTGTGGTTATATATGTATAGCTAGCTCCTTACCAAGTAAAATCCAGCTCTATCATGCATAATATCCAGAGTCTTCATATAACCCATTTCCCAATGGAAGAACTTAGCAATGTAAATTATCTGCAGTACCACGGACACCAGCATCGAGTCACTGAGACCGTAAACCTGCTGTTGCTTGGCAGCAAAACACAAAACCAGAAGGGCCCACGACATCAGCCCAAAGCGGCAGTTGGTGAATTTTACGTCCCAGCCCTGAATTCTCGGGTAAAACTCACTCCCTCAGTAGTAGTCGAACATGACACTTCCACTACCTCCACTGTCTGTTGATGATGGGAAGTAAGAGCCTTTGAAGCAGAGGAAGGCACAAAACACCAGGCTCAAAAGGTTCATGGCTCCAATTATCTCCAAGAAATGATCGTAAACGTCTGCTGGGTTGAATACTTTAAAGACATAGGCTAGGAGGAAAAACATGGCATAGTAACACAGAAAGAGAGGAGGCCATTGGCCTTGTAAATGGGCACATTTCCAGCTGGTGGGACAGGGTCCTTTGTTAACTTCCCAGGAAGAAGTCGCATCAGGAGAAGTTGGAATACTGTAAAGGGAACGATTAATTTCCAAGCTGCAACAGAGCCAAAAAGGTAGGGTAGCCAGGATTTGGAGAAAAGGAAGACTCCTCCTCCATGGTAGTTAGGTACATACACTGGTGGAAACAAAGAAGATCTAGAAGGTGAATTTCATCATTGTTAGTGTTCGGGCGGACTTCCGATTAACTTCCTTCGTGAATGATTCAAGGCACCTGAAAGTGTTTATGGAGTTACTTTTAAGATACCTAGAAGCCACCAAAATTTGAGATATAGACATATTTTTGGATCTGCCATTTTAAACTGACTCCATGCGAGAGTATAGTCTCCACTGCCTTAATTTAAAAAAGAGAGAGAGCTGGAATTGCCTGGAAGATCGAGGAAGGAGAACTGGCTGCACCCGAGTGTTGGTAGGCTGCATATTTAGTAGCTGCTAGCTGGAGTTTCATTATGACATCAGCCATGGTGGTGAATGAACCATTTATCACGAGTTAGAAACTAAAATAAACCAACAATTCCTCGTGCGTGTACGTAGTGTTGCAGATGTGGTATAGACAAGAACACACACAGAGATATGCTCATGATGGAGAACAGCACAAACAGATAAAAGAGCAAAATAATAATTAAAAGATGTCTGATTTGATGAAGGCAAGAGCATCTACCCAAAACATAGACAAACAAATTTTAAATTATCATGAGAAAGTTATTGTATTCTACTATGTCAACTGAGAGTTCATGAAATATATTCCCCATGTATATACTACCACTTGTAGGTGCATGAAAGGGATTGCGTGGTGAGCACACCTTGCCGTGCCTTTTGTTTTGTCGTCTTCATGTCTGTAATCTATTGATGCCCAACTTAAGCTTGGCTGCACAACCAGATTCCTTGCAACACAATGGCTTGCTGATTGTGAACTTGCAGAATATGGTAGTGAGAGGAGAGTTGTGAAGGAGAGATCCTGCAGCGGCAGCAGATCTAAAGTCATGAGGAAGACATGCTGACGGACAGAACTATCATGGAACTAAAGAAAAGACCATGCAATAGCTCACAATAACTTCAGACATTAGATAATATATTTTCTCTTTGATCTGTTAGTGTTCAATAAGGTCTCCATCGTTTGCATATCACTCCTCTATTGTACCATATGCTGCAGTTTATTAGCTTTCTTCTATATATCACATAATCACATATGTAGCCTGTATATATATCACACATGTAGCCTGTATATATCACATATGTAGCCTGTATATATATCACATATGTGGCCTGTATATAGCACATATGTAGCCTGTATATATCACATATGTGGCCTGTATATATATCACATATGTGGCCTGTATATATCACACATGTAGCCTGTATATATCACATATGTGGCCTGTATATATCACATATGTGGCCTGTATATATCACATATGTGGCCTGTATATATCACATATGCAGCCTGTATATATCACACATGTAGCCTGTATATATCACATATGTGGCCTGTATATATCACATATGTAGCCTGTATATATCACATATGTGGCCTGTATTATTATTATTACTATATATATCACATATGTGGCCTGTATATATCACACATGTAGCCTACATATGTGGCCTGTATATATCACATATGTAGCCTGTATATAGCACATATATGGCCTGTATATATCACATATGTGGCCTGTATATATCACATATGTGGCCTGTATATATCACACATGTGGCCTGTATATATCACATATGTGGCCTGTATATATCACATATGTGGCCTGTATATATCACATATGTAGCATGTATATACCACATATGTGGCCTGTATATATCACATATGTGGCCTGTATATATCACATATGTGGCCTGTATATATCACACATGCAGCCTGTATATAGCACATATGTAGCATGTATATATCACACATGTAGCCTGTATATATCACATATGTGGCCTGTATATATCACATATGTAGCCTGTATATATCACATATGTGGCCTGTATATTCACATATGTGGCCTGTATATATATCACATATGTGGCCTGTATATATCACATGTGGTCTGTATATATCACATATGTAGCCTGTATATATATCACATATGTGGCCTGTATATAGTACATATGTAGCATGTATATATCACACATGTAGCCTGTATATATCACATATGTGGCCTGTATATATCACACATGCAGCCTGTATATAGCACATATGTAGCATGTATATATTCACATATGTGGCCTGTATATATCACATATGTAGCCTGTATATATCACATATGTGGCCTGTATATATCACATATGTGGCCTGTATATATATCACATATGTGGCCTGTATATATCACATGTGGTCTGTATATATCACATATGTAGCCTGTATATATATCACATATGTGGCCTGTATATAGTACATATGTAGCCTGTATATCATATAATTATGTAGCCTGTTATCTTTTGTATTGACTGTCTGAGGGAGAAACATCTTATGACTGCCAGTATAAGCAAAATATTGTTTTCCCCTTTCCAAGCTTGGTATAATTTCCACTCATGACAAAAGGTGCATGCAGCTCATAGCTGATGTGAGAAATTGAGAAACTATGCCAACCTCCAGTACCCTATCCCTCAGCTACTAACTATGCACCCTACTAACATTCTGCTGCAGCCAGTTCTTCTTCCTCGATCCTCGCCAGCCAAATCCATGAACTTTTTACGCAACGGACTTGGAGGATGAGGAAATGTACCTAACTTTACCAAATACAAGAAGCAAAGTCCAAATTTGAGGTGGATCTAGCAATGGAATTTCATTACAATCCATGGAAGGTGTATAGGCACATTAAAAGCCTGCAACAAGAGAGACTGCTTGCAACCTGTAATGGTTTTAGGAGAAAAGCAGGCAGGCAACAAATATGAGAAAGCCAAGTTATCCATCAGCAATTTCAATCTACCACCCCTAGACTTACCAACTCTTTCACTGATAGATTTACGCATGGTTTTCTTAAATTTTGGACCTATTTTTACATTTATTTTTATATCTTTCCAGGAAAGTGACAAATCCCATAGCAACCTTTGAAGTATTTGTGGTTAAAGCATCGATGAACATTTTTTGGTCAACTACAGTTGCTTAGCAACTTAGCAACTAAACCCACAATTATAAACCTATCACATCACCATTTTACACTATAGTTCAATGTTTTTTTTGTTGGTAATCCACTATTGCTACTGGGTGCTATTCGAAGTCTAACTGAATTTCATAATACTGCATCAGCAAATGTTCTTACCACATTAGAGAACACTATCTGTTACTACAAGACATTAAATTCAGGTTTTGCCCAATAACACGGCATTCATTTTACATTCAAAAACTACAAATAGACATGTCATAGAAACCAACACTAGTCCTTATTATACATTACAAGACTACTGTTCATGCAAGTATGTAATGAATATAAGCACACTATATAACAAATAATACAAGTTATCGACAGTAATCAAAACATTGTGGCGCTTCTCAACGCACAAGCGGTTGTTGTCCAAGCGGAGGGGGACTTGGCATGTGCAGCACATCATGCGTGTTTCGTGCCATGTCCACTGTTTGGAAGATTCTTCCTTTTCCTGATCCCCTCACACACCACGCAGCGCTTATGCTTGTCCATACGCAGATAGTGGTCATGGTCACGGTTCAGGTGGGAGAGCTGAACACGCTCAATGTTTGGATGTCCTGCCCGCCTCCTTGAACAGAAAGTGCCCACCAGCAGCTCAGCAAGCTCCAGTCGATAGGACAGGTAGTCCCTCTTGGCCGAACCCTTTTCCCCATGCTCAACTGGCCTAACATGTGATTCCATCACGTAGCTATTCAAAATAGCATACTCAACTATATAATAAAATACCCTTTTTCACCACTTGGTACTACGTCTACCCATGCTATAATACTGTGTCATTTGATCGTTACGATCAACCCCCCTCAAGTTCTTTTGATAATCTGGCAGAGGAGTGGGAATGACACATCAGCTTGGATACCAGTAGCAGTATGTCTCTTCACTGTGCATGTAGTACCAGCTGGAGGCTCGGCTAAATGCATCGTGGATAAGAAATAAATAGCACGTTTATCCACCCAAACGGAAGCAAGAAGTGGCCCATTCGAGCGGTAATCCATGAACCCATGATTATGTCTGGTAGCCTTTGTTGCCAAATCCTTGGGGAAACCCACTCTGTTGGAACGTGCTGTCCCACAGGCATTGATGCCACAATTATATAGATGATGGGGAAGTATAGAGTAAATAAGCGATAACCACTATTCTCCAAGCCAGACATGAGATCTAATAAGACTACCTTACTACATAAACCTACACTATTGCCACTATCCTCTACTGACTTGCCTGTGTATATTTGAAAGGTTTTTATATATCCATTAGTAGCATCAGCTAATACAAAGACCTTGATCCCCCATTTTGTGGGTTTGTCTTTCAGGTACTACTTGAAGCTGAGTCTTCTCTTGAAAGGGATCATGGCTTCATCAATGGTGCAGTCTTGGTGATTCAAACCTTGGGACAACCAAATCTAACAGGTTACGGACCTTGAAGAGTCGATCATGTCCTGGCTGACCATGTGGGATTTGAGCCGAGTTGTCAGCTAAATGGAGGCACCTGAACAACTGCTGGAATCCATTGATGGCATGACATCAGAGACTGCAGGAGGGACATTCAGGGGGTATGTGCATTCAGGGGGTATGTGCATTCAGGGGGTATGTGTAGTCCAATACAGTTCTAACCGCAAAAGAATTCCCCAAAAAGCTTTCATCTCCTGGACTGTCACATCTGTCCAGCGACGGGCATGAAATGTAGTTCCACAAACTGTGGCAGCGTAGCGATTGGTCTCAACCACAAGCAAGTCAAAAACTTCTTCAGTGAAAAACTGGGAGAAGAGTTCAAGAGGAGAACTCTGAGAAGCAGATACGGGTCCAGGGGTCTTTGAGTATGAGAAAGAAGTACCAGCTGGCTCCTGGCTCACCCAGACACCTCCAAAAGGTTCCATACCAGTAGAGCTACTAGAAAGAGAAGTAGACGGACCGGTAGTAGCTGGTAAAGATGGGCCAGCAGTAGCTGGGTAAAGATGGACCAGCAGTAGCTGGTAAAGATTGACCAGCAGTAGCTGGTAAAGATGGGCCAGCAGTAGCTGGTAAAGATGGGCCAGCAGTAGCTGGTAAAGATGGGCCAGCAGTAGCTGGTAAAGATGGGCCAGCAGTAGCTGGTAAAGATGGGCCAGCAGTAGCTGGTAAAGATGGGCCAACAGCAATAGAACTGGAAATTCTGCTAGTAACACAATCTCTTCCTCTAGCTCTACGACCTCTACCTCCACACAGCCCCCTATCTCTACTCCTAGATCTGTCCTGACTTCTCGTATGTATGACCTTGCTGTGGAGCAGTGGGCGCAGGTTCTGAGTCACCACTCGAGTCATCAGACACAGGAACCAGCAACTGGGTCGAGCAGGATAGACTGGGAGGTGGAAAAGCAGAAGGAGGAGGTACCTCTGCAGAGGAAGGGCTTGGAAGGTATGCCATACTCACAGGTGTAGGGCCTGGAGGGGATATCATACTCACAGGTGTAGGGCCTGGAGGGGATGCTATACTCACAGGTGTAGGGCCTGGAGGGGATGCCATACTCACAGGTGTAGGGCCTGGAGGGGATGTCATACTCACAGGTGTAGGGCCTGGAGGGGATGCTATACTCACAGGTGTAGGGGATGCCATACTCACAGGTGTAGGGCCTGGAGGGGATGCCATACTCACAGGTGTAGGGCCTGGAGGGGATGCCATACTCACAGGTGTAGGGCCTGGAGGGGATGTCATACTCACAGGTGTAGGGCCTGGAGGGGATGTCATACACACACATGTGTAGGGCCTGGAGGGGATGTCATACTCACAGGTGTAGGGCCTGGAGGGGATACCATACTCACAGGTGTAGGGCCTGGAGGGGATGTCATACTCACAGGTGTAGGGCTTGGAGGGGATGCCATAGACAGAGTGGAAGAGCCTGGAGAAGATATATGCACACACAAAAAGAGAGCTAGTCAAGCTGTGAACTAACAGGGAAAGTAAACTGTGTGAGACTATACCAGTCTAAAACTCACTAGAATCACAAGCACCACAGGGAAAATAGTCACACCCACTTTTCCATACACTCAGGAAATTAGTTACTAGATCTATATGTATATTAGCTCTATCTAATACTCTCTTTATAAATCTCGACTCACCATCAAAGTTCCTCTCATCATCACTAGAATCACAGTCCTGGACAAAGCTAGCTGAGCTACAGGCCTGGTCAGAAATGACAGCTTTGAAAAGAGCTGTCAATTGCTCAGGCTGGATAACTCGCTGTCCTCTGTAGGCATAGACCTCTTCTCCTTCATCACAGCTAGATTCGTCTTCTGAAAGGCCAAAATCGCTATTGTAGCACATTTCAAGAACATCATCGGCAGTAAACTTTTGAGACACCATTACGCGATCGGTAAGGTCAGTTTCAGTGTCACGGCTACCATGGTTACCTATACAGTTAGGCTTCAGTTCTTTTTTTTATAACTAGAGCAACTCTCTGGACGTGCGCATACGTAATTCTAGACGCTCAGAGCAAACGATTGATTTTAGACAATTATTTTTCGGTACTAGTTGCACTTTCGCGTGTATGTCATGCCTGTATCCATGAGAGAGTTAATTGATACAGTAGATGAGGTGCATAGTAGCATTACTCTACAAGCATTAATATTTTGGCAGCACTGGATCCCTCCACAGCTATGGGGTTGGATGAAATCAGTCAAGAGTTCTAAAGCTCTGTAACCTACCTCCATGACCAATATTGAATCATTTATTTTCTTTGTGCCTGGCATAGCACAAACTGCACAGAATGGAAACATCACATAATAGTCCATCTTTAAATCCAAGGGTAAAAATCGACTAGAAAAGAACTACAAACCTATTAACCTCCCGAGTTACTATAAATGATTATCTCTAATCAGTTTGGATTCATGCCAAACCATTCATGCATCCAACAGTTGATTCATTTGGGGGAAATGGGATAAGATCTGAAGTGACTCACCTAGCAGTTTTGCATCACCAACTATTATCAGGTTATACACGACTTGAATAGTAGGCCATCTGTGACATCTTTTCAAGAACTATAGGTGGTCACAATGTGTGGCAATTGAGGACAGCCATCAGAATTCCTTCCAGTTTGCTCAGGTGTACCTCAAGTAAGCAATCTGATCCGCCTGCTTCTGTTTGTTCCTTTCCTGGATGTTTTACGTTTGCAAATGACACAAAATGACTGAAATATGTTGAGGGTGAAAGAGATTATAACACACTGCAAACAGAGTGGTTCAATCTTGCTAACTGGATTATGACACACTGCAAACTGAGTGGTTCAATCTTGCTAACTCGATCATAACACACTGCAAACAGTGGTTCAATCTTGCTAACAGGATTATGACATACTGAAAGAGAGTGGTTCAATCTTGCTAACTGGATCATAACACACTGCAAACAGTGGTTCAATCTTGCTAACAGGATTATGACATACTGAAACAGAGTGGTTCAATCTTGCTAACTGGATTAGGCCACTCCAATAAGATTCATTGGTTCTCATCACTTCAGGAGACATAAACAGAATGCGGGCGGGCGGGCGGACTATTACATTATTAAAACCACAAACCACAAAAATTTAATTTATTTTATTTTATTATAATTTTTTTAAATAATTTTTTTAATACTCAAACATGGACCCCTCTCACTTCTTCCAACCAGTGGCTGTGGAGACATCAGGGACTTTCGGCCCGGGGACTTTACCCTTTTTGAAAGAGCTTGGCCGGAGAGTGAGCAGAACAACAGGGGAGAGCAGGTCATACCCCTTCCTGATCCAACGTTTGGCGGTTGCCATACAGAGGGGGAACAGCGCATGCATTATGGGAACACTGGGCAATGACTCCAGCCTGGAGGACTTATTTCATTAGACTTTCATTATAAAAATATATATATATAATAATAATAATAAAACATTTGTAGTAAAATTTTTATTTTATTAATTTTTTTAATTTTTTATATTTTTTTTGTAGATAAAAAAACAACCAATATCATAATATAATGTGATGCATAAAAATTAAAAAAACAGTTACTGGGAGTGTAGATAAGAAGATTTTCTTTGTATTTTTTGGGCTGTTTACAGTCGCTGCACTGTAGATAATTTAACTGAGTCTGTTCCCATAATGGCAGTAGCACAGTAGATATAAATAGGATTATTAGTATAGCTTCTCAGTTGGTTTAGACCTCATTCAATGGATCAGACAGAGCAAGATCTTCAAGTGCCTATCCACCATGTGAACATGAGTCCATACAGTTCACTTTCTAGACACTGAGCCCAAAATCACTGTAACACCATTGATAACTCTGCTTCACACAATGTAATGACATCAGGACATCATGTTCCGTGCTACACAGGAAACCACACAAAAAATTGGTGCTAGAGGTCAAATAATGGGCTTTGACCTAGAAATGTTAAATAATGGGGAAATTCATGAGGGCATATTCTGAATAGGCGGGAGGGTGATGAGAACCAATGAATCTTGTTGGAGTGGCCTTATGACACACTGCAAACAGAGTGGTTCAATCTTGCTAACTCGATCATAACACACTGCAAACAGTGGTTCAATCTTGCTAACAGGATTATGACATGAAAGAGAGTGGTTCAATCTTGCTAACAGGATTATGACATGAAAGAGAGTGGTTCAATCTTGCTAACAGGATTATGACATACTGAAAGAGAGTGGTTCAATCTTGCTAACTGGATTATAACACACTGCAAACAGAGTGATTCACTCTCGCTAACTCGATCATAACACACTGCAAACATAGTTGTTCAATCTTGCTAACTGGATTAGTAGATGGAAAGTTGAGGTTCAACGAATCCAAGTGTGTAACTCTAATATTTGGTAGGAGAGAGAAAATGCCCCATAACTATCTCTTATGGCACTGGACCGATAACAAATAATCAAACAGAGAAGGCAGTGTCACTTCCACGGACCTTACCTGGCACAAGCACTATGATATGATCATTGCTAAACAACTGGGATTGTTGCACTGTACCTTTGGAAAACAGAAACGAGAAAAGCACTTTACATGTCACTAGTCGGGTCATAGCTCTCAAATCTGGAGACCCCAATACACCAAGGAAAGTTAGATAAAGTCCAGAGGAAGAGCCACTAAGTACACTCTGCACAAAAAAAACCTAGCAAGGCTTCTTAGCTTTAAGGATTCTTCCAATCTCAATATGGTTTGAAATTGCCGACATATTTTTCTTGATTAAGCAATGGCAATTCAGTAAACGATTTCTCCATCCTGGAGCATATTGCCTTATGACTTCAGTATGTACCAGAGCATTAACTCCCCTAAAAATCCAACACACCAGATCTAGAGTCAGGGTCATTTCAGATGCAACTCTTAACACTAATGGACTCCCTCCATTGCATGATCAATATTCCGATCTCTTTCATTCTGAAGTTTGCTGGCATGCACTAATTGTGTCTATGTTCCTGTTCAAAGACACAAATCAAACCCTCGACTGCATTAAAAAAAAATTAAATTACTAGTTCAACTTACTATCCGTGGCAAACTCACGTGTTCACTCGTTCGATCCTGAAAGGCACTGGCCGCAATCTTTTGTTTTTAATTCAAGCGACCATTTCCTTGTAAAGGATTGATATAGTTTTTACTTGACAAATGGTACATCCACTTCTATAGCTATTGTGATGAATTTATATCGCAATGAAACTCTTGAGTTCTATCTGCGACAGCTACTATTATTGCTGCCGGTGCACCCGGTTCTCCTTCCTCGATCTTTGCGAGCCAGTTCTCCTTCCTCATCTTTGCGAGCCAGTTCGATCTTTGCGAGCCAGTTCTCGCAATCTTTAAAACAGCAGACATTTTCGTTTACATAAGATCCACAGGCGAGCTTTTTAAAAGTCATTGTGTGGTGAATTCATAGCCACTGAGGAGCCACTGCCGCGCACTGCAATACGAAGTTTTCTATCAACTCGGCTAAGAAGGCTAGCTTCGTCAATGAAGTCGACCAAGGAACATGACAGTGGATGGATTAACGGTCGCTCGCCAATGAAGTCGAGCAAGGAACATGACAATGGATGGACTAACGGTCGCTCGCCAATGAAGTCGACCAAGGAATATGACAGTGGATGGACTAACGGTCGCTCGCCAATGAAGTCGAGCAAGGAACATGACAGTGGATGGACTAACGGTCGCTCGCCAATGAAGTCGACCAAGGAACATGATGGTGGATGGACTAACGGCCAAAGAAAGGATAAAGTAACCTACACCAATGGAAATTCTATCGTTACTCCATTTTTGATGTGCGTGTGTCCCTTCTTTGCAATGGTTTTTACCTACACCATTGTAGAGCTAGATGGAAAGCTTTCAAATCTATTCCAGGAGATTTCCAATGGAGGAGTAGTCTTCCTTTTCTCCAAATCCTGGCTACCCTACCTTTTTGGCTCTGTTGCAGCTTGGAAATTAATCATTCCCTTTGCAGTATTCGAACTTCTCCTGATGCGACTTCTTCCTGGGAAGTTAACAAAGGGCCCTGTCACACCAGCTGGAAATGTGCCCATTTACAAGGCCAATGGCCTTCTCTCTTTCTGTGTCACTATGGCCATGTTTTTCCTCCTAGCCTATGTCTTTAAAGTATTCAACCCAGCAGACGTTTACGATCATTTCTTGGAGATAATTGGAGCCCTGAACCTTGTGAGCCTGGTGTTTTGTGCCTTCCTTTGCTTCAAAGGCTCTTACTTCCCATCATCAACAGACAGTGGAGGTAGTGGAAGTGTCATGTTCGACTACTACTGGGGGAGTGAGTTATACCCGAGAATCCTGGGCTGGGACGTAAAGCAATTCACCAACTGCCGCTTTGGGCTGATGTCGTGGGCCCTTCTGGTTTTGTGTTTTGCTGCCAAGCAACAGCAGGTTTACGGTCTCAGTGACTCGATGCTGGTGTCCGTGGTACTGCAGATAATTTACATTGCTAAGTTCTTCCATTGGGAAATGGGTTACATGAAGACTCTGGATATTATGCACGATAGAGCTGGATTTTACTTGGTAAGCAGTTGCTATACATATTTACAGCTATAACAGTGTGCTAATTAATTGGTCATCATTTAAGGTGGTGTGGTGCATTATCTATATGGGTGTAAATTGGGAAATTAGTAGACATCCAATTGGCTTCTGAATGAACGCATGTTGTAAATTCTTTCAAGCAAATATGGTATACACATTCATTGAAAGAAATTGTCAACACATTTATTCTCCACATGATTATAGCCTGCTTGCCTGGGTGGCTGTGGATCATATACAGAATACGGGATTTGAAACTCAACATACACCCCCATAGAGGAGCTGTATTTAGTAATCGGGCCAATAGGGCCAATAGGTGGCTAAAAGTAAGGAAAGTCCTTCTTTGGTGGAGAAGTAGAAGTAGCGAGTGCATCAGAGGCTAGATGAGCTCTTGGTAGAGTTTAATTAAAGAAAGTCCAAGGCCTACAAACTTTTAAATTGGATAGCACTTGCTATTATAAAATTAGCTACTATTATAGTTCTATTATAGTTCCAGCCAACTCAGTCGGAAAATGTAGACCACAAGTTTATTTACCTGGAGTAGGATAACTTGACCATTGGGGAGACAGTTGCATTTTTAATTTAATTACTTATGGTTACAACTTTAGAGCTCCGTAGATTCTGCAAACTTCATGGTATGGACTTGATATATAGCTCAAAAGATAGGTCTCTCTGTGTGCTCTCTTTTGATACTAAAATATGTTTCATAGGTATAACTATAGGCAAGTTACTAGACCCTAAAGTGGAGGGACCTCAAAAACCTGAATGCCTGAAACCTCCACATAAATAAGAGAGTGCTAAAGATTTCAATTGGTACCAGTGGCTAAAGGAAGCCCCAATGAGTGGTTTCATTAGGCGTTAAAATTTTAGTACGGGCTCGCAGAATTTCATTAAAAATAATTTCCCACCCACGCGCTGACCACGAGAATTTTAACGCCTAATGAAACCACTCCTTCCTCTAGCCACTGGAATCTTTAGCACTTAAAAATCTGGAGAGGGTGATCCTTTATTTGTCTTCCATGTCCTCTTCCTCCCACCCTCTTTCTTTCCCACATTTAGTGCTGGGGCTGTTTAGTGTGGGTGCCTTCTATCTACACCAGCCACACCCTCTACCTCTGCATGCATCCCAACCATCTTGGCCTCCCTTTAGCCACCTTGATAATCCTCACTGGTCTGGCTGCAATCTACATCAATTACGATGCAGATCACCAGAAGGAGATTGTTCGAAACCAGCATGGCAATTGCTCTCTTTGGGGAAGAAAAGTTGATGTTATTGAAGCAAAATATTGGACAAGTGAAGGGGAAGAGCGAAAGAGCTTGCTCCTTGCATCTGGTTGGTGGGGGATATCCCGACACTTCCACTACATACCCGAGATCTTAGCAGCATTTTGCTGGAGCGTACCAGCACTATTTGCCAGTGTTCTGCCATATCTTTATTTCGTGTTTGTTGTGATACTATTGGTTCACCGCTCTGTCCGAGATGACAAGCGTTGCTTGGAAAAGTATGGCAGCTCCTGGTTGGAATATCGTAAGAAAGTGCCTTACAAGATCGTGCCTTTTCTGTTCTGATTGACTATAATTATATTTGTATGATATATTTTGATGTATTTTACATATTTATATAATTATAATAGACATGTATATATTTTAATTCTCCATGGACAGCCAGCCATAATATATAACAAGGAGAGGTTGAATTACATCCTGCAAAGTGTTCTGTTTTAGGACGGACAATTATACCATTTTGTCCGGTCAAACTCGCATTGTCCAATCAATATGGCTTATTAATTAAAACGTGTTCAGTTCTGTTACATCACCCCCTCCTTCAAAAGGAACTTGTCCACTGTTACTATTCTACTGTAGCCTCTCTGGGGGTTGGGTTGGGGGGGGCTGGCTCAGGCCGTGCCTCTTGTTCTCGTACTCTGGTCTGATATGGCGGAGTGGATCGGGGGGTGAGATGATGTGTTCAGCTCCAGACTGTGGAAGTGATGGAGTAGATGTGTTGAAGCATGTGATGGAGACTTGGTCTTATCATGTGCTGAGGTGTCTTGCTCAGTTGGTTCCGGCTTCAACCCAACCCACTTACGGCCTTTTTGTTTGTTCCCATACCAGGATAGTGCCCGGCCTTGAAACCTGTGGAGCAAGGCTTCACTCTGTTCTTATGCACCTTTACAGTGTTCTCCCGAAGAAAGTATATTTTCATGGCGATGAAATTGGTGTCATCTGATGCTGTAACCAGAAGGGGGCGATACCAAGGTCTCGATAGCTTCCTCTGCTTGTCTTCTTGACTTGGAAATGAAGCATTACCAGCTATCTACATGTTATTTCAGTGGTGCAGTCTTCTTGTCATACTTGTATTATGGTGTGTGCTTGGTTAATGCACTCCAATGAAGTTCGTCTTGCTGCGTATAAGGTAAGCATGAGCTCTTCGTGGTAGTCTTCAACTCTGATTCAGATTGGTTCTGCTGGCAGGAGAATAGACTCCAGTGGTGACTTGCAATCCCATCCGAAGAGGTGAAATGAGGGCTTCTCACCAGTGAAATCGTGTAGAGTATCTGTCAGCTTTCCACTCTACTCAACTGCTTTAGCTTGAGTAGCGGGAACAACTGCGACGCCCTAATATAACTATGAACTTACTGTCACAATTACTACTAGAGCCAAAATCAGACTACCCTTCCTGGTAGCCTCCCTAGCCCGAAACTATAGGGAATAGCGCCTTGCTGGAGTAGATTAGGTTAAAGTTTATTAAGAAGCAAAGCTGGAAAACTATCCAAGCCTCTTTAACTGCAATATCAACATAAACTTACAACAACACTCAGTTGTTATATCTCACCCCGCGTCTCCAACAACAACAATAGATTTTACCCGTTTTATAACTCCAGCTGATGACGTCACAGTTCGTCAGCAGTGGATTCGTCACTCCGTAAAACGAACCCGTATAGGGCACCGTCTCGTAGCCCTCCGCTGGCCTTCCGTCGCGAAGATTCCCTTAGTGAACTTTGTTGGCAACCACATGTCCTTTTGGAGAGCTTTCCTTTTGATAGCTTCGTTGTTGAGTATTTCTTGTGGCTTTGTTAATTGCTTGCTGTCTCATACTTGTCTAGGGCTGGGTCAGGTTTGTATCCATATACGCCCATAGCAGTAGATGTCGGTACTGAGCAATTCTTTTGTGCAGTATAGTCTTTAGCACATGATTAAATTGCTCATTGCCCATCCATGTCATCACATTCTGTAATGCTGGTGTATTGAGTTTTGTGGTTCCAAGTTAACCGATTATACGCGGTATTAATTAATTCAATTGTACCGCGTGACGCGGAACCTTTTTCATGTGACCTTAGGGTGTGGCGAGTACCAAACAAAACGTGCTAGATCTTTGTCTTGAGGGCTTTTCAGCCTTAGCGGTATATTGCCTGAAGAGAAAGCGTGTCCTTGGCTACCTGATTACAAAAGAAGTTAGTCTTGCCAGCTTTTGTGCCCGCTGTGGATAACAAATTTCGAGGACCAAAGAGTATAATCGAGCGTTCAGCTAAAGATCGGAGTTCTTTGATTCTTCAGAAACTTTCGATGGCGTGTCCAGTTACACTTGCCTGAGCGTTGGAAGCTCCTGGACAGAAGATGACCCCACGCGCTAGCAATGGACAAAGAAAGGTAAGCTATAAATAATTTTAATATTTGGAACGCGTAGCTGCTAGCTTAGCTAAGTTGAACTCTAGGTATGATACTGAATATTGTACGTGCATCCATAGGTTCTTTGCCTGTCAAGTCCCAATACAATGTCCTGCTAACCTACCATCACCCCCATGGGTGGGCATGAAAAGGAGAGAGCAGTGGAGCTGAAACAAGAAACCCTAACCCCCTGAACCATGAAACAACTTGAATTTGCCACTTTCTCACAGGTATTACATATCATTTTATATGAATACAATGTAGTACATTGGTACATAGGAGAGAGAAGGTTATATTCCAATAACAGGACTATAATTTGTTTTTGTGCCACAATAGATCGTGGGTGCTCGCGATTCCAGCGTGGCATAGCCATATGCCACATTCCTGGCAGTATCACTGGCTGTCAGATCGCTTCTGTTGCTGGTAGTATAAGTGCAACGTCCTCGACTGCGCTTCCCAGATGTTGCAGGGGTCTTTATTGGGAAGTGGAGGAAAGGCAGGAAGACTCTTGATAATGGAGCTGCACCCAGCTCTGCGTCAGCTACAATAATTCCTATTATCTCCTTGGCCAGCTGAATCCTAACTTCTTGATCGTAAGTTCACTTCCGCTTCCTGACCATCCTTTGTGCAGAATGAAGACCTGTGTTTGTGAATATGTGAAGGGATGAATTGTAGGGGTCACTAGGTTTGGTGACCAAACTGGAGGCAATGTCTGTGTGGAAGAGACAGTGGATGGCAAGGCTGAGCAGGTGGCAGTGGAAGGAATGAAAGAGGGTGATGGTTGGATTTGTTGTTGAGTTGGTATAATGTTGAGTTGGGGCTGGGGTGTGTAAGTAGGTGTGGTTGATACTGATGTTGGTTGAGGCATGGGTGTGGTTGATTCTGATGTAGGTAGAGGCAGGAGTGTGGAAGTCATTGTGGTCAATACCGATGTGGTTTGAGGCTGGGGTGTGGTTGATACTGATGTGGTTTGAGGCTGGGGTGTGGTCGATACTGAAGTAGATATGGAAGTGCATGTTGTCGATAGCGATGGTGGTAAAAGGTGGCAGGTAGCAGTAGTGTTTACAGAGTCTGATGTGGAAGCAACCACGGAGTCTTTTACTGAAATGGGTGTGGTAAAAGCGGCATTCATTTGGGTCGATGGGTAGGGTAAAGGTGTCTTGTGTAATGCGGCAGGTATCGCGAAGGAATGAGCATCTTCCTCTTCCATGTCTAAATATATATATTATATATATATATAATTATTTTATATATATTTTTTATTATATTATTCAACATTTGTTCACTAAAATTTCCTTACCTTCCTGCAGGCCTTCAAATTCCTCATCACTTCCATCTGCAAATGGCTCATCCAAGTCCCCATCTCTATCCAATGCCTTGAGGACCTCCTCCAAAGACAAACATTCTCTTTTTGCCATTATAGTTATCCTATTTTTAATATGTATAAGTCATAATTGTTTTCAAGTTTTCTAAAAAAATGTTATAGTAAGTCCTATATAATAAAGGCACTATCATGAACTTACAGTGTTATAGAGCAGTATCGCAGCAATGGATCCTTCGTAAAGAGTAAGACAGCTAGCCGATCGCGCGAATAAAAAGGCTGCTTGGTATGACGCCAATTGGCGTCTACCGCCGTTCAAAGCACGCACGGGCGTGACGCCAATTGGCGTCTATCGCCGTTAATCGGTTAAGCACACACGTCTAGCATGAGGTGGGAGAGAAGACTTCATGGCTTAGTCAGATAGCTATGTCTCTGGGACTTCAACAATGACACATTCTCTTTACAGAGCCATCTCACAATCCTCTCCAACTTCTGGTCCAGGACTGGAAACACCATCGGCCGCTTTGTAAACACATCCTGGAAAGCAATGACATGCTCTTGTTTCCATTCTCCATGCAGCACAGATGCATTATATCAACTCCTAGGACCTGGAAAGGTCTTTTACTGGTATTGGGTTCAGGTGTGGCCTATGCTGGCATCCTCCCCTAGTTACAATGGCACAGTCAGAATACTTTACAGAAAGCCACAGCATCTGCATACATTCCATCCCCCAATGCTCTCCCTCCTCTACAAGTCATTCCAAGAATCCAGGAACTATTTAGGTCTTTATGATAGTCATATCACAATGATATTAGGATAAAGTGCTATGTTTTCAGTTTAAAATTCAGTAGAATTGCGAACCTTTTTTCAAAAATTACTATATAGGTGACCCTCAGTATAGGTGACCAGCATTAGGCCACTGCAATTTTACTTGTTTCTCAGATCCGGCAGGTCCAAATTTTAGCAGACGGGTAAAAAATTACGTGATCCAAATCTGAAGCTGTTAGAATGCAATGGCCTCTCCCTTCACTTTTGCTTGGCTGAGTACTGCAGTCAGTTAGAGAAGCTCTTATATACCTGCAAATCATCTGTTGAAATGCAGTACTATATACAAATCCACACTTGTGAGTTTCCCCGATGTCTGCTACTACTGTGGAATGGGGGCTGAAACACTAGTTGATGATGAAGAGGTCCGTGAACTTCGTCATATGCAACAGTATTGCCCATGTGCTTCCTTTGCAAGAGTGAGGGGCAACTTGCTCTCTGCAAACAACCTTCCAATGTTTATGAGGCCAAAAAACAGTAATGAGATGGGGGGAAAATTGTTTCATTTTTCAGCTTGGACCGTTATATAGTTTTTTTTAAATATGTTGTTAATCGTGCAATACATGTACTATATAGCTACCATTTTTCTTGAAATTTTTTCCCCCCTCCCCCCCCCCCCTGGTTGCCTGGTCTAAATTTGTGCAGGAATCTGAGAAACCAGTATATAATATTGGTATGGCCTTACCATTGCTTTTGCCCCCTCCCTTCCTCCCCCCAACTTTCAGATGTATGCTCAGACACCCACACTGTACTATGGGAAGGAGGTTATCCAGCATAGAGGTGCTGCCAGTGCCTCTTGGAGGCACTACTGTGGTTTAAATACATCCAAACGGCATATGCTGCCTGAGGCATAAGGCTGGTTCACAATAATTATGTCGCCTCACGCCGCTTGGAGCAGTTCACAATATTCGCCCTGTCGCTTCGCTTCGATACAAAAAATTGAACTTTCACCCGGAATTACGAACTCCACCTATTAATTTCTTCACCGTTCCCCCCTCTATTCGAAACCAAGTGCACTCTGCGTACAACAAAATGGACGCGATTGACAGTCACTACTCCAGTGAGGAGGAGCTCCAGTAGGTTTTGCTTTTGGCTTTAGTGCAGCGGAGGAGGAAGAGGAAAAGGAAGAGAACAATGTGGGTACGCCCGATTTTTACCCGTAGGAGGCAGCAGGGAGAGTACCACAACCTTCTACAAGAGATGAGGCTCTCTGATCCCGAGTCTCATTTCAGTTACCTTCGGATGTCCAAGGAACGATTTGATTCACTGCTCAGCATGGTATGTATCACTCTTATTGCCCAGCTAACTTTAATTGCCCAGCAAACTTGAGTTTTCCACGTGTGATCAAATGTATTTAAAAAAAAATAGGTTAGCCCATTCTTGATCCACAGAGGTTACAGCAGCTCCATAAGAGCTGAAATATCGCCTGCAGAGAGGTTGGCCCTTACACTCCGCTATCTTGCCACAGGAAACTCACAGGTATGTCATAGGATTGAAATAATTTGTATTTCAGTAAAAACTAAAACTGAATAATACTTATTAGGTCTCCATGTCATTCAATTTCCTGGATTGGACGGTCAACGGTATGTAGTATTCTGAAAGAAACGTGTCAAGTTATCTGGACAGAATTGGCCAAGACCTATGTGAGAGCCCCATCTTCTGCTACTGAGTGGGTTGGTATCAGCAGAGAGCTTGACAAGTTGTGGAACTTTCCTAACTGCATAGGTAATTTTAGCTGCTGCTAGCTTTGTTTATTGTGATTATCTAGTTATTTATCTAACAGGAGCAATTGATGGGAAGCACATTGTAGTGCCAGCTCCCATCAACAGTGGCTCGACATACTTTAATTACAAGGGGACACACTCCGTTGTTCTCCTTGCAGTATGTGACGCTCACTACAGGTATGGAGCTTGTACATGTTATCGTATTCCAAACATTTTCCAAACTATATAGGTTTACCTTAGTAGACTTGGGTCAAGTGGGTTGCCATAGCGATGGTGGTACACTGGCTAATTCGGAGTTTGGGGAGGCGCTGGAGAGCGACTCTCTGCCCCAAATCCACTTCCTGGCACCATACAGCCTAAACTTCCGTACATAATTGTAGGAGATGAGGCCTTCCCTCTCCGGACAAATATGTCGCGGCCATAGAATCTGCCTGGTATTTTATGTGCTGATGATAAACGAAATTGTTAACTTTCTGCATCTTTTACAGAGGACAAAGCTGTTTTTAACTACAGGCTTAGCAGGGCTAGGCGTATTATTTTTGGAATATTGGCTGCTAGGTATATATGTATGGTTGTAATGTTTGTGCAATTGTATATGAATAAATAAATTGTAATGCTTCGACTGACTTTTGCTTAGGTAGAGACGACCCATTATTGCACAACCGGATCGTGTGATTGTGTACACCAAGGCTACCTGCATAATTACCTGCGAAGCACAGAATCTACTGTATACTGTCCTCCAGGATTCTTTGATGGGGAAGATGGGGCTGGCAATATCATTACAGGTGGATGGAGGGGTGATGAAGAAACATGTACTGGCATGCAAACTGTGGCATGCACTAGCAGCAGGTATTACCTTCTATTCATTCCCACAACTTTTCATGTCTAGTGTGTATATATAATCATCCATACAGGTATTCAAGGGTTGCTGCCAAAATACGAGACGACTTTAAGGATTACCTTGCCAGTCCAATTGGAGAACTTTCACGGCAACATACACATGTAAACCGAACACAATAAAACTTTGTTTTTCATTATGTGATGTTTATATTTCAATTTTTAAACTGACTTAATAAAGATGTTAATAGTTGTCTTCATAATAATTTGAGGATGAAGGGGGCAAGGGTTGAGGATATTGTTCTGTTGGAAATTCAACCTCCAAAAGAACTTGTCTTATTTGGCAATGGCCTTTTGCTGGGGAGTGAAGGTACTCATTGTGTTGGCTATTTCAAGGCCGTAATGCTGCTCGGAGTTTGCGGCTCCCTTCATTTTGTCGTGAGCTGCCTGACGCTCACGAGAATCTGTTTGGCACTGGATGATGGCATCGTCCACATCCTCCTCTCTACGTCGTCTTTTTGGGGCTGGCCGTCGTGTGTGAGTGTCAGGATATGCTGGGTGAGAGACCTGTTCACCAACTACACTGAAAAGTTAAATCATTTTGTAAATCAGCTTATGCAAGTGTTGTTATATTTTATTAAAATCACACACTCATGAATATGTACCTGTCATCCAAGTCTGACTCAGGAATGCAAACATCTGCACCCTGCTGTGTCTCTTGCTGTGTCTCTTGCTGCGCATCCAGCGCAGTCACCATCGCCAAAGTTTGAGAATGTGCTATTCAAAAAAACAAAAAACAGGATTAGTACAGCTCTAATCAATCATAATCAATCATCAATAAAACCTACGCTCTTGGCCTGACAGTATCTGTTAAAAACAGCTGCAAACCAAAAAATGGCCAATTGGACTTGAAGGGTGGGCCTTCATCTCCACTTCGCTGTTTCTTCTTTTTCAACTCTTTGACAAACTTGTCACGTAGAGACTTCCATCTTTTTGCACACATATCTGCTGTCATTTCATCCCCTACCTAACAATATTATTTGGTAGCTATGTGAACTGCAAATTACTTTCATACTTCAACAGCCACTTGTTTCCAGGCATTCTCCCTGGCCTTCAAATCCCTGTAGGACTTATGAGAAACATCCCATATACTGTTGAAATTCCTCACAGCTTCGATCAATCGTTCATCATTCATTTCCTTGTTGCAAAAACAAATAACACGTGGTCGCGTCACAATTGTCGCGCGCGAAATCATGTTCACAATAATTATCACAAATTGACGCGTCGCGTCGCGTCGCTTCGCTTCGCGACATATTATTGCCTTCTAAAAAGAGTAGCCTTCAAATAATCTCACCAGGGTTCTTTCCGCCTGTCCCACTTTTTCTCTACCCACCCCCTCCTCACCCTTCCCCCTCCACCAATTGTTGTCGCACACCTGACCCTCTAATCGCGGAGGGTTTTTCTTGCAGGCTCAAGTCCACTTGCACATCGTGATAAAGCGTCGAGACGCAAAAAAGGAACAAAGATCCGCTCATTATCAATACGACTAGAGGAGGTACTTACTGGGATGTTTGGAGTATGAAGTCGAC
Organism: Cladorhizidae sp. MBARI D1340-BT2; assembly: GCA_028752905.1. Taxonomy (NCBI): domain Eukaryota; kingdom Metazoa; phylum Porifera; class Demospongiae; order Poecilosclerida; family Cladorhizidae; species Cladorhizidae sp. MBARI D1340-BT2. Next base: position 28,741,303 of record JAQNBH010000014.1, on the reverse strand, counting down.
CGTGAAACACGATGGTGGATGGACTAACGGTCAAATAAGAGATAAAGTAACTTACACCAATGGAAGTTCTATCATTGCTCCATTTTTGATGTGCGTGTGTCCCTTCTTTGCAATGGTTTTTACCTACACCATTGTAGAGCTAGATGGAAAGTTTTCAAATCTATTCCAGGAGATTTCCAATGGAGGAGTAGTCTTCCTTTTCTCTAGATCCTGGCTACCCTACCTTTTTGGCTCTGTTGCAGCTTGGAAATTCATCATTCCCTTTGCAGTGTTCCAACTTCTCCTGATGCGACTTCTTCCTGGGAAGTTAACAAAGGGCCCTGTCACACCAGCTGGAAATGTGCCCATTTACAAGGCCAATGGCCTCCTCTCTTTCTGTGTTACTATGGCCATGTTTTTCCTCCTAGCCTATGTCTTTAAAGTATTCAACCCAGCCGATGTTTACGATCATTTCTTGGAGATAATTGGAGCCCTGAACCTTGTGAGCCTGGTGTTTTGTGCCTTCCTCTGCTTCAAAGGCTCTTACTTCCCATCATCAACAGACAGTGGAGGTAGTGGAAGTGTCATGTTCGACTACTACTGGGGGAGTGAGTTATACCCGAGAATTCAGGGCTGGGACGTAAAGCAATTCACCAACTGCCGCTTTGGGCTGATGTCGTGGGCCCTTCTGGTTTTGTGTTTTGCTGCCAAGCAACAGCAGGTTTACGGTCTCAGTGACTCGATGCTGGTGTCCGTGGTACTGCAGATAATTTACATTGCTAAGTTCTTCCATTGGGAAATGGGTTATATGAAGACTCTGGATATTATGCACGATAGAGCTGGATTTTACTTGGTAAGGAGTTGCTATATATACATATAACAGTGTGCTAAATAATTGGTCATCATTTAAGGTGGTGTGGTGCATACATATATATATATATGGGTATAAAGTGGGCTACACATACTGGACAATTAGTATACAACCAGCTGGCTTCTGAATGACCACACATGTAAATTTGTAAATTTACGTTCTTATTCGTCAAAGGAAATCATGCCTACATTTACTTGCCACATGATTATACCTACATTTGCTGCTTACCTGGGTGGCTGTGGATCATATATAGAATACGGGATTGGAAGCACAACATATGCCCCAATAGAGGAGCACAAACTGGCTGCATTATATTTTGTAATCGGGCCGAAATATATTTTAGGTGGCTAGATGTAAGGAGAAGCCTTCTTTGCTGGAGAAGTGAGTGCATCGGAGGCTAAATGAGCCTTTAGCAGAGTCCCAAGAAAAGTTGGGAAGCTCAAAGGCCTACAAACCTTTAAAAATGGGGACAGTATATACTTGCTTATTAGCTTAAATTAGCTTATAAAATTAGCAGTTCCAGAGAAACCAACTCAGTCAGTAAATGTAGAGCACAAATAAATTTACCTGGTGAATGGATAGAAAGATAGCTTGGCCATTTTAAAGTGGATAAGAAGTTTATGTTAGAGAAAGTGTTACATAGCTATATAGCTGTTAGTTTTCTAGCTGCTATATATAGTCAGCTAGTGGCTTTGCAACCGGATCTGTCTATAGGACTTCGTATTTTGATAAGTTGTGTTACTAGCTGCAGCGATGTAGTTAGCTAACTAGTTAATAGCAGAGTAACTTATTAATAGGGTGAGCTTGTCTAGCTGGTGTATCTGTGTATTAGCAGTGTTCAGATATAGCAGAACTAGCTCTCGTACACATCAGCCACAATGTAAACTCCAGCTGGATCTGCAGTCGCTGCTGTGAATTGATGGCAGAGTTGCAGTTGCCAAATAAAAAAAATCCAGATAATCAGGATTTGATATTGAATTTCGAGATCATCGTATGATGTTATATTGTGACCATGCACATGGTATGATACAATGGCCGAGGATCACATTGTGAACCAGCCTTTTAACTCTATACACATGTACAAAGCCTTGTCCAACCACACTCTCCGTGGGGAAACAGTTCCTGCAGCGCTAGGTAAACATGTAGTGGTTAATTAGACATGGGTGGTTGATTGAACATAAGGCGCATCGCTTGATAGTGATGTTTTTTTTTAATGAGCAAATTACACACACTTGATACACACACACACTCACAGGAACCTCACTATGTCCATACCTTATATTTCATTATCCCTAGTTGTGCTGTTGTATATAGTATTGCTTATTGCTTATTCGATTGTACATTACAGGCCCGTACACAGACTTTTGAAAAGGGGGGTGCACAATTTGGTATGTGATTCAAGAAATCGTGATGCAGGGATCTAGGGGTATGTTCCCCAGGCCTGTATTTTAGGTGCTCTGAGAGTCAATTTGGTCCTCAAATAATTAATCATTACCACAAAAAAACAATATCACAATATCATTCAAATGGTAAATAATATCATCAAGTCACTCAAATAGCAAGTTAGCCTTCTGTAATTTTCGAGGGTGCTGCAGAAAAAACTTGCAAATATTATCTACACTTATCGTGGTTTCATAGTTCATATGTATTAATACTAAGGCAGTTAAACGTTCTTCTGTCTGTGTATATACACCTTAAATAATTGTGTAGTCGTCGGAGAGCTGATGCCGATCTTTCGCATGAACAAGAGCTCAAAGGGATGGTAGCAAAGATCTTCAATAATATACAGATATCTGGAAGAGATTGAGGACACTGCTTTAGAGAGTCACTTAAAGTTTCAACCACTTTGACTTCCACCGACAGAGTTCTTCATCGATTATATTTGGATTGGGAAGGTCATCAGAGTAGAAATCTATTGCCTCTTTAATATCACTGAAAGAAGAATTAGCATTGATGTTTGCAGGTAAAAGCCCTTGAAGGGAAGCTGCTCGCTTACTGTGAGCTGTAAATCTCGAACAAATATCAGTTATTAGATGGTCAAGGAATGGAATTGCAATAGCTATCTTGAAATACTCTTCAACTGATGTAAATTGTGGGTTTGAACGATGTTGCTGCCGTTGACTTATACGAGGCATTGATACAGATATGCCAGATTGTTCTGCAATTCTACTGCTGTGATCAAAAATATGCTTGGAATAGCTGTCAATATCTTCCCTCACTATCTTCAACTCCTCACAGCATTGCATGACTGTGGATACAACAGAAATTATATCTTGTTTTTCCCCCTGAATTTTAACAACTGCTTCTTACAGGTAAAAAAATTAAGGAACGATAGATCGTTACCATTGAGTAAAGAAACTCAAAAGATTCCAAAGTTTTCATATGGGCAAGTGCATTCTTTTTATCTTCTGGTGACCACCGATCATTAAACAGTACTGTCATGAATATAATTATTTTGAAAGGGGGGTGCCTGTGCACCCCCTGGCACCCCCCCTGTGTACGGGCATGCATTATAAAGGGGAAATTCTGTATGTTTCTCTGTTTGGTACTCAAGTTAGATCCCAGGTGGTATGGGATGGCTTTGACCCCCCAAAAGTTTGCCCAATTTCTTCAATCAGTATATAGGCATAATTTATAGCTCTGTATGTAGAGTGAAACCTCTCATAGCAGACTTTCTGAGAAGCAGATTATCTCTCTAGAGTGGACAACTCAACCCCCCCTGATTGGATTTATAATGAAACTAGTGCATTAGAAACCTCTGAGAAGCAAATGCCTCATAATTTTCTACAACGGACATTTCAAAATTACCTCCGAAAAAATGGACAATAATCCAATGTATGCCACATGATTTTGTGCTCAACTCGAAAGTATTTTCTGTATAGACATGTGCCCCGAATTGCCAAAAGTGCCAAAAGTGGCATAATTAGACCAGGATTCAGGTATTTTATTATTAACTCATGTGGCATAGTTATAATATGTGCCTGAATATACACTCACAAGAAGAAAAAATTCACCCATGAAAAAAAGGGTCTTTTGCTTTTCCTTAACACCCCCCATATCATCATGACAACCCGACCATGGCCAGGCGCCATTACACTAGAGCACCAGCCTCCTAAAACAATGGGGGGTGGGCTACCACCATAAACTGACTTTGTTCCCAATCTACCTCTTCTTCCTCTACTCTCATGACAAAAGCAAAGCCTAGAGTGGGTCAAAAAATGTTCATTATGATCCTTTTCACCCTTCATCTTTCTATAAAAAAGTGAGTCATCCACCTTCCCCAGGGCAAGATTATTTGTCTTCTATGTCCTCTTCCTCACCCCTCTTTCTTTCCCTCATTTAGTGCTGGGGCTGTTTAGTGTGGGTGCCTTCTATCTACACCAGCCACACCCTCTACCTCTGCATGCATCCTAACCATCTTGGCCTCCCTTTAGCCACCTTGATAATCCTCACTGGTCTGGCTGCAATCTACATCAATTACGATGCGGATCACCAGAAGGAGATTGTTCGAAACCAGCATGGCAATTGCTCTCTTTGGGGGAAAAAAGTTGATGTTATTGAAGCAAAATATCAGACAAGTGAAGGAGAAGAGCGAAAGAGTTTGCTCCTTGCATCTGGTTGGTGGGGGATATCCCGACACTTCCACTACATACCCGAGATCTTAGCAGCATTTTGCTGGAGCATACCGGCACTATTTGCCAGTGTTCTGCCATATTTTAATTTTGTGTTTGTTGTGATACTTTTGGTTCACCGCTCTGTTCGAGATGACAAGCGTTGCTTGGAAAAGTATGGAAGCTCCTGGTTAGAATATCGTAAGAAAGTGCCTTACAAGATTGTGCCTTTTCTATTCTGATGGATTTGTATATTTATTTATATTGACTATGTTATATTATATTGATATATTAAAAATATAATGATATATTTTATGCTTTAAAGGATGTCCATGGACAATTAAAATTTATTCATGTATATATATTATATATTTAAAAATATAATATACACAATATGAGAAGATTCTCTCAAAACAAATATTTGATGCATTATGCTGTTCCCACGTGCTAGATGCATGCGTGTTAATAAAGGTCCTCTAACTATGAGTCGAGCATTTAACAGGGATGAGTAGCATGGTGTGGCCATGGGATGGTGGATGTGTAGCATGGTGTGGCCATGGGATGGTGGATGTGTATAGAGGGGAGTTGGTGCATGTGGGGCAGTATTGGTATATACAAACGCTATATAGAGGTACGCACAGAAAGAGAGACCTGTTGTATTTAAGTATGCACAGAGAGACCTGTTGTGTTTGCGGTTGTGAGAAAGGGTGTGTATGCAAGTTGAATGGAGAACTGGAGAGAGGGTGAGTGAATTGCGGACAGGGAGCTGTTCCCAATTAACCTACTATGATGAAGCAATCACTGCAAAGGATGCTGAGTTGGAGAGACTTCAAGTCACCGAACTAGAGATTGCAACCAGTTACATTTGTAGAGACTTCAATGGCAGCCACTCCCTTCATACCTCCAGTTAGCACACAACAATGACCACACCCTAGATAAATGTAAGACGTCCATTGTGAGTTTTGACTCGCTAGGTGAATCATCGGCTTCAGCCTGCAATCTTTCATTATGTGGCCAGCATTTCCTTGTGTTGAAACTCCTTTTGTCATTGCCATTATGGGTTGCTCTGTCACCTTGGTTAGGAGGGTTCTTCATGGCCTCCTGAAGAGGCAGCTTTGTTCTGTATGGCTGTGGAGAAGATTTATGTACAGCTGTTTCTTCCTCACATCTGACAATCACTTCTCCTCATTCCTGGCAAACATGTGGTATATACTCGGTAGTTCCTGACACCGCAGGTCCTCGCCCATACATCAGAGTGTCTCGAGTCTCTGTGGACTTCTTGTCCCGGCCGTATGCAATCCAGAGTCCTCTCCAGGCATCAAATGAAGTCTGCAACCGACTCTCCATCCTTCTCGACTGTATGTCAAAATCCTGAGCAGTAAGTGTGTTGCTACCCAGATCAACTATTGCATGGATGCTCTCTACTACAATGATAAATAGCCTTTTTCTCTGATCTCAGCAGATTCCACTTAGCAGGGCATGCCATTTGAGGTGACCTGCTAGCTGCATTAGAAGCTCCTCTTGTGACCAAGAGTTCCAGATACTGTACCGTTCTAGCAACACCAGTCAGTCATCAAGATGCGTCTCAACATCTTCTGCAGTGAATTCACCTACTAGTAGAGTTTTCCCTCAACGCATTATCATCGCGGCTCTTACTAACGGATTAATGGACCCCCCTTGATGCAGAAGGCATTGTCCCTCGAGGCACATAGGACACAACTGGTAGCACCACGTGGGGTGTAGCTGGCGATGGTTTGAAGGGGAATGTGTGAAGCTGATCAGTGTCACTGATGGGGGAAGTCAAGCCAATGGTTGTGCAAGGAGTCCCTGCAGATGGTGTGATTGACTGGAGCCGATACCAGGATCTCTTCGCCAAAGTCACATGTCTCCAAAAAAGGGCACTTCTCCAAGGCTGATACTGTAGCCCATACATAAGACAGGAACGTCTTCCAGTTCGATGGATGCATGGGCCTAGAAATATCCTTCGCTGATAAGAAGATGAAGACCAATGTGTACATCAAAGCAAATGCTCATGACTAACTTCTTCTGTCAGAAGGTGTCTGTAGGTAGCTTGGCATCATAACATTTCATCCCTCAGTGCAACCCCGGAAAACCAAGAAGTGTCAGCGTGAGACTGCGCTAGTACCTACCGCCAAAGTAAATCTTGTCAAGTCACTCCACTTATTGCTAGCCAGAGTGCAGTAGTTCAAGTGAACTTCAAGGTCGTGCACCTGAAACAACCAATGATTGTGGATTCACAAGGAACTGCTATCCAGATGGCAGGACTGACAGTGGACTGACAATGGAGGACACCGTGATAACTAAACAGGAGAATGGCTGTGCTCAGATGGTCGTCACCAATACCACAGGATTCACACAGTCACTTCCAGAGGGAACATGCATTAGGCATGCAGAGACTGCTGGGGTCCTGGATCATCAATCTGGCATAAAAGAGGACCCAATTTTGATGCAGCATTGCTTAGCGGAGTCACTTCACAGGATCCAGAGGAGAGTAAGTAGTTGTTCTGAAGACGGTCAAACTGGCCGACCTATGCAGCGCTGCAACCTCTCAAGGAGTTCCTTGCTGAGCATCATATCTTCAGTCTAGAAGAAGGCAAGCATGGGGAGACCGATTTAATGAAACTAGAGATTGACACAGGGAAAGCATCACCTGCGAATCTCAGCCTCCTAGGAGGATGCCATTCACAGTACGTCAGGACAGGCAACTGGCACAGATGCAGCAGAATGGAGTCATACCACCATCTCATTCTCATTGATCTAGTCCTGTTGTGATCGTCAGGAACAAGGATGGCACCTACAGGTTTTGTGTGGCACCTAAATGCTGTGACCAGGCACCTACAGGTTTTGTGTGGATTACAGGCACCTAAATACTGTGACCAAGCACCCATAGGTTTTGTGTGGATTACAGGCGCCTAAATGCTGTGATCAGGCACCCACAGGTTTTGTGTGGATTTGTGTGGATTACAGGCACCTAAATGCTGTGACCAGGCACCCACAGGTTTTGTGTGCACACCTAAATGCTGTGACCAAGCACCCACAGGTTTTGTGTGGATTACAGGCACACCTAAATGCACCCACAGGTTTTGTGTGGATTACAGGCTCCTAAATGCTGTGACCAGGTACCCACAGGTTTTGTGTGGATTACCGGCACCTAAATGCTGTGACCAGGCACCCACAGGTTTTGTGTGGATTACAGGCACCTAAATGCTGTGACCAGGTACTCACAGGTTTTGTGTGGATTACAGGCACCTAAATGCTGTGACCAAGCACCCACAGGTTTTGTGTGGATTACAGGCACCTAAATTAAATGCTGTGACCAAGCACCCACAGGTTTTGTGTGGATTACAGGTACCTAAATGCAGGCACCCACAGGTTTTGTGTGGATTACAGGCACCTAAATGCTGTGACCAAGCACCCACAGGTTTTGTGTGGATTACAGGCACCTAAATGCTGTGACCAGGCACCCACAGGTTTTGTGTGAATTACAGGCGTCTAAATACTGTGACCAAGCACCCACAGGTTTTGTGTGAATTACAGGCACCTAAATGCTGTGACCAGGCACCCACAGGTTTTGTGTGAATTACAGGCATCTAAATACTGTGACCAAGCACCCACAGGTTTTGTGTGAATTACAGGCGTCTAAATGCTGTGACCAAGCCCGATGCTTTTCCACTACCATGAATCAGCGACATACTCGACTAACTGGGAGGTGCCTACTTTTTGATTGACCTGGCTTCTGAGTTCTGGCCGTTACGAGTCGATCACCTGTCCAAAGAGAAGATAGCATTTACTACTCCTCATGGACTTATGAGTTCCAGGTCATGCCATTTGGCCTGATGAATGCTCCTGCCGTTTTTCAGAGACACATGCAACAAGTGTTAGCAGGATTAAGCCATTTGTCTCGGTCTTCATTGACAATATTTGACAATATTTTGATCTTCTCATGGATGCTGGAAGAGCACCTGAAACATCTGAAACAAGTTTTCGGTTGTCCGAGAGAAGCCAACCTGAAGTTGAAACCGTCACAAAGTGTCTATTCATTAGAGAGGATGTTGAGCACTTAGGTCATTTGATCACCAAGCAAGGAGTGAAGACAAATCACCAGCTTACAAAAGCTGTACAAGCGTTCCCCAACCAAAAGGATCTTCATTATGTTGGCAGATTTCTGTGTATCCTCTTACTCCTATTGTCATTCATCCCAAAATTTGCAAAGATAGTCCAGCCACTACATCGACTAACAGCAAAAGATGTGCCCTTCTTGTGGTCAACAGAGTATGAAGAAGCCTCATTACACCCAAAGGACAGCTATCTACCTCACCTGTGCTAACCTATCCTGCATGAGAGTGGACGTCATAATAGACATACGGAAGTTAAGATCTGTACACATGTCCTTTGTTAATGTTCCCTCTGCCAATGCTTCCTCTGCCAATGTTTCCCCTGCCAATGTTTCCCCTGCCAATGTTTCCTCTGCCAATGCTTCCTCTGCCAATGTTTCTCCTGCCAATGTTTCTTCTGCCAATGTTTCCCCTGCCAATGTTTCCTCTGCCAATGTTTCCTCTGCCAATGCTTCCCCTGCCAATGTTTCCCCTGCCAATGTTTCCTCTGCCAATGTTTCCCCTGTCAATGTTTCCTCTGCCAATGTTCCCTCTGCCAATGTTTCCTCTGCCAATGTTTCCCTGCCAATGTTTCCTCTACCAATGTTTCCTCTGCCAATGTTTCCTCTGCCAATGTTTCCTCTGCCAATGTTCCCTCTGCCAATGTTTCCCCTCACAATGTTCCTTCTGCCAATGTTTCCCCTGCCAATGTTTCCTCTGCCAATGTTTCCCCTGCCAATGTTTCCTCTGCCAATGTCTCCCCTCACAATATTTCCTCTGCCAATGTTTCCTCTGCCAATGTTTCCTCATGTTTGAAACCCTCTGGCCTCAGTAGAACAGATGGAAAGAGATCTGATGGTGTGGTGATGATTTCATGGAAGAATGCGCGTCTACTAGCATGGCATGCGACCTGCCCCAACACCTGCGCACCCTCCTATGGGTCTCTCTCAATTGGTGGTGTTGGAGAAGTACAGGCAGTGGTGAGGAAGGCAGATAAATATTCTAACTTGGACTCAAGCCACATGTTGACTCCAGCGGCCAAAGAGATTTCTGGATTTGTTGGCCCTAGGTTACTGGATTTCTAGAAGGAACTCAGCTGTCGGGTAAGACAAGTGACAAGAGAGGAGCAAGCACACCAGCACCTCCTGCAGATGCTTTCTATGGCAGTGCAGAGAGGAACCTCTGGGCACTCTGGGACATGGTAATTTTAATTCTTAATTTACAGTTTTAAAAGTGCCTGAAAAGTTCATAATTTGTTTTACTTATTATGTTCTCTGCAGTTAATTTTGGTATCTGAAGATAGCTTGTTTTAAGGGCTTTCCAATGATACACTTTCCAATGATACACTTTATGAAGGTCATTAAGTGTACAGCAATCACAAATATACTTGCCTAAAACCCCACACCTGATCCCCTTGAAACAATCCTGTTCTGATAACTTCACATTCACAGTTTGTGGAAGTTTTTCTTACAATGGGTAAGCTATATCAATCAATGGTTATGGTAGTAAGAAATCACTATTTTCACCATTTGTGGCACTAGGAAGTCACCATTTGTGGTACTAATTTGTGGCACTAAGAAGTCACCTTTTATGGTACTAAGCAAGTCACCATTTATTTGTGGCACTCACCATTTATGGTATTAAGAAGTCACCATTTGTGGTACTAATTTATGGCACTAGGAAGTCACCATTTGTGGTACTAATTTATGGCACTAGGAAGTCACCATTTGTGGCACTAAGAAGTCACCATTTGTGTTGTGGTACTAATTTATGGCACTAGGAAGTCACCATTTGTGGTACTAATTTATGTCACTAGGAAGTCACCATTTGTGGTACTAATTTATGGCACTAGGAAGTCACCATTTGTGGTACTAATTTATGTCACTAGGAAGTCACTATTTGTGGTACTAATTTATGGCACTAGGAAGTCACCATTTGTGGTACTAATTTATGTCACTAGGAAGTCACCATTTGTGGTACTAATTTATGTCACTAGGAAGTCACCATTTGTGGCACTAATTTATGGCACTAGGAAGTCACCATTTGTGGCCTAGGAAGTCACCATTTGTGGTACTAATTTGTGGCTCTAGGAAGCCACCATTTGTGGCCTAGGAAGTCACCATTTGTGGTACTAATTTAGGAAGTCACCATTTGTGGCCTAGGAAGTCACAATTTGTGGTACTAATTTATGTCACTAGGAAGTCACCATTTGTGGTACTAATTTATGTCACTAGGAAGTCACCATTTGTGGTACTAATTTATGTCACTAGGAAGTCACCATTTGTGGCACTAATTTATGGCACTAGGAAGTCACCATTTGTGGCCTAGGAAGTCACCATTTGTGGTACTAATTTGTGGCACTAGGAAGTCACCATTTGTGGCCTAGGAAGTCACCATTTGTGGTACTAATTTATGTCACTAGGAAGTCACCATTTGTGGTACTAATTTATGTCACTAGGAAGTCACCATTTGTGGCCTAGGAAGTCACCATTTGTGGTACTAATTTGTGGCACTAGGAAGTCACCATTTGTGGCCTAGGAAGTCACCATTTGTGGTACTAATTTATGTCACTAGGAAGTCACCATTTGTGGTACTAATTTATGGCACTAGGAAGTCACCATTTGTGGCCTAGGAAGTCACCATTTGTGGTACTAATTTATGTCACTAGAAAGTTACCATTTGTGGCACTAGGAAGTCACCATTTGTGGCCTAGGAAGTCACCATTTGTGGTACTAATTTGTGGCTCTAGGAAGTCACCATTTGTGGCCTAGGAAGTCACCATTTGTGGTATTAATTTATGTCACTAGGAAGTCACCATTTGTGGCACTAATTTATGGCACTAGGAAGCCACCATTTGTGGCCTAGGAAGTCACCATTTGTGGTATTAATTTATGTCACTAGGAAGTCACCATTTGTGGCACTAATTTATGGCACTAGGAAGCCACCATTTGTGGTACTAAGAAGTCACCATTTGTGGCCTAGGAAGTCACCATTTGTGGTATTAATTTATGTCACTAGGAAGTCACCATTTGTGGCACTAATTTATGGCACTAGGAAGCCACCATTTGTGGTATTAATTTATGTCACTAAGAAGTCACCATTTGTGGCACTAAGAAGTCAAAATTTGTGGTTACTAATTTATGGCTGACTAGCCTCTTCGTGATGGCTGCAGCTTGGAACTAGGAAGCTAGCTGCATACTATCTGTGGCCTGCGGCCAAACTAGCTAGCTAGAGTAGCTAGCTAGACCAACTACATAGCTAGAGAACTGTTGCTATATTTATACACCCTGCACCTGGATTTTTGCAATCGCAACCTTCATTGGTTCTGCCTTTCGCTCAGCTCTCTCCTTCTTCTCTACTAGGAAATCACCATTTGTGGTACTAAGAAGTCACCATTTGTGGCACTAAGAAGTCACCATTTGTGGCACTAAGAAGTCAACATTTGTGTCAACGAATGCCAAGGGTTCCTGCTTTTCCTCCCATTTCCTTCCTCCCATTTCCTAGATGAAGTTGAAAACAGCAACAGCAACTTCCCACTCAAAATGTGGTTCTGTTATATAACCTGTTGGAGGCACTCTTGATTTTAGAGGATTTATTAGGTGATCAAGTTACAGATTTTAGGGAGTATACTGTTCAGACTTACATGCTTCATCAAGTACACACTGGAAAGCTATTGAAACAAGCTGTATTCTGGAACCAAAGTTCACTGCAAAAAATAAAAAGGTAACAAACTTCAGGATTAAAAAAAAAAGGTTAACCCCCCCCCCCCCCCCCCAAGGGTCAGACAGAAGAATCAATCTCCACCAGGGCCCAGGATGGTGGAATGGCCCAAAACGACTGAGGACTATATAGTGCTAGGAGTATACCTGCTTCAAACTACCTCTCAGCAACACAGCAAGTGGACGAGGATAAATGGATGCAATATGTGATAAAGCATATCACTTGGCAACTACTTGAGTCAAGAGACCACAACCAACGATCATAATCAGTAGTATGATGTTCATAGCTTCTGATCTTTCTAATTGTTGCTGTCACTTTCTTCAGATTCCTTCCTTTCATTTGTCTTTTTCTCTCTTTCCTCTTCTCCACTGTTTCCTCCTCCCCCTTCTCTCTTTTCTCCACTATCCTCTACTTCCTTCTCCTCCGGGCTTTCAAAGTCTCCATTTAGAGGAATGTTCTCCAATGTTTGAAAGCCTCCACTACGACTAGGAGGATTCTTCTCCATACTCTCAGAGTCTGCACTAGGATTCTTCTCAAAGCCACCACTAGGAAGATTCTTCTCCATACTTTCAGAGTCTGCACTAGGATTCTTCTCAAAGCCACCACTAGGAAGATTCTTCTCCAAACTTTCAATGTCTGCATTAGGTGGAATGTTCTCCATATTTTCATCGGCTCCTTTAGGAGGATTCTTCTCCAGATTTATAAAGCCTCCACTAGGAAATACAAATAATCCCATCTCATCAGTCTCCCTCAATAAGGGGCAGAGGAAAGCAGCCTCTATGGTGAGGATGTAGTTGCAGGTAGTGGGCTCTTCTAGGAAGAGAGTCACTTGCGAAAGACGACCAGAAGTAGAGCATCTGGAAAAGGAAAGCATAATAAGGGAAGAGAAGAGAAGTTCAGAAAGGTAGAAGAGATATGAAGGTTGAAGGATAGGGAGATGGAGAAGAGAGAAGAAAGGAAATAAGGAAGGAGAGGTTAAAGGAGAGAGAGGAGAGGTTGAAGGAGAGAGAGAGAGGAGAGGTTGAAGGAGAAGTGGAAAACAGATGGAAAGGATGAGGGAGGAGAGAAAATGAAAGAGGGTGAGACTGAAGGGTAAGGAAGAGAAGTGAGGGAGTAGAATAGGTGAGATTTGGCTTGAATATTGCAATGCTGTCCACACTATAAGTAAGTACATTATGAATTCTGTTCACAACAAACCAGAATCAATCTACTAACACTTTGCTCATATACCATATAGGGATATATAGAGCCAAAGATTTGTGCAATGGGACCGATATGAGGAGTTTGCATTTCCGCACTATTGTTGGCAAACGGTGTTGGTGTTTTTGTTGGTGGTGGTGGTGGTGTTGTTGGTGGTGTTGGTACTTAGTGGTGATAAAAATCAACGCCTTCTGCTGTAGGAAGGCAAGTTTAGTCGACACCAATGAGGAGACTATGAGGGGGCCAGACCAGCGGGGGCAAAGTCTGGGAGTAAGGCATGATCAGTGCCACTCAAGAGAGCAACACATCCCAGGAATGGTAGAGCCATAGTTATTACACACACTATGAGGAGGCCAGACCAGCGGGAGCAAAGTCTGGGAGTAAGGCATGATCAGTGCTACTCAAGAGAGCAACACACCCCAGGAGTGGTAGAGCCATAGTTATTACACACACTATGAGGAGGCCAGACCAGGCAGTGGGAGCAAAGTCTGGGAGTAAGGCATGATCAGTGCCACTCAAGAGAGCAACACACCCCAGGAGTGGTAGAGCCATAGTTATTACACACACTATGAGGAGGCCAGACCAGCGGGAGCAAAGTCTGGGAGTAAGGCATGATCAGTGCCACTCAAGAGAGCAACACATCCCAGGAGTGGTAGAGCCATAGTTATTACACACACTATGAGGAGGCCAGACCAGTGGGAGCAAAGTCTGGGAGTAAGGCATGATCAGTGCCACTCAAGAGAGCAACACACCCCAGGAGTGGTAGAGCCATAGTTATTACACACACTATGAGGAGGCCAGACCAGTGGGAGCAAAGTCTGGGAGTAAGGCATGATCAGTGCCACTCAAGAGAGCAACACATCCCAGGAGTGGTAGAGCCATAGTTATTACACACACTATGAGGAGGCCAGACCAGCGGGAGCAAAGTCTGGGAGTAAGGCATGATCAGTGCCACTCAAGAGAGCAACACACCCCAGGAGTGGTAGAGCCATAGTTATTACACACACTATGAGGAGGCCAGACCAGCGGGAGCAAAGTCTGGGAGTAAGGCATGATCAGTGCCACTCAAGAGAGCAACACACCCCAGGAGTGGTAGAGCCATAGTTATTACACACACAATAGTGAGCTCCCCTGTACAACATATCCTTATGAGAGAAAATGCCCCAAATATCACCGAGTAGGCATGAAAACACACCCAAAAACCTCCCAGGAGTGACCACCACTATGCACTCACAGATGTGTTGTATGACTACATTCCCCCAGTGCTTGTGCAGCACTCTGTCTAAATAGGCTGTGCCTTCATCACATGGCCTGTCCTCTTATGTAATTGTGAACAAATTAATTCTTGATCAGCTTTGCATAGTACAATGCAAGGTCTAACATATTGACCAACTAAATGCTTTAGATACATACTGCACCATACCTACTTGAACTTGATGTGCATATGTAAGGCTTAACATACTGATTAACTAAAGGCTTTAGATACTGCACCATACCTACCTGAACTTGACTTGACACTGTCTTTGCACTCCAGTGACGTCGCAGGTGTCTCCATGCATGTACAGGTGGATCACATGACTGCACCATCAAGATCACATGTACGATCATCACAACATTAACAGCCATATAGAGATGCAATGAGCAAATAGAGCCTTGGGGATTTTAGAATGATTAATAATATTACACCCAAAGTTGTACAGTACAAAATACAGGCACTCCAACCCACAAACTCTACACTAGCTTACATACAATGTAATTAACAGTTATCATTATTAATGTCATGCGCTATCGACCGATCTGCGCCATTGATAGATCGCGCTGTGCTATCGTTGGATCCTTCCGTTAGTGCAGTAATCGGTAGATCGCGCAAGGTCTCGTCCATCGACCGATAGGCTAGGGCTAGGAGCTAGGGCTAATCTTACTTACCACATGATACGGGGCATCTTTAATGGTTTCCTGAAGTTAGCATCCATGATTACAGTGTATGACCTTGCGCAACCTTGCGCGATCTACCGATTACTGCG
Organism: Cladorhizidae sp. MBARI D1340-BT2; assembly: GCA_028752905.1. Lineage (NCBI taxonomy): Eukaryota > Metazoa > Porifera > Demospongiae > Poecilosclerida > Cladorhizidae > Cladorhizidae sp. MBARI D1340-BT2. The sequence goes on along the minus strand of JAQNBH010000014.1, from coordinate 28,725,783 downwards.
CTAATGAAGGATCCATCGATAGTGCAGCGCGATCTATCGATGGTGCAGATCGGTCGATAGCGCATAACATTAACACTACGTAAGTGCAAAGGAAAATACAAAACAGAGTAATTGAAGTCCCACAAGGTCCACTCCTTTGATGCTAATTGAAGACACTATTTTTTCCTACTACATGCTACATGCCATTTTTTCAGTTATAGCAGTCAACACTGTATGGTCTAGTCTTGCTGCAGTCCCAGACACTGGATAACATATTATACCTGCTTCGGTTCTCCACCTGGAACTCACATAGCTACAGAGCTAATCTCCTGTGTGAATTAATCTCTTTCATGCAATCCAGCCATACCACACAAGTGGAGGCTACAGAGTTACATATCCCCCCCCCCCCCCCAACTCCTTCCTGGGTGGATTAGTCTCTTTCATACGGTCCAGCCATACCAGAGATGTGGTCCATAAAGACAGCGAAGGTCTCCCCACAAGCTCGGAAAGGCACACTTTAATAGCAAGACTTGCTTCTTTTCTAATGTGGAGTAGTTCTGCTCTCTAGGAAGAAACTTCTTGTTGCAGAATGGTATTGGATAATCGTATCTTTCGTTCCCTCTCTGGCTAAGCACTGCCCCCATCAGGTGAACTGCACAGTCGTTCCTTCAGACTTCTTAATACATCCTCACACTCCACTTCACCTGGCTTGACGCTGATTCTTGGGCGAGGTCTGTAAGATGGCAAAACCACTGAGAGGTACAAATCGCGCGCTACTAACTTGAGAATCCCAAGAGAGTCTTGACTTCCTTCTGTTTCCCAGGAAAGTCTCGACTTCCTTCTCTTTCCCAGGAAAGACTTGACTTCCTTCTCTTTCCCAGGAAAGTCTCGACTTCCTTCTCTTTCCCAGGAAAGTCTCAACTTCCTTCTCTTCCCAGGAAAGTCTCGACTTCCTTCTCTTTCCCAGCAAAGTCTCGACTTCCTTAGGAAAGACTCGACTTCCTTCTCCGTTTTCCCAGGAAAGACTTGACTTCCTTCTCCGTTTTCCCAGTGAAATCTCGACATCCTTCTTTGTTTTCTGAAGATTCATTTCATTACTGCTTGCAATCTTTTTGATGGCTCTAGACAACTGTTCCACCCTCACTGTATGACCTAGGTGTACACACTGGCCACACCCCTCTATGACATGTGCCACACCCCTTACAATCTAGGTATGCACAGACTGAGCCACAACCCTCTACAACGTACATTGCCGGCACACACATTTGGTCATGCTGCTCTATGACCTAGGTACACACACTGTGCCACACACCCCTCTATGCCCGTGCTAGGCTGACGTGCAAAGCTCCTTCACTAGTATTTAACTATCTGCTGCTAGGCTGACGTACTTCACTGTATAGCAGTTAACTGGAAGGAAAGGAACATGTACACAATAAGTGGACCCTTTACCTATTATGATGTAGGACACAGACCCTTTACCTATTATGATGTAGACAACAAACACCCTCTACCAATTAAATGAAATTATTATATCCAATATAAAGGGAGCTATAAATGTTTGTGATCTACATGGCTATCTACATAGCTAATCCTATGGGAAACAATGACATAATTTTTTTTTTTAATCATCATGATCATATAATAACACCAACTATAATGATGTATGTAATTTTATCTAAGGTTAAAAAAAGGTGGTGTTGAACCATTACACCCACACCAACATTCAACGTTACACCCACAGCAACATTCAACATTACACCCACACTAATGTTCTACATTACACCCACACCAACATTCTTACACCCACACTAATGTTATACATTACACCTACAGCCAGTGTGATGTTGGTCCAGTGTGTGCCCCCATAGAGCTATTATCAACTAACTTGACAATAGCTCTATGGGGACACACACTGGACCAACACCACACTAGGTTGAGGCAGGTTGAAGTAGGTTGACAATAGCTCTATGGGGACACACACTGGACCAACACCACACTGGGTTGAGACAGGTTGAAGAGGCTGACAATAGCACTATGGGGACACACACTGCATCAATAGCAGTATATTACATGTACCACTTTCTCAGGTAAACATCACATGACAAGGTTGTGCTCTAAAACTGAACGTACCTGCTACTTTGTCGTCTAGAGCCTGCATTAGAGAACCACTTCCTATGACCTTCCTCTACCCACTTTCCCAGAGTCAGTTCCTTAGGTGCTTTCCCTGTCTCCTACAAACAACAACAACAACAACACGAACAGTAAAACAACATCAACAGAGCGATCAACAATGTAAGAACATCAACAACAGGAACAACTTAACAACAACCAACTACAAAGTGTAGCATAAATGGACTTTATTTCTCTCTGCAGTCCCAGAATTGCATACCCAATAATAAGGTTGTATACACAAGCATGCAGTCCTAGAAAATTAGCTGATTTCCACATAACATATTGTGAGCATAATGTATATACATATATACATAAACATGTATATAGATACACATATATATACATATACATGTATATAGATATGCATATATATATATATACACATATACATGTATATAGATACATATATATACATGTATATAGATACATATATATACATGTATATAGATACACACATATATACATGTATATAGATACACACATATACATATATATATACATATATACATATATATATATATATATACATATATATACATATATATGTTAGATACATATATATATACATATATATATATACATGTATATATACATGTAATGTATATAGATACACATATATACACATATATATACACATACTTCACATACTTCAAATATATAATATATACATGCACATATATTCCTGTATCTCATATATCTGAGATAATTTGCCTCGGACTGTTAAGAGTACGAGGCTTGTACTGTCCAGGCTCCACCTATTCTTTGTATACTAGAGCGTGCTACTAACATGGTATGCATAAACCATTGGTACATGTGCATGTGTGTGTGTGGGGGGGGGGGGGGGGGGGGGAGATTGAGCTACTGTAAGCTACGCTAATGCAGAGGTTGGTAAAATTGGTAGAAACTTCGCTGGGGCTTATATACAAAAGCAACAACTTGTAGCTTGAGGGGAAAGTGACGGGATTTAGGAAGAATTACAACCTAATAATATTTAACACAAGTGTGGTGCTGCACCCTGACCTCCTGCAGGGGGTTGAATAATGGTACAACACAAGTGTGGGGCTGCACCCTGACCTCCCGGTGCAGGAGGTTGAATAATGGTACAAAATTCAAGCCCACTGTGTTCTATTTCATATATGCTACGCCCACCTACTCAAACACAGCCATTCCTTACCTCGTGGACCTGCCTCACATATTTCCCATAACAGACCTCGTGCTGCCACCATCCTGCGCCCTGCACCACACACACACAACATACACATGTAGTAGATAATGCACAACCAATACATTCACACCAACACATTCCATATATCTGTCCCATGTACACACATGCACATTTAAATGTGGCCCCTTTTAGTACCAATTAACACTTCCAGTGTGTCTGAATTCTTTGCAGTGGTACCAGACGGGCAGAGCTAAAAGAACCCTGCAAGTCGCCTTCACAGTTCAATCTTGTAGTTTCCCAGACAAATCATTAGGTCTGCTCAGAACTCTGAATGCCGAAAAGACTCCAAATTCCAACCAGTCAAACTTAAAACACAGCTGTGTACATAACATGACTTAGCTAGATTGACTTTATAATCTTGATGCTCCTTACCCATCTGTATTTACAAAAAAAATTACCTCAAGCATTTGTATGTCCTTCATCATTTAAAATCACGTACATAAGTGTGCTGATTCACTACCTCAGGGAAGCATTCAAGCAACACTATAAATATTTTTGGCCACCTTTCAGGATCTAAGAAGTTGCCAATTTTTTTTTTGAGCGGGGGGGGGGGGGGGGTTTGAAGATAGCGGTCTGCCATTTATAAATTAAACGATCAGGTGAATGCTCCATTAAAAATAACTCAATTGTTGGTTGATGGCAGTGGTATATAAGGGCTATGAATGGGTAAGGGTGGACACTGAGCTTGCAACAATGAGCCTGCAACAATGTAGAAACCGTTTACCTATTTTGAACATTTCCTCAAATATCTAAAGCACAGAAGTTAACAGCAATTAGGGAGGTGAGGGTTCTGGGGAGTGAGGGTTCTGTCCTGTCTCCTACAGAGATTGGGGGCGTGGGAATTCTGTCCTGTCTCCTACAGAGATTGGGTGGGAGGGCTGTCTCCTACAGAGATTGGGAAGGTGGAGGTTCTGTCCTGTCTCCTACAGAGATTGGGAAGGTGGAGGTTCTGTCCTGTCTCCTACAGAGATTGGGGGCGTGGGAATTCTGTCCTGTCTCCTACAGATATTGTCTATAACTATATTTATACAGCATGGAAACCCTGCTTCTCTTCTGAGAACATGCTTCTCTTCTGATTCATGCTTCTCTTCTGAGAACATGCTTCTCTTCTGAGAACAGTGAGCTACATGTGTGCTGACTGTGTGGCTAACTGCAATAGCTATAGAGATCATGTTTTTTGTTGTTATATTATTATTATTCTCAACGAAAGTGTCAGTGTCTCCATTGCCTCAGCCTTTAGTGTCAGTGTCTCCATTGCCTCAGCCTTTAGTGTCAGTGTCTCCATTGCCCCAGCCTTTTAGTGCCTCCATTGCCTCAGCCTTTAGTGTCAGTGTGTCTCCACTCTCAGCCTCCTTCCGCACACACATTCTCTTTGTGACCAAACATGCTTGCTGAAACCTTGCCAGAGCTTAACAACAATACCCATAGAACTTCATAACAACTAGTGTCAACATAAACACACAAACACACACACCACTACCACACACAGACGGGGAGGGGAGGGGGGGGGGACATACGCCTTTCAAACACGTGTTTCCATTGAGAAAGGAGCGGATGAAGTTCTCATCAAGAAAACCAGCATCAGCTACGGAACTTGAAGAGGTCTTAGTCTTCTTCGCATCCCTCTCCTCCCCTTCCACTTCCTTCTCCCCTTCTTCTTTCCTCCTTGCCATATCCTTAGTAAAGGACGGAGGTCTGGAGAGCTGCCCTTTATTGATGATGCTGGCCATGCTGATCTCGTGTTCCAGTTGAGACCTTGGCTTACTAAACAACAACAGAAACAGCACGGCCATGATAGTGTCAACCTCAACAACAACAGCATAGACATGGTCATGATAATGTCAACATCAACAACAGAAACAACAAGCAGATGCCAAAACTTTTGCAACATCACACGACAAAACACACACAGTCTAACCAACATGTATATAGTAGCATGCAGTGCACACAACCTTAACACACACACACGCTCACTTACACACACATGCTCTCTCTCACACCCCACACCAGACACACACACACGCTCACTTACACACACACACACGCTCTCTCTCACACCCCCACACCAGTAGTATTAAGCTTTCAAAGCATGTTCTGCACATCAGAAACAGTTACTTGACACAACTAAACATTTGGGTTAATTGACTTCAACCCCTAGTCCTTAGCAGTCATGATTTAGTTCCCAGGCCATAGCAGTCATGCAATTAGTCCCTGGTAACTATGCACATTAGTTCTTAACCCCTAGCAACCATGCACATAGTCCCTAGCAACCATGATCCCTAGCTTGGTGTTTAGCAACATCAGTGTGCATAATCCCTAGCAACTATTCTCATAGACCCTAGTCTCTAATAACTATGCACATAGACCCTAATAGTCCCTAGTCCCTAGCAACCATAGTCTCTATTCCCTAAGTAGTCCCTCATTGTTAGCAACCATAAACATAGTATCTGGAAATGGACATGTCCTTTACAACCACCTGGTATGAAACAACTTCATGCCATGCATTCCTTAGAGAAACGTACGTTGGGTTGCCCTCTTTGGAATAGCACTGTACAGTGTGGATAGGATTCTCTTTCAGCCTAAAACAACCACACAAAGTAATCACATGACACTTGTTATTCACATTCATTGTCCCTGTGAAAGACGTTTACAAACTTCTTCCAACTATTAAGGTTTGCCTATATGAGTATTGGCTGAGCGTATTCCCATGTCGAGGAGTAGCTGAGCGTAATCCCACGTCAAGGAACAACTGAGCATATTCCCACATCAAGGAATAGCTGAGCGTATTCCCACGTCAAGGAATAACTGAGCATATTCCCATGTCAAGGAATAGCTGAGCGTATTCCCATGTCAAGGAATAGCTGAGCCTATTCCCATGTCAAGGAGAATAGCTGAGCCTATTCCCATGTCAAGGAATAGCTGAGCGTATTCCCATGTCAAGGAATAGCTGAGCATATTCCCATGTCAAGGAATAGCTGAGCATATTCCCATGTCAAGGAATAACTGAGCATATTCCCACGTCTGAGTGTATTCCCACGTCAAGGAATAGCTGAGCATATTCCCATGTCAAGGAATAACTGAGCATATTCCCATGTCAAGGAATAGCTGAGCATATTCCCATGTCAAGAAATAGCTTAGTGTGTTCCCATGTCAAGGAATAACTGAGCATATTCCCATGTCAAGGAATAGCTGAGCGTATTCCCATGTCAAGAAGCTGAGCCTATTCCCATGTCAAGGAATAGCTGAGCGTATTCCCACGTCAAGGAATAGCTGAGCATATTCCCATGTCAAGGAATAACTGAGCATATTCCCATGTCAAGGAATAGCTGAGTGTATTCCCATGTCAAGGAATAACTGAGCATATTCCCATGTCAAGGAGTATTCCCACGTCAAGGAATAACTGAGCATATTCCCATGTCAAGGAATAACTGAGCGTATTCCCATGTCAAGGAATAACTGAGCATATTCCCATGTCAAGGAATAGCTGAGTGTATTCCCATGTCAAGGAATAACTGAGCATATTCCCATGTCAAGGAATAACTGAGCATATTCCCATGTCAAGGAATAACTGAGCATATTCCCATATCAAGGAATAGCGGAGCATATTCCCATGTCAAGGCATATTCCCACGTCAAGGAATAGATGAGTGTATTCCCACGTCAAGGAATAACTGAGCATATTCCCATGTCAAGGAATAGCTGAGTGTATTCCCATGTCAAGGAATAGCTGAGCATATTCCCATGTCAAGGAATAGCTGAGCATATTCCCATGTCAAGGAATAGCTGAGCATATTCCTATGTCAAGGAATAGCTGAGCATATTCCCATGTCAAGGAATAGCTGAGCATATTCCCATGTCAAGGAATAGCTGAGTGTATTAACATGTCAAGGAATAACTGAGCATATTCCCACGTCAAGGAATAGCTGAGCGTATTCCCATGTCAAGGAATAATTGAGCATATTCCCATGTCAAGGAATAGCTGAGCGTATTCCCATGTCAAGGAATAGCTGAGCATATTCCCATGTCCAGGAATAATATTCCCATGTCCAGGAATAGCTGAGCATATTCCCATGTCCAGGAATAGCTGAGCATATTCACATAGGAATAGCTGAGCATATTCCCACATCAAGGAATAGCTGAGCGTATTCCCATGTCAAGGAATAGCTGAGCATATTCCCATGTCAAGGAATAGCTGAGCATATTCTCATGTCCAGGAATAGCTGAGCATATTCCCACATCAAGGAATAGCTGAGCGTATTCCCATGTCAAGGAATAGCCGAGCATATTCCCATGTCAAGGAATAGCTGAGCCGGGGCTAGGGCTAGGGCTAGGGTATATTCCCATGTCAAGGAATAGCTAAGCGTATTCCCATGTCAAGGAATAGGTGAGCATATTCCCATGTCAAGGAATAGCTGAGCATATTCCCATGTCAAGGAATAACTGAGCGTATTCCCACGTCTGAGTGTATTCCCACGTCAAGGAATAGCTGAGCATATTCCCATGTCAAGGAATAACTGAGCATATTCCCATGTCAAGGAATAGCTGAGCATATTCCCATGTCAAGAAATAGCTTAGTGTATTCCCATGTCAAGGAATAATTGAGCATATTCCCATGTCCAGGAATAGCTGAGCATATTCCCATGTCAAGAAGCTGAGCGTATTCCCACATCAAGGAATAACTGAGCATATTCCCATGTCAAGGAATAGCTGAGCATATTCCCATGTCCAGGAATAGCTGAGCATATTCCCATGTCAAGGAATAGCTGAGCATATTCCCACATCAAGGAATAGCTGAGCGTATTCCAATGTCAAGGAATAGCTGAGCGTATTCCCATGTCAAGGAATAGCTGAGCATATTCCCATGTCCAGGAATAGCTGAGCATATTCCCATGTCAAGGATTAACTGAGCGTATTCCCATGTCAAGGAATAACTGAGCATATTCCCATGTCAAGGAATAGCTGAGCATATTCCCATGTCCAGGAATAGCTATATTCCCATGTCAAGGAATAACTGAGCATATTCCCATGTCCAGGAATAGCTGAGCATATTCCCATGTCCAGGAATAGCTGAGCATATTCCCATGTCCAGGAATAGCTGAGCATATTCCCATGTCAAGGAATAGCTGAGCATATTCCCACATCAAGGAATAGCTGAGCATATTCCCACGTCAAGGAATAGCTGAGCGTATTCCCACGTCAAGGAATAGCTGAGCATATTCCCATGTCAAGGAATAGCTGAGCATATTCCCATGTCAAGGAATAGCTGAGCGTATTCCCATGTCAAGGAATAGCTGAGCATATTCCCATGTCAAGGAATAGCTGGCTGAGCATATTCCCACATCAAGGAATAGCAGAGCGTATTCCCATGTCAAGGAATAGCTGAGCATATTCCCATGTCAAGGAATAGCTGAGCATATTCCCATGTCAAGGAATAGCTGAGCATATTCCCATGTCAAGGAATAGCTGAGTGTATTCCCATGCCAAGGAATAGCTGAGCATATTCCCATGTCAAGGAATAGCTGAGCGTATTCCCATGTCAAGGAATAGCTGAGCATATTCCCATGTCAAGGAATAACTGAGCGTATTCCCATGTCAAGGAATAGCTGAGCATATTCCCATGTCAAGGAATAACTGAGCATATTCCCACATCAAGGAATAACTGAGCATATTCCCATGTCAAGGAATAGCTGAGTGTATTCCCATGTCAAGGAATAGCTGAGCATATTCCCATGTCAAGGAATAGCTGAGCCTATTCCCATGTCAAGGAATAGCTGTGGCTATGTAGGTGCTGACAGCCATGAGTATGTTAATAAATATGCAGGTCAACTACATGGAGAGGGAGGGAGTAATTAGAAGGCTAGGGAAATCGCCACCAAATAAGTGTGTTTGCTTATTATTTTTACACAACAATAATTATGGATCAGCACTGGCACAGGTGTGAGTTCTATCAGAATTAATTGCAATAAATGGCATTTAGTGACATATTACATGTTGTGGCATTTAGTGACATTACATGTTGTGGCATTTAGTGACATTACATGTTGTGGCATTTAGTGACATTACATGTTGTGGCATTTAGTGACATTACATGTGGCATTTAGTGACATTACATGTGGCATTTAGTGACATATTACATGTGGCATTTAGTGACATTACATGTTTGGCATTTAGTGACATTACATGTGACATTTAGTGACATTACATGTTGTGGCATTTAGTGACATATTACATGTGGCATTTAGTGACATTACATGTGGCATTTAGTGACATTACATGTGGCATTTAGTGACATATTACATGTGGCATTTAGTGACATTACATGTTGTGGCATTTAGTGACATTACATGTTGTGGCATTTAGTGACATTACATGTGACATTTAGTGACATTACATGTGACATTTAGTGACATTACATGTTGTGGCATTTAGTGACATATTACATGTTGTGGCATTTAGTGACATTACATGTGGCATTTAGTGACATTACATGTGGCATTTAGTGACATTACATGTTGTGGCATTTAGTGACATTACATGTGGCATTTAGTGACATTACATGTTGTGGCATTTAGTGACATTACATGTGGCATTTAGTGACATTACATGTGGCATTTAGTGACATTACATGTTGTGGCATTTAGTGACATATTACATGTTGTGGCATTTAGTGACATTACATGTGGCATTTAGTGACAACATGTTGTGGCATTTAGTGACATATTACATGTTGTGGCATTTAGTGACATTACATGTGGCATTTAGACATTACAACATTACATGTGGCATTTAGTGACATTACATGTTGTGGCATTTAGTGACATTACATGTGGCATTTAGTGACATTACATGTTGTGGCATTTAGTGACATATTACATGTTGTGGCATTTAGTGACATTACATGTTGTGGCATTTAGTGACATTACATGTGGCATTTAGTGACATATTACATGTTGTGGCATTTAGTGACATATTACATGTTGTGGCATTTAGTGACATTACATGTTGTGGCATTTAGTGACATTACATGTTGTGGCATTTAGTGACATATTACATGTTGTGGCATTTAGTGACATGATGTTAAAACTTTCAATTCTGTTCGCCCATTCTCAGAGTACAAATCAGAATAGAGGCTTGGTTTTGTGCATTAAGATTTAAACCCTTCGAGAATCTCAGCGCCTAAGGTTATGTCTATGCACACACACTGTCTCTCTGGCATTGAGCATGCAAATAGTCTTCCTACTGCCTCACCTGTAAGCCTTGTTCTGACAAAGATTGACAAGAGCCACCACGGCTTCGTATTTACAAGTGGTGACTTCCTCAATATTCAAAAGCTACAGGGGAGAGGAAGAAGGAAAGGGGAGGGAGGAGAGAGGAGGGAGAGGGACGAGGAGAGGAAGAGAACTAAGCATTTATTAGGGAATTTATAGACTCCACATGGTTTATATTAGAGCACTTTCATGGGTACAAGTTGTACTCATGAATAATTCAAGTCATCATACACCATCTCATGAATATAATCGCCTACAGCTTTGCACATGAATAATTCAGGCATCATACACCAGCTCATGAATATAATCGCCTACAGCTTTGCTCATGAATAATTCAAGTCATCATACACCATCTCATGAATATAATCGCCTACAGCTTTGCTCATGAATAATTCAAGTCATCATACACCATCTCATGAATATTATCACCTACAGCTTTGCTCATGAATAATTCAAGTTATCATACACCACCTCATGAATATAATCGCCTACAGCTTTGCTCATGAATAATTCAAGTCATCATACACCGTCTCATGAATATAATCGCCTACAGCTTTGCTCATGAATAATTCAAGTCATCATACACCATCTCATGAATATAATCACCTACAGCTTTGCTCATGAATAATTCAAGTCATCATACACCATCTCAAGAATATAATCGCCTACAGCTTTGCTCATGAATAATTCAAGTCATCATACACCATCTCATGAATATAATCGCCTACAGCTTTGCTCATGAATAATTCAAGTCATCATACAGCACCTCATGAATATAATCGCCTACAGCTTTGCTCTCATGAATAATTCAAGTCATCATACACCATCTCATGAATATAATCGCCTACAGCTTTGCTCATGAATAATTCAAGTCATCATACACCGTCTCATGAATATAATCGCCTACAAGCTTTGCTCATGAATAATTCAAGTCATCATATACCATCTCAAGAATATAATCGCCTACAGCTTTGCTCATGAATAATTCAAGTCATCATGTACCATCTCAAGAATATAATCGCCTACAGCTTTGCTCATGAATAATTCAAGTCATCATACACCATCTCATGAATATAATCAACTACAGCTTTGCTCATGAATAATTCAAGTCATCATACACCATCTCAAGAATATAATCGCCTACAGCTTTGCTCATGAATAATTCAAGTCATCATACACCATCTCATGAATATAATCGCCTACAGCTTTGCTCATGAATAATTCAAGTCATCATACAGCACCTCATGAATATAATCGCCTACAGCTTTGCTCATGAATAATTCAAGTCATCATACACCCTCTCATGAATATAATCGCCTACAGCTTTGCTCATGAATAATTCAAGTCATCATACACCATCTCTTGAATATAATCACCTACAGCTTTGCTCATGAATAATTCAAGTCATCATACACCATCTCATGAATATAATCGCCTACAGCTTTGTTCATGAATAATTCAAGTCATCATAGAACACCATCTCATGAATATAATCGCATACAGCTTTGCTCATTAATAATTCAAGTCATCATACACCATCTCATGAATATAATCGTGTACAGCTTTGCTCATGAATAATCATACACCATCTCATGAATATAATCGCCTACAGCTTTGCTCATGAATAATCCAAGTCATCATACACCATCTCATGAATATAATCACCTACACTTTGCTCATGAATAATTCAAGTCATCATACACCATCTCAAGAATATAATCGCCTACAGCTTTGCTCATGAATAATTCAAGTCATCATACACCATCTCATGAATATATTCGCCTACAGCTTTGCTCATGAATAATTCAAGTCATCTCATGAATATAATCACATACAGCTTACAGCTTTGCTCATGAATAATTCAAGTCATCATACACCATCTCATGAATATAATCACCTACAGCTTTGCTCATGAATAATTCAAGTCATCATACACCATCTCATGAATATAATCACCTACAGCTTTGCTCATGAATAATTCATCATACACCATCTCATGAATATAATCGCATACAGCTTTGCTCATGAATAATTCAAGTCATACACCATCTCATGAATATAATCGCCTACACCTTTGCCCATGAATAATTTCTGCACCAAAGGGTGTGTCCTGTTGCTAAGCAACCAATTATAGTTCATGAGAGGTAAACTCCATTTGTCTGTGTAGTGCGAGTCACAGTTCGGAGCCAACGCCATCACTAACTCACTGTTCCAGTTAAATGTGCGTTCAAATCGCAGATGTAGTAGATCTTGACAGACCGGGGAATGTTGTTCTTGAGATCACATGGCGTACCATCTCCCATCTCCACTATATAATAAGGATAGTCCTCGCCATTAAAATAAACTGTGGGCACCTGTATATGCAAAAGAGAGATATTAAGCCAGTGTAAGTAAACACGTATTATATATATACCGAATTTGGCTTATTTTCAATGTTGAAATATTTTCGGATAGTTCCCGTTATCCGGGGAAAACCCCCCACTTAAATATTAAAATTGCAACGGAAAAAAATTCAATTAATCGTGTGTGATCTTGAGGGCTATCTTCTTAGGGAGCCTGCTGATGTCTCTTCAAGTGTTTGAAGCCAAGAGGGAATGGACTCGCTGAACCTAAAGGATCCTCATCAGACTCGACCCGATCGCTATAGCTAACAGAGAAGTTGAAAAGGTCATGAGGTGAAAATAGGGAAAGCAGTGAGGTCAGTCAAGTCTCGCGAGCCAGCTGGTGAGAGGGTGTGGCTCGCGAGACTAAGCTAGCTCTACTTCTGAAATATTTCTGTAGTTACATGGCATTTTTTGGACGACAACAAAATAAAAAAAAGTATGAATTTTTTTCCTTGAAACTTTCATAAGTTCTAATTACGATAGAGAGATAGACATCTATCTCCCTATCCACCCACAGAGAGACAGCAGGTCTGGCTAACTTACCACACTCTGGGCACACTCTGGGCAACTGTAGTAATTAATATGGAATTGAAATATTCTGGGCAATTATAATAATTAATAGGAAACTGAAGCATTCTGGGCAATTAAAATAACCCACAATGAAACTGATCATAAAGAAGGGAGACCCACCATGCTACAGAGATAAGCAAGACACTCCCAGGGCTCTAGCTGCCTCCATTAAGAACTGAGTTCCACACCACATGGATGCAGTGGTACCAATTATTATACCATTACCTCTTCATCATTTTCCTGTTCCTCAATGGAGTCGGTAGATTCAGGTCCAGATGCCTCCAGTTTGGAACCAGGCTCGGCTGAATCCGAATCTCCAAGATCAGTTTTGTCTTGGCCCGCTTTTGATAATCCTAGTACGTATTCACCGAGAGCATCCTACAAGTACATTCAGCAAAACATGTGGGCTACTTCTTCACTTGTCATTAGTTTTATATTGCCACGGTAACAGCATCAATACCGTTCAGCCTGTGCTAGATTAGGGCTTCAGCCTGAACCCCACCCTCCACCATGCATGGCTGCAATACAGGCTTCTTCCTACTGTGGTTTATATCTCATATTCATGATCACATAATGCTGTGATAATGTTTGTACACAAAATCACATATTTGGACACATGACCTGCATTAGTTTGTTTCAGGATAATTATCTCATAATCATAATGTTCAATCACTTGCACCACATTATTTATCTTCTATCTTCTATTTGTAATAACATGTTCTGTCACATGACTTGATATAATCTACAGGAGCTGGAATTTGCCACGTCCCCTTCCTACATATGAACCACAACCATGTATACGTCACATGTAGCCCAATTAGCCTTAAATGAACAGGGGTGAAGTGAGGTGGGGGATAAGATCATTTATGGCTACCAACCCTGACCCTTCGCTTAAGTGATCCTAGCAACCGAATAAGCCAGAGCATCTAGTTAAAGCAACCACCAGTTTATAGCTGGGGCATTTCCTCATGGAAGACCAGTAGGGGCTATAGCAACCATCAGTTTATACTGGCATTCCTTCATGGCAAGTTGGGAAGGCAAACACCAGTAAGAACAAAAGCAAATACAAAATTTGGTTCCAATGGCTTATGCATTCACCAGTACAGGGTATTCCAGCCAGGGATGGGGAATGCAGAATCAATATTTCCCTCACACCACCATCCTCGGACACAGACATGTATTAGAGCAGGGGTCATCCATAATTCACCCCCCAGATCAGTTGCAATATAATAAGTGTAACAATCTTTACTTGCAGAGCCAATAACAGACCAAAAAAGTGCATTTACAATGACATTCACATGACTGACTCTGAGTGCTGTTAAAAATGGTATTGCTGCATTTGGGTTGGTATTAATAATTAGTAGTTCCGACTGTTACTTGACTGGAATTGTCTCACTAACACGCTAAGTTCTTGCATCCCCTCCAGCAGTCCATCACCGATGCTGGCACAGGTGCCTTGCACGTGCCACTTCCTCCCTTGTATTTTAGACAAGCCGAGACTGTTGGCAACTTCAGAAGGCGTGGCTGCTTGCGGGAGGTCTTGCTTGTTCGCCAGCACAACCAAGGGAACCCCACTCATCTCATCGGAGCCCAAAATCCAGTCCAACTCATTCTTGGCTTCTGCAAATCTCGTGCGGTCGGCCGAGTCTACGACATAAACAAGGCCTTCGCAGATTGCAAAATATTGCTTCCAAATGGGACGGAGTTTGTCTTGTCCTCCCACATCCCACACTGTGAAACTGATGTTCTTCCCCAGCTGAACAGTCTCCACACTAAACCCAATAGTGGGGATAGTAGTACCTAGCTCATTCAGCTTGTACTTGTAGAGCACTGTGGTCTTTCCTGCATTGTCTAAACCCAGCATCAGCAACTTGGCGCGTCTCTCTGAGAAGCTATCCAGAATGTCTCTCATGGTTTGCTTCATTGCTGATAGAAAGTTCCCCATTCCTGAAGTGAAGTTTTTGGTGTGCCGTTTGATTTCTCCTTGCTGCGTCTTTCTATATTTCTGCTTGGCTATGAAAGACCTGGCTTATAGCTATCCCAGGAAGCACACAAAACACATCATTGTCATTTGATGCCAGTAATGGCCACGGAGCAAAATCATTTTCATAACTATCATACGCAACTCCAAACGATCCTTACCTATTGCGGATACTATCATAAGCAAACTCCAAACGATCCTTACCGATTGTGGATACTATCATACGCAAACTCAAAACGATCCTTACCTATTTTGGATCCCGCGACGATTTTTATGCCCAGGGGTCTAACACACACGTCACTACACATCAGAATCAAATAATCACTTCTTTCTGAAGCAGCCTTGAGCCAAGACATATCAAAACTGAGGTCTCCTAGGCTATGAGGCTGGGGCATCAAGTTAGTTAACCACCCTTCAGTTGTAGAACATCATCATCAAACCTTACAACAAAATGCATCTGTTTTCTGTGAACATGCCCTGAGATGACTTTTCTGGCACTATTAGAACATCCCTACATCCCTGACGACTACTCTGTGAAGTTTGCCAGTAAGTGTTGGGAGAGGACTGGTTCTACAACCAGTTACTGGGGAGACGTTTACAAATAGATCTTCTAACAGAGCTCATCTTGATGGCACTCAACTCTTTGGACAAAATGCGTTCTTTGGTTTTGAAGTAAGAACTCTTATGCGTACCCCTATTCCAAACCTCACTTAGCTTGGCCCAGTGAGAAGGGAATATAATAGATAATAGGGAAGTACATAAAACATGGCTCATCCCCCCCCCTCCCTTCCTTGTTTTATCTTCTCTCCGTCATCTCTTTGTCAGATAGCCTGGTATCTACTGGTATATAAATACTTGCATCACTCATAGCAGACTAAAGACGTCTGTATTTCCGTGTCTCAGAGGCTCAGGGTATTCCTCTCTATATCCAACACCAATGAATTCCACCAACACATCGAGGGTGGGGTCTCTTGTGAAGGAGAAAATAATGAATAGCTCCTGTATTAATATAAATTTTGAAAAGGGTGAAGGGCCTTCCCTTTGGCATGTGTGAATATATACGACTGGTTCATGCGACTAGGCTGAGGAATTTTCAGCACGATTATTATCCTCTCACTATCCTCAGCCTTGTCTAGATGTATCATCCATTTTGTTCCATAATTCACCCCCCCCCCCCCCCCCCAGAACAGGTGCAATATAAAGTGTAGCATGCAGAGCCAAGACCAAAAAAGTGCATTTACAATGAAATTCACTTGACTGACTTAGTGCTGTTAATATTTTGGTTGGTATTAATAATTAGTGGTTCCGACTGTTACTTGACTGGAATTGTCTCACTAACACGCTAAGTTCTTGCATCCCCTCCAGCAGCCCATCGCCAATTCTGGCACAGGTGCCTTGCACGTGACACTTCCTCCCTTGTATTTTAGACAAGCCGAGACTATTGGCAACTTCAGAAGGCGTGGCTGCTTGCGGGAGGTCTTGCTTGTTCGCCAGCAGAACCAACGGAACTCCACTCATCTCATCCGAGCCCAAAATCCAGTCCAACTCATTCCTGGCTTCTGCAAATCTCATGCGGTCGGCCGAGTCCACGACATAAACAAGGCCTTCACATCCCGCAAAAGAGTGCTTCCACAAGGGACGGATTTTGTGTTGTCCACCAACGTCCCATACCGTGAAACTGACGTTCCTCCCCAGCTGAACAGTCTCCACATTGAACCCAATGGTAGGAATAGTAGGGACAAGCTCATCCAGCTTGTACTTGTAGAGGACTGTGGTCTTTCCTGCATTGTCTATTCCCAGCATCAGTATCTTGGCATGTCTCTCTGAGAAGCGATCTAAAATGTCCTTCAGGGTTTGCTTCATTGCTGCTAGAAAATTCCCCATCTTTGGGTTTTGTTGTTGCTAGATTTCTCCTTACTGCGTCCTTCGGTATCGTTAGATTTCTCCTTACTGCGCCCTTCGGTATTTCAGCTTGACTGCCAACCTGATAGAGTTACGGCGTCTTATATCTATCCCAGGAAGCACAACAAGAGCCATACCAGCAATGGGAAAAACCTGGCTAGAACTTACTACGGAGTTCTCAGCACGTGGCATTTCTAAGCCACGGCGACTTATATCTATCCCAGGAAGCACAAAGCCGTGAGAACAGAGGGAAAAACCTGGAGTTCTCAGCACGTGGCACTTCGAATTCTGGGAATTCACTACGCGGCTGTAAACGATGTTTACCTTTTTTGGACTAGTAGTCTACAAAGGCAAGTTGATTATTAACAAGGTCATTGCAACTTTTTTGTCACTATAGGGATTCGCTCTAATATACATTATGTCCCTAGCAGTGACGCAGTTTTTTCAGCCTTGAACAAACAACCAAAAAATGGTGGCACATGGCTATACAACAACTACTGTTACAACCAACTCCCAACAGATTGGGAGTTTATTGATGCCGGAGTTTGAGTCTATCATTGATCCCATTGTATTTTCCCTGTGTTCTGGTGACATCCTACTTCAGAGGCTGGCGATTTGTTTCTCAGAACGATGGCTTATTACTTAGCTCTGTTTTTGTTGCTGTTTGTTTGTTGTTTAGCTATCAATCCTTGCCAAGACCATTGCTGTCTTTGTTGACATTGGAACCTTGTTGTCCAAGGGTACAATGTGTCATTACTGCTTTTGTTCTCTTCGAAGTAGTGGTATAACACATCCATATCTTGAAAATCACAGGTCTCAAAATTGAAGTCTCCTATGAAGCTGGGGCATCAAGTTAGATATCCACCCTTACCCACCCTTCAATTGCAGGATATAGCCTTGCTGCACTCCTCAAACCTTACAACAAAAGTGCATCCGTAGCAAACTAGGTTGAACATGCCTTGACCTGCTTACTAATGAGAGGACTTCCTGTTAATTTGGCATATGAAATCTGTACCATCCTGGGGATTAGTCTGTGAAGTTTGCCAGTGAGTGTTGGAAGAGGACCGGTCCTACACAACCGGTTACTGGGGAGAAGTTACAAATAGATCTGCTAAGAGAGAAGACTGGCTCTTCTTGATGGCAATCAAAGCTCTTGGACAAATTTCATTCTTTGGTTTTGGTGTTAGAACTCTTGTGAGCGCTCCAAACCTGCCTTGGCTTGGCCCAGTGAGAAGGGAAAAATTAGAATAATTATAATAAGAGGACAGGGAATTACATAGAACATGGCTCATTTCTACCTCCTTGTTTGGTTTTCTCTTTGTCAGATAGCATGGTATCTACTGGTATATAAATACTTGCATCAATGATACGACCAAAGAAGTCGGCATTTCCGTGCCTTAGGGGCTCCAGGTATTCTTCTCTATACCCAACACCACCAACAAATTCCAGATCTGGCACATTTAGGGGTTGGGTATCATGTGAAGATTAAGAGAGATAGAACGAATGAATAGCTCCTGTATTAAAAGTATACGATAAAATTTTTTTAAAGGGTGAAGGGCCTCAGCTTTGGCATGTGTAAACATACGACCGACTAGGCTCCTCAGCTTTGGCATGTGTAAACAATTGGCATGTGTAAACAATCGACCGACTAGGCTAAGGAATGCAGCACAAACTCTTCCCAATCATCGGCATTCTGCCCTCATCTAGATGCACATTAGAGCAGGAGGTCATCATTTTGTTCCATAATTCACCACAGCTCAGGTGCAATATAAAAAGTATATATATATAGCAAATCTTGACTTGCAGAGCCAACAACACAACAGATGATTAAAAAGTGTATTTACAATGACATTCACATGACTGACTTAGTGCTGTTAAAAATGGTATTGCTGCATTTGGGTTGGTATTAATAATTAGTAGTTCCGACTACTTGACTGGAATTGTCTCACTAACACGCTAAGTTCTTGCATCCCCTCCAGCAGCCCATCGCCGATGTTGGCACAGGTGCCTTGCACGTGCCACTTCCTCCCTCGTATTTTAGACAAGCCAAGACTGTTGGCAACTTCAGAAGGCGTGGCTGCTTGTGGGAGGTCTTGCTTGTTCGCCAGCACAACCAAGGGAACCCCACTCATCTCATCGGAGCCCAAAATCCAGTCCAACTCATTCCTGGCTTCTGCAAATCTCGTGCGGTCGGCCGAGTCTACGACATAAACAAGGCCTTCACATCCTGTAAAATAGTGCTTCCACAAGGGACGGATTTTGTGTTGTCCACCCACATCCCACACTGTGAAACTGATGTTCTTCCCAAGGTGAACAGTCTCCACATTGAACCCAATGGTAATAGTATTGACAAGCTCATTCAGCTTGTACTTGTAGAGGAGTGTAGTCTTTCCTGCATTATCTATACCCAGCATCAGTATCTTGGCATGTCTCTCTGAGAAGCTATCCAGAATGCCTTTCAGGGTTTGCTTCATTGCTGATAGAAAGTTCCCCATCTTTGGAATGAAGTTTGTATTTATTATTAAATTTCTCCTTGCTGCGTCCTTCTGTATTTCTGCTTGGCTGTGAAAGACTTGAAAGAACCGCGGCGTCTTAGAGCTATCCCAGGAAGCATACAAAAAACATCATGGGCCATTCCAACAGTGGACAAACTTACTACGATATTGTTGGGTACGTGGCACTTAACAGCGCACGCATTACGTAACTAATTCATTGGACATCAGGGCAATCCACCAGCGAAACAACGCGGCACTTGTATAGGCCCCTGTGGCGGCTCTTTGGATGAACCCGCTCCTACCCGAGCTCCCGATCTAGATGGGATCAGCTGACTTTATTCTGAACTCTTTTCATCTATCATGGAAAGAACGGGGGGGAGAAGGAAAAAAGAAGGAATTTTTTTACGCTCGCTAAGATTATAAAACGATCCTTACCTATTTTCGATCTTGTACATGGGCCACTTTTTTTCTGAAACAGTTTTTGCAGCCTTGGAGGTAAATATCAGAGGATCAAAATTGAAGTCTCCTATGAGACTGGGGAATTAGTATAGGATAGCCTATTCAAAAGAGTGGGTTATGCGCCTATGTAACCTCCGAGTTTGCGGTACCATGAGGCGAAGCTGAGGGATGTAACCGCAAATGAGTAGGTCACACTGGCGCATAACCCGTGAGTGCTATCTTACTTATACTACATTGCGCATGCGCTAAACTACATCCGGTTAAAAGTGTAGGTTATGCGACTATGTAACCTATAGTTATTAACCAATCAAATTAGCCACAGATCATGTGATGTAGTATAATGTTGGTTATCCACCCTTCAATTGGAGGGCCTGCTGCATCATCAAACCACAACTCGATCATGTCAATTTCATGGAATAGACCCACGTAAATCTTCGGCGGCGTTTTATTTTAGTTTTGCAGTGAAATTATCCCTTAATTAAGGGTCCCTTAATTATCCCTTAATTATCCCTTGTTCCTTCATCACTATACATTATACATGTAAACAATAACTAGACAGGGTAACAAATATTTTTGAAAGCTATATACCCTAGACATTTTGCATTGACACTCAACCACATAAATTAGCTTGGGAGTTGGTGCTGGTACACCTTTCATTCATTCCAACTTTTGTTGACTAATAGCTTCCTATGTTTTCTGTGTGTACGTACACCTGTTACTGGATCCTTGAAAAACAAGAAGTGATGCACTGTATGGTGTGCTGTGATCTCCCGGCACTGTGGTGTATGCTCTCCACTGGTCGCTCCACACCTCACTCCCTGACCTCACATAATGTTGCATTATTGGCAGCAAGGTTGCAGCATCCCTCCTGGCCACCTCTTCCCTACCAAGAGCAGGTGTGTAGGAAGTATCTAGCAACCCCAAAACCCAATCGGAGCCTGAGGGGCATGTCCACGATGATGCTATTCTGAAAAGGAAATTTTAAAAAACCAATTAAGAACGAACGAGCTCATGAAATCTGATACGTAAAAAAAAACAGGACAACCACCTTTGGCTTGGCTGAAGCACGACTCGTCGATCTGGACAACCTGAGGATGCGCACAGGAGTAGCACCTCCTTACATGAGGTCGTCATGGTTGAGAAGTCTCCAACCACAGATCTCCCTAATTGCAAATGACTTCAGCCTCCTGTGCTGCCTGAGTGTGAGTATCTACGGCTCCACCCCAATACATGAGCACTATGAATTTTTTAGGGGGATTTTCTTACTCTGAGGACAAAAAAATAGCCTTCCCTCAAGAAGACTGATTTTCTGCAAACACCGCCACCTAATGAAGCATTGATTATGCATAGATGACCAGATATCTATACATATGCATATTATATAGTACACATTATTAGTCATATTTTACCTGTATACTGGTCCTTAATGACTCCATGTTTCTGCTTATTCATGGCAGGGCAAACTTTTTTGTGGTATGACAACAGGCCCTTCTGTTGTAGAAAAGTAATTGTATCTTCTGGACTTGACAGCACAGCTCCCAGCTACAAGATTCTGAATGCCATCACTGAAGTAGATACTCAAGTTAAATCTACTCAGACGAACTAAAGCCTAGCCCAACTAGCTAGCTTGAGCTATATGTAACAGTTCATTATGAATTATACACTGTAACTTTAGAGAAGTTTGATACTGTGATGATGTACGCTGGTTAAAATAAAAAATTAATAAGTAAAACATGCGAAGGTATACGTGGGCCCGGTCTCTGAAATTGACATGATCCTACAAGTGCACCTGTAGCAAACTTTTGGGGTTGAACATGCCCCAAGCTTATTATGAACGAGAGGATTGCACATTAAATTAGCACCAGTTAGCAGGGTCCTGCTAAAGAATAATAAGAGGATAGGAAAGTGAATAGAACATGGCTCATTTTCACCTCCTTGTTTTGTTTTCTCTTCGTCAGATAGAATGGTATCTACTGGTATAAAAAATACTTGCATCACTCATAGCAGACTAAAGAAGTCGGTATTTCCGTGCCTCAGAGACTCTGGTCTCTATATCCAACACCA
The DNA here is from genome assembly GCA_028752905.1 of Cladorhizidae sp. MBARI D1340-BT2. NCBI lineage: Eukaryota > Metazoa > Porifera > Demospongiae > Poecilosclerida > Cladorhizidae > Cladorhizidae sp. MBARI D1340-BT2. Next base: position 28,703,285 of record JAQNBH010000014.1, on the reverse strand, counting down.
CTAACGAATTCCACCAACACACCAGCGCATTGAGGGTGGGGTCTCTTGTGAAGGAGAAAATAATGAATAGCTCCTGTATTAAAAGTATAGGATATAAATTTTGAAAAGGGTGAAGGACCTTCTCTTTGGCATGCTGTCTTTGGCATGCGTGAATATATGACTGGTTCGTGCGACTAGGCTGAGGAATGCAGCACTAATACTTTCCTCTCCACCACCATCAGTTATCTGCCCTCACCTAGATGTACACTACAGCAGGAGGCCATCCCCCTAGATCAGGTGCAATATAATAAGTGTAACAATCTTTATTTGCAGAGCCAATAACAGATGGACAGAAAAAGTGCATTTACAATGACATTCACATGACTGACTTAGTGCTGTTAAAAATGGTATTGCTGCATTTGGGTTGGTATTAATAATTAGTAGTTCCGACTGTTACTTGACTGGAATTGTCTCACTAACACGCTAAGTTCTTGCATCCCCTCCAGCAGCCCATCGCCGATGCTGGCACAGGTGCCTTGCACGTGCCACTTCCTCTCTCGTATTTTAGACAAGCCGAGACTGTTGGCAACTTCAGAAGGCGTGGCTGCTTGCGGGAGGTCTTGCTTGTTCGCCAGCACAACCAACGGAACTCCACTCATCTCATCCGAGCCCAAAATCCAGTCCAACTCATTCCTGGCTTCTGAAAATCTCGTCGGCCGAGTCTACGACATAAACAAGGCCTTCACATCCTGTAAAATAGTGCTTCCACAAGGGACGGATTTTGTCTTGTCCACCCACGTCCCACACTGTGAAACTGATGTTCTTCCCCAGCTGAACAGTCTCCACATTGAACCCAATGGTAGGAATAGTAGGGACAAGCTCATTCAGCTTGTACTTGTACAGGACTGTGGTCTTTCCTGCATTATCTATACCCAGCATCAGTATCTTGGCATGTCTCTCTGAGAAGCTATCCAGAATGCCTTTCAGGGTTTGCTTCATTGCTGATAGAAAGTTCCCCATCTTTGGAATGAAGTTTGTATTTATTGTTAAATTTCTCCTTGCTGCGTCCTTCTGTATTTCTGCTTGGCTGTGAAAGACCTGAAAGAACCGCGGCGTCTTATAGCTATCCCAGGAAGCATACAAAAAACATCATGGGCCATTCCAGCAGTGGACACGGAGCAAAAACTGGCTAAGAACTTACTACGATATTGTTGGGTACGTGGCACGCATTACGTAACTAATTCATTGGACGGCGGCGGGGTCAGAGGAGGCTAGCAACCAGCCGAAACGACGCGGCACTTGTTTTCTTTGGATAAACCCGCTCCTATCCGAGCTCCCGGTCTAGATGGGATCAGTTGTCTTTATTCTGAACTCTTTTCATCTATCATGTATTCATGTGGAAAGAAAGAAAGGAAAGAACGGGGGGGGGGGGGGGGGAAGGAAAAAAGAAAAAGAAAAGAAAAAATTACGCTAGCTCGCTAAGATTATAAAACGAGTATTAGATCTTGTATAAATTATGTCGGTACAGTATTTTCTGAAGCAGTTTTTGCAGCCTTGAAGGTAAAATATAATATCAGAGGTATCAAAATTGAAGTCTCCTATGAGGCTGGGGAATTATGTTGGTTATCCATCCTTCATTTTATTTTTGTATATAGTCCCTTGTTCATTACTGTTAATTATACATGTAAACAATAACTAGACAGGGTAACAAATATTTTCGAAAGCTACCCTAGAAGTTTTGCCATGACACGCGACCACACAAATTCATCCAAGTAGCTTGGGAGTTGGTGCTGATACACCTTTCATTCATTCCAACTTTTGTTGCTTCCTATGTTTTCTGTGTGTACGTACACCTGTTACTGGATCCTTGAAAAACAAGAAGTGATGCACTGTATGGTGTGCTGTGATCTCCCGGCACTGTGGTGGGGCCCTCCACTGGTCGCTCCACACCTCACTCCCTCACCTCACATAATGTTGCATTATTGGCAGCAAGGTTGCAGCATCCCTCCTGGCCACCACTTCCGTACCAAGAGCAGGTGTGTAGGAAGTATCTAGCAACCCCAAAACCCAATCAGAGCCTGAGGGGCATGTCCACGATGATGCTATTCTGAAAAGGAAATAAAAACAAGCAAATTAAATCGAAAAGAACGAGCTCATGAAATCTGATACATAAAAACAAACAGGACAACCACCTTTGGCTTGGCTGAAGCACGACTCCTCGATCTGGACCACCTGAGGATGCACAGGAGTAGTACCTCCTAACTTGAGGTCGTCATGGTTGAGAAGTCTCCAACCACAGATCTCCCTCAGCCATTGCAAATGGCCTATTAACTTCAGCCTCCTGTGCTGCCTGAGTGTGAGTATTTACAGCTCCACCAATACATGAGCACTATGAATTTTTTAGAGGGATTTTCATATTCTGAGGACTCCCTCAAGAAGACTGATTTTCTGCAAGTGTTGTCCATATATCGCCACCTAATGAAGCATTGATTATTTACCGATGACCAGATATCTATACACATGCGTATTACTGTATATAGTACACATTATTAGTCATATTTTACCTGTACTGGTCCTTAATGACTCCATGTTTCTGCTTATTCATGGCAGACCACATCTTGGGCAAACTTTTTTGTGGGATGACAACAGGCCCAATTGTATCTTCTGGACTTGACAGCACAGCTCCCAGCTGCAAGATTCTGAATGCCATCACTGAAGTAGATACTCAAGTTAAATCTACTCAGACGAACTAAAGCCTAGCCCAACTAGCTAGCTTGAGCTATATGTAACAGTTCATTATGAATTATACACCGTAACTTTAGAGAAGTTTAATACTGTGTTAATACTGTGATAATGTACGCTGGTTAAAATAAAAAAGTAAAACACGCAAAGGTATACGTGGGCCCGGTCTCTGAAATTGACATGATCCTACAAGTGCACCTGTAGCAAACTTTTGGGGTTGAACATGCCCCAAGCTTATTATGAACGAGAGGATTGCACATTAAATTAGCACCAGTTAGCAGGGTAAAGAATAATAAGAGGATAGGGAAGTGAATAGAACAGGGCTCATTTCCACCTCCTTGTTTTTTTTTCTCTTTGTCAGATAGCATGGTAGCTACTGGTATACAAAATACTTGCATCACTCATAGCAGACTAAAGAAGTCGGTATTTCCGCGCCTCAGAGGCTCTGGGTATTCCTCTCTATACCCAACACCACCAACACATTCCACCAACACACCAGCACATTGAGGGTGGGGTCTCTTGTGAAGGAGAAAATAATGAATAGCTCCTGTATCAAAAGTATACGATATAAATTTTGAAAAGGGTGAAGGGCCTTCCCTTTGGCATGTGTGAATATATACGACTGGTTCGTGCGACTAGGCTGAGGAATGCAGCACAATTTTTTCCTCTCACTATCCTCAGCCTTGTCTAGATGTACATTGGAGGAGGTCATCCATTTTGTTCCATAATTCACCCCCCCCCCCCCCCCCCCCCCCCCAGAACAGGTGCAATATAAAAAGTGTAGCATATCTTTATTTGCAGAGCCAACAACAGATGGACAAAAAAAGTGCATTTACAATGAAATTCACTTGACTGACTTAGTGCTGTTAATATTTTGGTTGGTATTAATAATTAGTAGTTCCGACTGTTACTTGACTGGAATTGTCTCACTAACACGCTAAGTTCTTGCATCCCCTCCAGCAGCCCATCGCCAATTCTGGCACAGGTGCCTTGCACGTGCCACTTCCTCCCTCGTATTTTAGACAAGCCGAGACTATTGGCAACTTCAGAAGGCATGGCTGCTTGCGGGAGGTCTTACTTGTTCGCCAGCACAACCAACGGAACTCCACTCATCTCATCCGAGCCCAAAATCCAGTCCAACTCATTCCTGGCTTCTGCAAATCTCGTGCGGTCGGCCGAGTCTACGACATAAACAAGGCCTTCACATCCCGTAAAAGAGTGCTTCCACAAGGGACGGATTTTGTCTTGTCCACCAACGTCCCATACCGAGAAACTGATGTTCTTCCCCAGCTGAACAGTCTCCACATTGAACCCAATGGTAGGAATAGTAGGGACAAGCTCATCCAGCTTGTACTTGTAAAGGACTGTGGTCTTTCCTGCATTGTCTATACCCAGCATCAGTATCTTGGCATGTCTCTCTGAGAAGCTATCTAAAATGCCCTTCAGGGTTTGCTTCATTGCTGCTAGAAAGTTCCCCATCTTTGGGTTTTTTGTTGTTATACCGTTAGATTTCTCCTTACTGCGTCCTTCGGTATCGTTAGATTTCTCCTTACTGCGCCCTTCGGTATTTCAGCTTGGCTGCCAACCTGATAGAGTTACGGCGTCTTATATCTATCCCAGGAAGCACAACAAGAGCCATACCAGCAAAGAGAACAGAGGGTAAAACCTGGCTAGAACTTACTACGGAGTTCTCAGCACGTGGCACTTCTACGCACGTGGCACTTCTAAGCGCACTAATTTGGGAATTCCCTACGCGGCTGTAAACGATTTATTGGTACTAGTAGTCCACAATAAAAGGCAAAGCAACGTCGAGTGAGTAAAATTCAGGTTGATTATTGACAAGGTCATTGCAACTTTTTTGTCCTCACTTTATGTCCCTAGCAGTGACGCAGTATTTGCAGCCTTGAACAAACAACCAAAAAATGGTGGCACATGGCTATCCTAACTATTGTTACAACCAACTCCCAACAGATTGGGAGTTTATTGATGCTGAGTTTGAGTCTATCATTGATCCCATTGTATTTTCCCTGTGTTCTGGTGACATCCTACCTTCAGAGGCTGGCGATTTGTTTCTCAGAACGATGGCTTATTACTTAGTTGTTGCTGCTTGTTGTTTAGCTATCAATCCTTGCCAAGACCATTGCTGTCTTTGTTGACATTGGAACCTTGTTGTCCAAGGGTACGATGTGTCATTACTGCCTTTGTTCACTTTGAAATAAAGTGGTATAACACACACCCACATCTTGAAAATCACAGGTCTCAAAATTGAAGTCTCCTATGAAGCTGGGGCATCAAGTTAGTTACCCACCTTTACTCACCCTTCAATTGCAGTATATAGCCTTGCTGCACCTCTCAAACCTTACAACAAAAGTGCATCCGTAGCAAACTAGGTTGAACATGCCTTGACCTGCTTACTAATGAGAGGACTTCCTGTTAATTTGGCATATGAAATCTGTACCATCCTGGGGATTAGTCCATGAAGTTTGCCAGTGAGTGTTGGAAGAGGACCGGTCCTACACAACCGGTTACTGGGGAGAAGTTACAAATAGATCTGCTAAGAGAGAAGACTGGCTCTTCTTGATGGCAATCAAAGCTCTTGGACAAATTTCATTCTTTGGTTTTGATGTTAGAACTCTTGTGAGCGCTCCAAACCTGCCTTGGCTTGGCCCAGTGAGAAGGGAAAAATTATAATAATTATAAGAGGACAGGGAAGTACATAGAACATGGCTCATTTCTACTTCCTTGTTTTGTTTTCTCTTTGTCAGATAGCCTGGTAGCTACTGGTATACAAAATACTTGCATCACTCATAGCAGACTAAAGAAGTCGGTATTTCTGTGCCTCAGAGGCTCCGGGTAATCCTCTCTATATCCAACACCACTAACGAATTCCACCAACACACTAGCACATTGAGGGTGGGGTCTCTTGTGAAGGAGAAAATATGAATAGCTCCTGTATTAAAAGTATAGGATATAAATTTTGAAAAGGGTGAAGGGCCTTCCCTTTGGCATGTGTGAATATATACGACTGGTTCATGCGACTAGGCTGAGGAATGCAGCACTAATACTCTCCTCTCCACCACCATCAGTTATCTGCCCTCACCTAGATGTACACTACAGCAGGAGGCCATCCCCCTAGATCAGGTGCAATATAATAAGTGTAACAATCTTTATTTGCAGAGGCAATAACAGATGGACAAAAAATGACATTCACATGACTGACTTAGTGCTGTTAAAAATGGTATTGCTGCATTTGGGTTGGCATAAATAATTAGTAGTTCCGACTGTTACTTGACTGGAATTGTCTCACTAACACGCTAAGTTCTTGCATCCCCTCCAGCAGTCCATCGCCGATGTTGGCACAGGTGCCTTGCACGTGCCACTTCCTCCCTCGTATTTTAGACAAGCCGAGACTGTTGGCAACTTCAGAAGGCGTGGCTGCTTGCGGGAGGTCTTGCTTGTTCGCCAGCACAACCAAGGGAACCCCACTCATCTCATCAGAGCCCAAAATCCAGTCCAACTCATTCTTGGCTTCTGCAAATCTCGTGCGGTCGGCCGAGTCTATGACATAAACAAGGCCTTCGCATCCCACAAAATAGTGCTTCCACAAGACACGGATTTTGTCTTGTCCACCCACGTCCCACACTGTGAAACTGACGTTCTTCCCAAGGTGAACAGTCTCCACATTGAACCCAATGGTAGGAATAGTAGTGACAAGCTCATTCAGCTTGTACTTGTAGAGGACTGTGGTCTTTCCTGCATTGTCTATACCCAGCATTAGTATCTTGGCATGTCTCTCTGAGAAACTATCAAGAATGCTTTCCAGGGCTTGTTTCATTGCTGCTAGAAAGTTCCCCATGCTGGAAATGAAGTTGAAGTTTGATTTCCCGTCGCCGTGTCTTCTGTTCAGGTTGCGAAAAAGCCGCGGCTTATATCAACCCCAGATGGCGTACACGACACAGAACGGGCCATGCCAGCAATGGACACGGAGCAGAAATGTGCTAATATCTTCCAACGCAGTTCTAGGGTACGTGGCACTTTTAGCGCAAGACTTGTAGAATTCCGTTACTAATTTGGGAATTCCTCGCAAGCTACTTAAAAACGATCCTTACCAGTTGTGTGTGCAAAAAAAACACGCCCAAGAACCAGTGTACCTTCTTTTAAGACGAGGAGCTCAGCAGGAAACTAGGGTGTCTCTATGCAGTCTTCGTGGATTTCAGAAAAGCCTTTGACTATGTTAATAGATCAATCCTCATACACAAACTCAATTCAACATCAAAGGAGGATTATTAGGATTGATACATAGCTAGTCTACTTAAATGAAATGAATTTCGTATCTATGATGGAACCTGTTTCTCTGATCCCATCAGGCAACATAGAGGGGTTGCACAAGGAGATTCATTCTCTCCACTGCCTTCATCTTATACATTTCGGATCTAGCTGATACCCTCAGGTCAGATGATATAGGGCTCTCCTTCTATGCTGACAATCTTGTGTTCTACTCAGCAAACCTGACAACCATTCAAGCCACAATGGATAAACTCTCTGACTGGTGTGACCTGAATAAAATGGAAGTAAACATAGACAAGACAAAGTGCATAAAATTTCGGAAAGGTGGCAGGCTCTCCAGCAAGGATGTAGTTATATATCGGAATCACCCTATAGAATTTGTGAAAAGCTATGAATATCTTGGTCTAACCATGCAGTCTCGCCTCACATTCACTGATCACATCCAGAAAAAGAAACACGAGCTATCACTTGTAAGCATAGCAACTGCACTTGAGATCTACTCGAAAATTTTCCCGATTGTGAATTATCTTATGGACGTGATATCCTTGTATCTTTCTGCCAGACATCTGCCAGACATCTAATTGAACTCGACAAAGTCAAGTCTGTATTTCTAAAAAGAGCCCTGGTTGTCCATCAATCTGCATCCTCGACAGATGTGCATGAAATGGTGGGCACCTCATGGCTATGTGATGATCTGTGGACAGCAAGAGTGAAATTTGAGGCCTCAGTTTGGAATGATTATATGGAAGACAGAGAGGAGAGGGGCATGAAGTTTTGCATTGCAAATTTCACGAATGGGCCGACTTCATTTTGATGAATGGAGAAGACGAGGACAAAAGACAAGACATCTTTACACACGAGCGACCATCCATGGGTTTCATCATAAATTGTGTATACATACGGACTGTTTTGAGGTGGGCGATGACTGCCAGTGTATTTTATGCAATATTCACCTAACTGAAAAAGATCATGTCATGACTTGTGGAGCACGCTCTCCTCTGGAAAGTTTGACAGACTTTATTAGGTCTGTGGACAGGATGTGAGGTTTTATACATTACTCATTTATTTTAGTTGTACCATTTTTGCTCATTATGAGTGCTCATTATGAGTTAATTAGCCTGCAACATGATGTCCCAAGGAATGGGATTCTGGTGGCCTACGACACTATAGAAGTTCACTTCTTTATTATCTAAAGCAGTTCCTGCATCCTTGGAGCTAAATAATGTGTTTGATGAGAGGTATTGAAGTTTGCTATGAGAGTGAGACATCAAATTGGTTCCCCAGAACATAGCCTTGCCGTACCTTGCACACTGCATCTGTAGCAAACTGTTTAGGTTGAACATGCCCTGAACTGACGAGAGAGCTTCCCATCAATTTGCCACTACGAGATCAGGAACACCTCTGGTAGCTGAGGCATGCCAGTGTTGGAATAGAATCAGTTCTACAACCAGTTACTGGAGAGATGTTTACTAGATCTGGTAACGGAGAAGACGGGGTTCATTTTGATGGCACCCAGAGCTCTTAGGAATGAGACGGGGGGGGGGGAATAATTTTTGATTTTGATATTCGAGTTTTTACTTTATGCACACCCCCCCCTTAGCTTGGGCCAGTGAGCAGGAAGGAGAATAGGAGGCAATGGTGGTTTAACAAGACTCCTCCCCCCTCCTTGTTTTCTCTTTCAAAGTAGCCTACTGTGGTACAAAAAAACAAACTTGCTGGAGCATTTATGTGTCTCTGAGGCTCTGGTACTCCTCTCTTCACCCAACCATCAATAAATTCCACCAAGACAGATCCGGCCCACATTGAGGGTGGGGTCCCTCTTGAAGATTAACAGGGAGAGAAGGAATGAAGAGCTGCTGCACAAAAAGTATGATACACATTTAATAAAGGGCAAAGTTTCTTCTCCCCTTTGCACATGTGACTAGGTTTAATAATACAGCACTAATATTTTCCTCGTCATCACCAACCCTTGTCATTAGAGCAGGGGCACTTTGTTGCCATAATTCACCCCCCAGATCAGGTGCAATATAATAAGTAACAATCTTAGCCAATAACAAATGGACAGAAAAAGTGCATTTACAATGACATTCACATGACCGACTCTTAGTGCTGTTAAAAATGGTATTGCTGCATTTGGGTTGGTATTAATAATTAGTAGTTCCGACTTTTACTCGACTGGAATTGTCTCACTAACACGCTAAGTTCTTGCATCCCCTCCAGCAGCCCATCGCCGATGTTAGCACAGGTGCCTTGCACGTGCCACTTCCTCCCTCGTATTTTAGACAAGCCGAGACTATTGGCAACTTCAGAAGGCGTGGCTGCTTGCGGAAGGTCTTGTTTGTTCGCCAGCACAACCAAGGGAACCCCACTCATCTCGTCGGAGCCCAAAATCCAGTCCAACTCATTCCTGGCTTCTGCAAATCTCGTGCGGTCGGCAGAGTCTACGACATAAACAAGGCCTTCGCATCCTACAAAATAGTGCTTCCACAAGGGACGGATTTTGTCTTGTCCACCAACGTCCCACACTGTAAAAGTGATGTTCTTCCCCAGCTGAACAGTCTCCACATTGAACCCAATGGTGGGAATAGTAGCAACACGCTCATTCAGCTTGTACTTGTAGAGGACTGTGGTCTTTCCTGCATTGTCTATTCCCAGCATCAGTATCTTGGCATGTCTCTCTGAGAAGCTATCCAGAATGCCTTTCAGGGTTTCCTTCATTGCTGCTAGAAAGTTCCCCATGCTGAAAATGAAGTTGGAGTTTGTTTTGTTGAGCCGTTTGATTTCCCCTCGCTGTGTCTTTCTGCGTTTCTGTTCCAGTTGCGAAAAAGCCGCGGCTTATATCAACCCCAGAGGGCGTACACGACATAGAACGGGCCATGCCAGCAATGGACATGAAGTGAAGCAAATATCTTCCAACGCAGTTCTTGGGTACGTGGCACTTTTAGCGTTCCCTCGCAAGCGATGGCAAAACGATCCCTACCAGTTGGGATTAGCCTGCAACGTGATGTCCCAAGGAATGGGATTCCGTGGCCTACGATAGTCTTAGAAATGCACTTCTTAATTTATTGTCTGAAGCAGTTCCTGCATCCCCGGAGCTAAATAATGTCTTTGATGAGAGGTATATGAGGGTGAGACATCAAGCTGGTTCCCCAGAACATAGCCTTGGCTGCACTCACCTAACCTTGCAACATGCATCTGTAACAAACTGTTTAGGTTGAACATGCCCTAAACTGATGAGAACTTCCTGTCAATTTTCCACTACGAGATCAGGAGCACCTTTGGTGGCCGAGGAGGTACGAGAGGTGCTGTAATAGTCTACAGCCAGTTACTGGAGAGATGTTTACAAATAGGTCTGGTAATGGAGAAGACCTGGTTCATTTTGATGGCACCCAGAGCTCTTAGGAATGAGAACGGGGAAAAAATAATTTTTGATTTTGATGTTCGAGTTTTGACTTTATGCATGCACACACACCCCCCTTAGCTTGGGCCAGTGAGCAGGAGGGAGAATAGGTGGCCATGGTGGTTTAACAAGACTCCTCCCCCCTCCTTGTTTTCTCTTTCAAAGTAGCAATAGCTACTGTGGTATACATATATAGCTTCGGCATGAATCACACCTTCTATTAGACGCGCGCTTGACACACACCCTGGTGGGCAAAAAGAACAAGATGGTTATGAGTTGTTGTGCTGTTGGCTGCAGAAACAGGAGTGGAGAACGTCCAGGGCTTGGTTTTTTCCGGTTTCCTGATTCTCCCAAAGAAAGAGCAAAGAAATGGATACTTGTCATCAGAAGAAAATCTTGGATGCCCAAGAAACACACCAGGATATGTGGAGACCACTTTATCACAGGTACTAGCTAGCTAGTCTTATTATTGATAACTAGCCAGCATGATTATAAGCTAAGCTAGCTAGTTTATTAACGCGGCTGTTTCTTGTTATTTAGCTAAAGCTGGCTGTATTTTGTAGAATAATTACCGTTTTCTACCCTCTCTTTTTGTAGGCAAACCTGTGGATATGGCTGAAAATGTCGATTATGTGCCTACTGTGTTTACATTTAAGAAAGTTGATGAAGTGAAGAAAGCTACAAAGGAGGCTAGGGAGAGCCGGAGACATGCTCTCCGAATAATTCGAGGGGGTGGGTGGGGTGATAAGAGGTCATTGATCATTGATTGCATTCAATAGTATGTTAATTCACAATGATGGTATGGATGGTACATATAGTTGGAAATACACAAAATGAAAATACACAATTACGTAGTCTGATGTAACCGAAGTGTATCCTAATCGTACAGCACTTTCGACCTTGAAGAGAACAGCCGCAACATGAGAACAACCCTCACCTAAGCTGAAATAACAATGTATCTATAAACATGCATATGCACCACGTAATAATAGTTGTTTACCCAGCCATGCAAGTGCAGTGTGAAGATAGAATGTCACCTGCTTCCTTGATTATGATCCAGGCCTCATGTGCATTCATAGCTGCCTTCTGACTGGGGTTCACCCAGGCCTTCAACCACAATATTTGGCTCCAGAATGACTGAACCTCCACGAAAAGACAGTCCTTACATACCCAGACTGGAAGTAATTGTACGCATCAAGTTGTTTCCAAGATAGAAGCTGTTCCTGGGTGTATACTCCAGGTCGTTGAATGAAGTAAACAAAGATATGCTCATCCTCTACCTTGGGCCAAGTGGTCATGTCTCATGCGAACTTAGCCTCATTCTCGGGCAAGTAGGGGTCATCTGGTAGTGACAAGCCAACGCAGCTAAGTTTCTCAATATACCGCTTCTTTCCTTTCTCACGCAAACTCTCAAAATAGCTACTCATCTTAGCTTCTTTTACTACAGTGTTCAATGACAAGTTTGCTTTTTGCCCACCAAGGGGTGTGTCAATCGCGCGTCTAACGCAGGTGTGATTCACGCCGAAGCTATCTATACAAAAAAAAACTTGCTGGAGCATTTATGTGTCTCGGAGGCTCTGGTACTCCTCTGTTCACCCAACCATCAATAAATTCCAAGACAGATCCGGCCCACATTGAGGGTGGGGTCCCTCTTGAAGATTAACAGGGAGAGAAGGAATGAAGAGCTGCTGCACAAAAAGTATGATACACATTTAATAAAGGGCAAAGTTTCTTCTCCCCTTTGCACACGTGACTAGGTTTAATAATACAGCACTAATATTTTCCTCTTGTCATCGCCAACCCCACTTGCCCCTGTCATTAGAGCGGGCACTTTGTTGCCATAATTCACCCCCCAGATCAGGTGCAATATAATAAGTAACAATCTTAGCCAATAACAAATGGACAGAAAAAGTGCATTTACAATGACATTCACATGACTGACTCTTAGTGCTGTTAAAAATGGTATTGCTGCATTTGGGTTGGTATTAATAATTAGTAGTTCCGACTTTTACTTGACTGGAATTGTCTCACTAACATGCTAAGTTCTTGCATCCCCTCCACCAGCCCATCGCCGATGTTAGCACAGGTGCCTTGCACATGCCACTTCCTCCCTTGTATTTTCAACAAGTCGAGACTGTTGGCAACTTCAGAAGGCGTGGCTGCTTGTGGTAGGTCTTGCTTGTTCGCCAGCACAACCAAGGGAACCCCACTCATCTCATCGGAGCCCAAAATCCAGTCCAACTCATTCTTGGCTTCTGCAAATCTCGTGCGGTCGGCCGAGTCTACGACATAAAAAAGACCTTCGCATCCCGCAAAATAGTGCTTCCACAAGACACGGATTTTATCTTGTCCACCCACGTCCCACACTGTGAAACTGACGTTCTTCCCCAGCTGAACAGTCTCCACATTAAACCCAATGGTTGGGATAGTAGCGACAACCTCATCCATCTTGTACTTGTAGAGGACTGTGGTCTTTCCTGCATTGTCTATACCCAGCATCAGTATATTGGCACGTCTCCCTGAGAAGCTATCCAGAACGTCCTTTAGGGTTTGCTTCATTGCTGCTAGAAAGTTCCCCATGCCGGAAATGAAGTTGAAGTTTGTTTTGTTGTGCCTTGAGACTTCTCCTTGCTGCGTTTTTGTTTCTGTCCAGCTGCGAAAAAGCCGCGGCTTATATCAACCCCAGAGGGCGTACACAACACTGCACCGTCCATACCAGTAGTGAAGAAGATAACTAAGACTCAGAACCTCCTTCGCAGTTTTTAGAAACGTGGCACTTTCTATTTTTAGAATTGCGTAACCGAAATTGAAGAATGTCGGTTCGCAAAATTGAAGAATTTCCACCTTCTGGTAACGTGGCACTTTACATTACCATAATTCCCGCCAGCACACACACACACTAAACGAACGATCCTTACTTCATCCAGTCTTGACCTCCAGTCCCGCCAAACGGTAAATACAGACGCCTCAGTGTCATAAATAAGCTTGCAGGTTAGGAATAAGCTACCTTAAAAATCACACAAATACAAAAACCAAAAAATTATGATCAGCCTAATAGTCTTGGGAAGAATCATAAGCCATTCCCTGAGGATCTCTTTGACAATGTAGGGGGAAGGAGGGAAGGGAGGTTGGGGTTGTGTTGACTTCTTGTGTGTGCTGATTTTCTGTTAATAGTTATATATTACAATGACTTTGTCAATAAGTCGACTTGAAATTAAATTTACTCTCAACATCTCTGGCTAGATGCTCAGTAGCCTTCATCAGGAATTGTATGACTTGTTGATAATGATAACAATTAATAACAACAATAACAACAACGATGATTGATACAATTGTCAATAATCAACTCGAATTTACTCACTTGACATTTCAGCTAGATGTTCTACTTCCATCGAATAATAACAACAACAACAGCAACAACAAATTTGAGGTTATTTAATCCGGATCCAAACATCAGGAAAAGGTCGTTTCTGACAAGGTCTTGTCTTGATGGACTAATATAGTCATCAGCACATCAGTAGTGTATGGACATTGTTGCCAGATAATATTTCTATTGTAAAGTAGAGGATATTGTGAGATGCAGGGAATGTTATCCTCCATTGCAATGCTGTGAGAACTGGTTAATTCATTGGTTAGGTAACTAGTCATCAGCACATCAGTGTATATGTCAGTGTATGGACATTGTTGCCAGATAATGGAAATTGTGAGATGGAGGGAGTGTTATGCACAACAAACTAGGAAAAGAGGTAGATTTATGATAGTTTATGATAGTTTATGACAAATTGTGTGAACAATCTTAGAAGTGAGCATTGCACAGCACAATCTCAAGGACTGTTGAGGCGAGAGATTGTGCTGTGCAATGCTCAGCGCTACACCTGCAACCAACACTGAACTTCTTGCACAATTCCCATTGTAATTCAGTGGACTTCAACTTCGGTGAATCAACGGACTTCTCTGAGCCAGAAACCTCTGAGGTAGAAACCTTACACGAGTCCGAAACCTTCACAGAATCAGACACTGAAAATGAACATGTCACGAGGTAAGCCTGCAATGTACTACATGCTATGTAAGTAAATGGTTTCTCTGAGGCTAACAGATATGCTAGTCCCTATACATCTCAGCAAGAAATACCTTGTTTCTGAAGACCGCTTGTTCCTTGTTTGTAAGGTGCCAAAATTGTGGTAAGGAAACCACTGATATCACTACAGAATTATTAGAACTTTCCTTCACATAGGCAAACCTGTGGTGATAGTTCACACATATTTGAATGGGACAGCCAACCACATATATATCTAAGACACATTCCTGCTGGGAACATCCTTCTCTCTGCAGCAATAATTATTGTTTCTGGGACATTACCAACAAAAATATTACGAGTGCAGGTAACCTTTGGGTGTGCATCCATAACTAACTGCACCTTCTTCAATCATAAGAGTTATCTTCAGCCTTCCATTTTTCCTGTTTGGAACAACCATCAAACAAGCCTCTTGACCCAACAAGAAGTGAGGGAAGGTCACGAGTCAATGGTGGTGATAGGAGGGTGGCTGATAGTCCAGTGCACTCAGCCAAATTTGGATCATATACTGTTATGGAACCTCAGAAGCATGTAGTTATTGATTTGCAGTTAGTGCAGGTGGGTACATAATGTGTTGACATCACTATACCCTATAATGCTGCTCACACATATCTATTCAGAGTAATGAAGTAAACGAAAGTTACCACATGGAGAAAGGAGGACTCGTCAGAGCAATTTGATTTCTTCACCACCAGCAGGGATTTGACATCGGAACACTTGTAACTGATAGACACCAGCAAATTGTCAGGTGGGTGAGGGAGAACTACTGTCCACTGATCATTGGTATCATATTTGGCATCTAGCAAAATGTATGTATGTTGATTTGCATGTGCACTACACATAATTGATTTGGTGTTGTTCTTTAGCAAGCATTCCGCCGAAAAATCGAAGCCTTAAGTAAAGAGAAAGAATGTGAGCTAGTCGGGGAATGGACAAAGAACATAGTGAACCACTTGTATTGGTCAGCAGTGACCACACCCAGTGGAGATGGACTTGTATTGGTCAGCAGTGACCACACCCAGTGGAGATGGACTTGTATTGGTCAGCAGTGTCTGCACCCAGTGGAGATGGACTTGTATTGGTCAGCAGTGACCACACCCAGTGGAGATGGACTTGTATTGGTCAGCAGTGTCTGCACCCAGTGGAGATGGACTTGTATTGGTCAGCAGTGTCCTCACCCAGTGGAGATGGACTTGTATTGGTCAGCAGTGTCCACACCCAGTGGAGATGGACTTGTATTGGTCAGCAGTGACCACACCCAGTGGAGATGGACTTGTATTGGTCAGCAGTGACCACAGCCAGTGGAGATGGACTTGTATTGGTCAGCAGTGACCACACCCAGTGGAGATGGACTTGTATTGGTCAGCAGTGACCACACCCAGTGGAGATGGACTTGTATTGGTCAGCAGTGTCCACACCCAGTGGAGATGGACTTGTATTGGTCAGCAGTGACCACACCCAGTGGAGATGGACTTGTATTGGTCAGCAGTGTCCACACCCACAGTGGAGATGGACTTGTATTGGTCAGCAGTGACCACACCCAGTGGAGATGGACTTGTATTGGTCAGCAGTGTCCACACCCAGTGGAGATGGACTTGTATTGGTCAGCAGTGACCACACCCAGTGGAGATGGACTTGTATTGGTCAGCAGTGTCCACACCCAGTGGAGATGGACTTGTATTGGTCAGCAGTGTCCATACCAAGTGGAGATGGACTTGTATTGGTCAGCAGTGTCCACACCCAGTGGAGATGGACTTGTATTGGTCAGCAGTGTCCACACCCAGTGGAGATGGACTTGTATTGGTCAGCAGTGTCCATACCCAGTGTAGATGGACTTGTATTGGTCAGCAGTGTCCACACCCAGTGGAGATGGACTTGTATTGGTCAGCAGTGTCCACACCCAGTGGAGATGGACTTGTATTGGTCAGCAGTGACCACACCCAGTGGAGATGGACTTGTATTGGTCAGCAGTGACCTCACCCAGTGGAGATGGACTTGTATTGGTCAGCAGTGACCACACCCAGTGGAGATGGACTTGTATTGGTCAGCAGTGACCACACCCAGTGGAGATGGACTTGTATTGGTCAGCAGTGTCCACACCCAGTGGAGATGGACTTGTATTGGTCAGCAGTGACCACACCCAGTGGAGATGGACTTGTATTGGTCAGCAGTGTCCATACCCAGTGTAGATGGACTTGTATTGGTCAGCAGTGACCACACCCAGTGGAGATGGACTCGGCAGTGCCCACACCCAGTGGAGATGGACTTGTATTGGTCAGCAGTGTCTGCACCCAGTGGAGATGGACTTGTATTGGTCAGCAGTGACCACACCCAGCGGAGATGGGGAACTGGTAAAAGCAAAGTGGTTATCAATGGACAATCACATCCATGGGGACAAACACGAAGGACACACTGAGGCTGTTCCAGCATGAGAAGAGGAAGGAATAAGAAATGGTTTAAACCATGTAAGTGCACTTTAATTGAAAGCAATCCATCTCATATAATATTCGCTTTCCAATTCTTTTAGATAAAAATCTAGTGAAAAGATAAGTTCATTTATTCATAACAATGTTTTGATGTGCAGAACCTATCTCCAGTGTATCAAACCTCCACCTGTGAAGCTTTTCAGTGCAGTGTAGTTGCGCCAAAATCTACTGCATTCCCTTACACTGGAATGCAAGCAGAGCTAACTAAGGAATAACCCTTTACCCACCTAATAAAGTGCATCGTATGTTCCCTCCAGTATACTAGTTCTCCTAGCTGTCTCTGTGACATATAAGATAGTTCTCAACCACAACCCAACCTCTACACTGGGTATATCCGTTTGCAGCTGGCACGGTTGCATTACAAGGAAAACTCTGAAAGGAAGCAAGCCAAGACAAGGTTGGGGGGTGAAGAAATATGCAGTGCTGTATCCCAAATACAAAGGGAAGGGCATGTAGTACTCAAGGTAACAGAAGAGTACTCTTATGGCAAATTTTCTTTCACTATAAAATAATTATATTTAGCAATATTGCCTTAGACTTAATGTGGATGACTTCCTTTCTGAACTACGAGGACAATGGAAGTCCAAAGTTTTATGTCAACATCCTGCATTCCATCTCCACCACCGCTGAGTAGCATTTTTGAACAAGCGGATAAGAAAGGGGAAGTTGCAGAGCATCGGAGCAGATTTGCGAAAACTTTGACGTAATGTCGACTATTCTGTACAATTCATGATAAAGTGGAAAAATTTAAATCCAGTGTATGTTTGGGAGGGAAATGTGTCTCCGATTTTCTTTACAGCACAAGCTGGGAGTACAACTCGGATGTCTTGTCCCAACCAACCCCATCACCATCTTGACAACTGGCAATAAGCAGAGTACCTGTACTTCCTGCATAAAGAGAAAAACAGAACTGTAAAAAGAAGTATTACAATCGTCTGCCTTACTCGTGCATTGTTGATGGCTGTGATCCAGCCTCATATTGTTGACGGTATTGGTAATACGCTGTTTGTAGGACCCACACATTGAGGCACAGAATGGAAGCCTGGAGGGTCTGTGATGCAAGTCACACTTGAATTGTCTAGTTCATTCATCTTTTCTAGAACCCTGGATACTTCTCTGCAGCAAACACTCTCTTGACTGCTACTCATTCCACTGCAGTGGCCACACATGCTCCTAAAGTAAGTTTGCTGTATTAAATGACACTGCTCTAGCTGCTACTATAGAGGTAGCTATTCTTACCATGAAAAATTTGCAAGTCGATTGTCAGAATCAAGACTCGAGTGTTCAGACTGAGAGGACATCATCACTGCTACTAGGCTCATACCGATATGGAGCTGGTAGAAGGGATACATCATCTTCTGGAGAGTCTTCAGCCATTCCATCCTCAGAATCAAACTCACTCTCTGATAGCTCACCACCTAGAGAATCTTCTGTGGTAGTATATATCATTCTCAGAACCAAGATTAAATTCCCTATCTGACATACAGTAACTTCCAATCTCAATAAGTAGTAGATGCCTTTTTACATTCTAGCTACAGCACATGCATGTACATGTACCATGAACCAAGGGTATCAATCCGTAAGACAGGAAATAGAATTTCTGATTAATAACGAACCTCTAAAATTGAACCTACAATCTGATTTCTCTCCTGTTGATTTTACGGCTCTTAGAGAGATTGTTGATTTCTCAACTTTTACAGAGAGAAGAGTAAGTTTTGTCTCTTTATCCGAGTTACGATTCATACTTTTACTAACCTCCAAGTCCGAACAATGCAGTGTTTTTCCCCCAGCCAGTCACGCTCGACGCTTAACTGACCTATTTGCTCGTGCAATTGCTTAATCAAATCCTGATTATCCGGATCTTTTGATTCGGCTTTATTCTGAAATCATTAAAGAAACAGATCATGGAGCGAGTACAAATAAGAGTTGTTGTTTGCAAATTCCTTACGGGCACGCGTATCATAAATTAGCCACACCCCAAAATAGGAAGTTCGCTATTTTAGCTCCTATTTCTCCAAAAATACTTGACTTCAAGGGGAGAAATATTTTTTCTCAGGCTTCTGTGTATTTAGGCTTCTGTGTATTTATAACTATTCCAAATGGCTTTTCAGTTACCCTTTAATTGAAACTAATACAAGGACTGCTATGCACCACACTACTCAGTAATAATACGAGTGGTAACGATGCAATTGAGTGATGAGTAGAGATATGATGGAGAGAGCGCAGTTAGCTGTACTGTTGCGAAATTATCAATCTGGAGATGTGTGCATGTAGCTATAGTGTGCATGTAGCTATGGTGTGCATGTAGCTATGGAGTGCGTGTAGCTATGGAATGTGCGTAGCTATGGAGTGCGTGTAGCTACGGAGTGCGTGTAGCTATGGTGTGCGCATAGCTATGGAGTGCGCATAGCTAAGGTGTGCGCGTAGCTATGGAATGTGCGTAGCTATGGTGTGCATGTAGCTATGGTGTGCACGTAGGTATGGTGTGTGCGTAGCTATGGTGTGCGCGTAACGATGGTGTGCACGTAGCTATGGAGTGCACGTAACGATTGTGTGCACGTAGCTATGGAGTGTACGTAGATATGGTGTGCATGTAGCGATGGTGTGCACGTAGCGATGGTGTGTACGTAGATATGGTGCACGTAGCGATGGTGTGCGCGTAGCTATAGAGTGCACGTAACGATTGTGTGCACGTAGCGATGGTGTGCACGTAGCGATGGTGTGTACGTAGCGATGGTGTGCACGTAGCGATGGTGTGTACGTAGCGATGGTGTGCACGTAGCGATGGTGTGCACGTAGCGATGGTGTGCACGTAGCGATGGTGTGCACGTAGCGATGGTGTGCACGTAGCGATGGTGTGCACGTAGCGATGGTGTGCACGTAGCGATGGTGTGCACGTAGCGATGGTGTGCACGTAGCGATGGTGTGCACGTAGCGATGGTGTGCACGTAGCGATGGTGTGCACGTAGCGATGGTGTGCACGTAGCGATGGTGTGCACGTAGCGATGGTGTGCACGTAGCGATGGTGTGCACGTAGCGATGGTGTGCACGTAGCGATGGTGTGCACGTAGCGATGGTGTGCACGTAGCGATGGTGTGCACGTAGCGATGGTGTGCACGTAGCGATGGTGTGCACGTAGCGATGGTGTGCACGTAGCGATGGTGTGCACGTAGCGATGGTGTGCACGTAGCGATGGTGTGTACGTAGCGATGGTGTGCACGTAGCGATGGTGTGTACGTAGCGATGGTGTGCACGTAGCGATGGTGTGCACGTAGCGATGGTGTGCACGTAGCGATGGTGTGCACGTAGCGATGGTGTGCACGTAGCGATGGTGTGCACGTAGCTATGGAGTGCACGTAACAATTGTGTGCACGTAGCGATGGTGTGCACGTAGCGATGGTGTGCACGTATCTATGGAGTGCACGTAGATATGGTGTGTGCGTAGATATGGTGCACGTGGCGATGGTGTGCACGTAACGATGGTGTGCGTGTAGCTATGGAGTGTACATAGCTATGGCGTGCGCGTGAGAGCCTGCTTGGATATTCTCTATTATCCACTTTAACCGATTAACTGTGATTGGCGCTAATTGGTGTCACGAACGTGCAAGCTTCGAACGGTGGTTGACGCCATTTTAGTGCAGAGCAGTCCACTAAAAGAAGAACTAGTTTGTTTTAAACTTGTTTATTAGGCAGTATTGCTCTTCTAGATAATAGGACGCTGCTTATAATAATCCATTATTAGTATGCATAAGCAATAATGCATACTAATAATGGATTATTATAAGCAGTAGCGATGGTGT
The DNA here is from genome assembly GCA_028752905.1 of Cladorhizidae sp. MBARI D1340-BT2. Taxonomy (NCBI): domain Eukaryota; kingdom Metazoa; phylum Porifera; class Demospongiae; order Poecilosclerida; family Cladorhizidae; species Cladorhizidae sp. MBARI D1340-BT2. The sequence goes on along the minus strand of JAQNBH010000014.1, from coordinate 28,682,516 downwards.
GCACGTAGCGATGGTGTGTACGTAGATATGGTGCACGTAGCGATGGTGTGCGCGTAGCTATAGAGTGCACGTAACGATTGTGTGCACGTATATAGCTCCATCTTTAATGATGGGATTAATCGGGTAAAGGGTCTTATGTGTGAGGTTTGCACGGTGACAATAGAATCCACGAAGAGCTAAAATAAGAGAAGCAGAGTGGGTGTGGCTTCTGCTGTTCACCAGAACAACAGGTACAATATTTCAACCCTGCAAATTATTTGTTGGTCACCATCTGAATATTTAATCTCTCCCCCCCCCCCCCCCCCCCTGCCCTGAAAATATCGCTCTTTTAACGGTATCTTCCCCTTCCCTTTCCTTATTACGGAGCTGCTAGTCCAACACAAGGTACACAAAAGTGGGAGAGTGCCATCCCAAAATGCTGGGAACTTTCCCTGGACGCCGCAGCAAGACAAACCCTGGCTCGAATCCTAACACTTGGACCCCCAGGCGGGGCATATATTCTGGGGGGTTCCAGCAGTCCTATACATTACCGATGAGAATGGTTCATTGAAAAGGGTCTCACATGCATTGTGCTAGCCTACATTTGGTTTGTATAAAAATAATAATAATAATAATAAATTAAATAATAATAATAAATTAAATAATAATAATAAATAAAGATAATAACAAGAACGTATTAATGTAGACCACACCCATTCAAAAAACGTGTACATACTACATTTGCTGTACTTGGTTTTAATGTTTAGTGGTAAAAGCTCATCCAAATTGGTGTTGCCAACCAATCAATCTAATATAGTTATTGAAATAAAATGAGCTCTTATGTTGATCCCTTTTGGAAAACTATTTTTAGATCACACTGAGGCTAGTCGTCAAAGTTGACCAACGTGATTGGTCAATTGCGAACACATTATTTTACTTGGACGGCTATGAATATGACTCGGTGCACTTAGAAAACCGGTGATAAACGTAGAAATTGATAAGTCAGTACAAAGACGTCTATGTATGTGCAGTTGCAACAGCAGCCATCTAAACAAGACCGACAACATGAGGCAGAATTTATGATATTCATTCCGACACTGGTACCAGAGGAATGCTGGCCTCAGTGCCCAACTACACATGGCCGGTTAAGTGTATGGAGCTCGCAGTATTTACCGCTCCAGTATAAAACATAAGCGGCATTCCTTTAGAACGGATGCAAACAGTACCCCTGGCTTTAATTATACCATACCCCTGGCTTTAATTATACCATACCCCTGGCTTTAATTATACCATACCCCTGGCTAATTATACCGTACCCCTGGCTTTAATTATACCGTACCCCTGGCTTTAATTATAGCATACCCCTGGCTTCGGTTCAGGCTTAGGGACCCCCTTTGTGGCCTCATGCAGCTGCTTCAAGTGTCGTCCATGACAGAGCTCGTACACCCAGTAGCCCATCAGCTGCCAGGATCAAATCACACACAGGGTTGGAATAATGACATCAGTACTGACAACACAAAACAACAACAACAACAACAAGAGTACATGTAGGTCATTAGTGGAAGAGGTTTGCTGAGGCGTCAGTTTATAAAGTACACACAGACCAATATCACACTGGGTGGAGGCAGGCTGATAATAGCTCTATGGGGACACACACTGGACCAACATCACACTGGGTTAATGTAGTAGGCTGATAATAGCTCTATGGGGACACACACTGGACCAACACCTCACTGGGTTGAGGCAGGTTGTAGTAGGCTGAAATAGCTCACACACTGGACCAACACACTGGGTTGAGGCAGGTTGAAGTTTGTAGTTGATAGTAGCTCTATGGGGACACACACTGGACCAACACCACACTGGGTTGAGGCAGGTTGAAGTATGTAGTTGACAGTAGCTCTATGGGGACACACACTGGACCAACACCACACTGGGTTGAGGCTGGTTGTAATGTAATTGACAATAGCTCTGTGGGGATGAGGAAACACAGCAACAAGAACAAGAATTCATTACAATCCTGTGGAGCTACTCACCAATTTAGTGCAACTGGTGTGAAGAGACTTCATCAGTTCTTTAGGTGAGTTTGTGCCATCTTCGTTAACGTCACTATTCTGCAAATACAGACCAAGAAGAAGCTGTCTACTGAAACCAAGTGCCCGTGCCATACCCTTAGAAGTCTATACCTCACTATCAACACTTAAACATACACTTAGAAGTCTAGACCTCACTATCAACACTCAGTCATACACTTAGAAGTCTATACCTCACTATCAACACTCAGCCATACACTTAGAAGTCTATACCTCATTATCAACACTCAGACATACACTTAGAAGTCTATACCTCACTATCAACACTCAGCCATACACTTAGAAGTCTATACCTCACTATCAACACTCAGACATACACTTAGAAGTCTATACCTCACTATCAACACTCAGCCATGCACTTAGAAGTCTATAGCTCACTATCAACACTCAGACATACACTTAGAAGTCTATACCTCACTATCAACACTCAGACATACACTTAGAAGTCTATACCTCACTATCAACACTCAGCCATGCACTTAGAAGTCTATACCTCACTATCAACACTCAGACATACACTTAGAAATCTATACGTCACTATCAACACTCAGCCATGCACTTAAGGCTGGTTCACAACACAACGTTCCGCTCGCCACATCGTATTTATTATTATTGTCAATTGACCTTCGACCCCAAACCACGCTCAACAAAGCTGGACAGCAGTTACAGTGTAGCGAATATCTTGGTGTTGGCTAGCAGGAGGCTAAGAAAGCGGTAGAGCAAGATGTGGATAAGCCCAATATTCACTCGCCTAGGCAGCTTGGAGACTATAACAATCTCTTACAAGAGATGAGGCTGTCTGACCCAGAGTCATTTCAGATATTTGTGGATGTCTAGGGAGAGGTCTGACTCTGTTTTAGCTGAGGTATGCTTTGTATATGCCATAGTATAAGTAATAAAAGGTACCTAATTATATATATATAGGTCAGTCGATACCTGACCCATCAGAGTCACGACAGCTCTGTCAGAGATGATATCTCCCCAGGTGAAAGGTTGGCACTCGCTCTTGAGGTTTCTTGCTACAGACAACTCACAAGTATAGTGCTAAAAAAATTAATTTGTTAGTTCTCTCTGTCATGAAGTATCCTCTATGATTTTGCAGACCTCTCTGTCTTTCAACTTTCGTATGGGATGACAAACAGTTTGTACCATCGACGAGGAGCCATGTACTGGAATGGAGTCCATATCACGTGCTGGAAGCAACAGGTTTCCCCCCCCCCCCCCCTTTGTATCTTGTTCATTATATAAAGTCCAATTTATCTTTAGGTATTCACGATCCGCTGCTCCACGAGAGATGCCTTCAGGGACTACTTCTCAAGCACAGCTGGAGAAGTCCCCTGGCAATACAACTATGTTTTGGCATACATAAACACACAATGCTAATAATAAATTATCTAGTAAATATTTTCAACATATCCGTACACAAAATTGGCTTAAAATATTTTACATAAATTCATGTTCATGATAATTGGTGGAGAATAGGGTTCTCAGGGGAATTCAATGTTTACAAATGATGTCCTGTAAAAATGAATGATGACAGAAAACAGTGGCCAGTATGAAATAACCATGGGTCTGCATCACACTCTTGGGCCTCTTCTTCTTCAGTTCCCTTACATACCGATCCCTCAGCGTCTTCCACTTTTTGCAACAGTGTTCTGAGGTTGCTCCTTCTCCAACCTATCATATCAATATGTGGATAATTGCAGTCACTCTATAGAAACTAGTTGTAGCTAGGCCATTCTTTCTATAGCTAGTTATAGCTAGGCCATTCTTTCTATAGCTAGTTATAGCTAGGCCATTCTTTCTATAGCTAGTTATAGCTAGGCCATTCTTTCTATAGCTAGTTATAGCTAGGCCATTCTTTATATAGCTAGTTATAGCTAGGCCATTCTTACCTGACTTGCCACTGACTTCCAGTCACCTGTCACAAACAGGGGAAGCTCCTGACAGCAACTTTTCTTCGTCAGTAGACATCTTTGATACTGGCTAAACTGCAGGTCAGCGGCACGTGATAGATTATAGCATTCTGATCGGTCCGACGCAGCATTTCAGACGCTGGATTAGAACTTTTTCTAATCGCAAATACAGCTCCGTTGCGTTTGAGGTTCGCAACATCATGCTAGGACGCAACGCAACGATGCGCTCAGCCAGCGTCGTGTTGTGAACCAGCCTTTAGAAGTCTGTACCTCACTATCAACACTCAGCCATACACTTAGACATCTATACCTCACTATCAACACTCAGCCATACACTTAGACGTCTATACCTCACTATCAACACTCAGACATACACTTAGAAGTCTATACCTCACTATCAACACTCAGCCATACACTTAGAAGTCTATACCTCACTATCAACACTCGGACATACACTTAGAAGTCTATACCTCATTATCAACACTCAGACATACACTTAGAAGTCTATACCTCATTATCAACACTCAGCCATGCACTTAGAAGTCTATACCTCACTATCAACACTTAAACATACACTTAGAAGTCTAGACCTCACTATCAACACTCAAACATACATTAGAAGTCTATACCTCACTATCAACACTCAGCCATACACTTAGAAGTCTATACCTCACTATCATCACTCAGACATACACTTAGAAGTCTATACCTCACTATCAACACTCAGCCATACACTTAGAAGTCTATACCTCACTATCAACACTCAGCCATGCACTTAGAAGTCTATACCTCACTATCAACACTCAGACATACACTTAGAAGTCTATACCTCACTATCAACACTCAGACATACACTTAGAAGTCTATACCTCACTATCAACACTCAGACATACACTTAGAAGTCTATACCTCACTATCAACACTCAGCCATACACTTAGAAGTCTATACCTCACTATCAACACTCAGACATACACTTAGAAGTCTATACCTCACTATCAACACTCAGCCATGCACTTAGAAGTCTATACCTCACTATCAACACTCAGCCATGCACTTAGAAGTCTATACCTCACTATCAACACTCAGACATACACTTAGAAGTCTATACCTCACTATCAACACTCAGACATACACTTAGAAGTCTATACCTCACTATCAACACTCAGACATGCACTTAGACATCTATACCTCACTATCAACACTCAGCCATACACTTAGAAGTCTATACCTCACTATCAACACTCAGCCATACACTTAGAAGTCTATACCTCACTATCAACACTCAGCCATACACTTAGAAGTCTATACCTCACTATCAACACTCAGACATACACTTAGAAGTCTATACCTCACTATCAACACTCAGACATACACTTAGAAGTCTATATCTCACTATCAACACTCAGACATACACTTAGAAGTCTATACCTCACTATCAACACTCAGACATACACTTAGAAGTCTAGACCTCACTATCAGCACTCAGCCATACACTTAGAAGTCTATACCTCACTATCAACACTCAGCCATGCACTTAGAAGTCTATACCTCACTATCAACACTCAGCCATGCACTTAGAAGTCTATACCTCACTATCAACACTCAGACATATACTTAGAAGTCTAGACCTCACTATCAACACTCAAACATACACTTAGAAGTCTATACCTCACTATCAACACTCAGCCATACACTTAGAAGTCTATACCTCACTATCAACACTCAGACATGCACTTAGAAGTCTATACCTCACTATCAACACTCAGACATACACTTAGAAGTCTATACCTCACTATCAACACTCAGCCATACACTTAGAAGTCTATACCTCACTATCAACACTCAGACATACACTTAGAAGTCTATACCTCACTATCAACACTCAGACATGCACTTAGACATCTATACCTCACTATCAACACTTAGCCATACACTTAGAAGTCTATACCTCACTATCAACACTCAGCCATACACTTCGAAGTCTATACCTCACTATCAACACTCAGACATACACTTAGAAGTCTATACCTCACTATCAACACTCAGACATACACTATCAACACTCAGTCATACACTTAGAAGTCTATACCTCACTATCAACACTCAGTCATACACTTAGAAGTCTATACCTCACTATCAACACTCAGCCATGCACTTAGAAGTCTATACCTCACTATCAACACTCAGACATACACTATCAACACTCAGCCATACATTTAGAAGTCTATACCTCACTATCAACACTCAGCCATACACTTAGAAGTCTATACCTCACTATCAACACTCAGACATACACTATCAACACTCAGTCATACACTTAGAAGTCTATACCTCACTATCAACACTCAGCCATGCACTTAGAAGTCTATACCTCACTATCAACACTCAGACATACACTTAGAAGTCTATACCTCACTATCAACACTCAGACATACACTTAGAAGTCTATACCTCACTATCAACACTCAGCCATGCACTTAGAAGTCTATACCTCACTATCAACACTCAGACATACACTTAGAAGTCTAGACCTCACTATCAACACTCAGACATACACTTAGAAGTCTATACCTCACTATCAACACTCAGCCATACCCTTAGAAGTCTATACCTCACTATCAACACTCAGACATACACTTAGAAGTCTATACCTCACTATCAACACTCAGACATACACTTAGACGTCTATACCTCACTATCAACACTCAGACATACACTTAGAAGTCTATACCTCACTATCAACACTCAGTCATACACTTAGAAGTCTATACCTCACTATCAACACTCAGCCATACACTTAGAAGTCTATACCTCACTATCAACACTCAGCCATACACTTAGAAGTCTATACCTCACTATCAACACTCAGACATACACTTAGAAATCTATACGTCACTATCAACACTCAGCCATGCACTTAAGGCTGGTTCACAACACAACGTTCCGCTCGCCACATCGTATTTATTATTGTCAATTGACCTTCGACCCCAAACCACGCTCAACAAAGCTGGACAGCAGTTACAGTGTAGCGAATATCTTGGTGTTGGCTAGCAGGAGGCTAAGAAAGCGGTAGAGCAAGATGTGGATAAGCCCAATATTCACTCGCCTAGGCAGCTTGGAGACTGTAACAATCTCTTACAAGAGATGAGGCTGTCTGACCCAGAGAGTCATTTCAGATATTTGTGGATGTCTAGGGAGAGGTCTGACTCTGTTTTAGCTGAGGTATGCTTTGTATATGCCATAGTATAAGTAATAAAAGTTACCTAATTATATATATATATAGGTCAGTCCATACCTGACCCATCAGACTCACGAAAGCTCTGTCAGAGCTGATATCTCCCCAGGTGAAAGGTTGGCACTCGCTCTGAGATTTCTTGCTACAGGCAACTCACAAGTATAGTGCTAAAAAAATTAATTTGTTAGGTCTCTCTGTCATCCTCTATGATTTTGCAGACCTCTCTGTCCTTCAACTTTCGTATGGGATGACAAACAGTTTGTACCATCGACGAGGATCCATGTACTGGAATGGAGTCCCTATCACGTGCTGGAAACAACAGGGTTTTTTCCCCTTTGTATATACCTTGTTCATTATATAAAGTCCAATTTATCTTTAGTTTATGTAAAATATTTTAAGCCAATTTTGTGTACGGATATGTTGAAAATATTTACTAGATAATTTATTATTAGCATTGTGTGTTTATGTATGCCAAAACATAGTTGTATTGCCAGGGGACTTCTCCAGCTGTGCTTGAGAAGTAGTCCCTGAAGGCATCTCTCGTGGAGCAGCGGATCGTAAATACCGATAATTGGTGGAGAATAGGGTTCTCGGGGGAATTCAATGTCCACAAATGATGTCCTGTAAAAATGATGACAGAAAACAGTGGACAGCATGAAATAACCATGGGCCTGCATTACACTCTTGGGCCTCTTCTTCTTCAGTTCCCTTGCATACCGATCCCTCAGCGTCTTCCACTTTTTGCAACAGTGTTCTGAGGTTGCTCCTTCTCCAACCTATCATATCAATATGTGGATAATTGCAGTCACTCTATAGAAACTAGTTGTAGCTAGGCCATTCTTTCTATAGCTAGTTATAGCTAGGCCATTCTTTCTATAGCTAGTTATAGCTAGGCCATTCTTTATATAGCTAGTTATAGCTAGGCCATTCTTACCTGATTTGCCACTGACTTCCAGTCACCTGTCACAAACAGGGGAAGCTCCTGACAGCAACTTTTCTTCGTCAGTAGACATCTTTGATACTGGCTAAACTGCAGGTCAGCGGCACGCGATAGATTATAGCATTCTGATTGGTCCGACACTGCCTTTAAGAAGCTGGATTAGCGCAAATACAGCTCCGTTGCATTGCGCTCTGTTGCGTTTGAGGTTCGTAACATCACGCTAGGACGCAATACAACGATCCGCTCAGCCAGCGTCGTGTTGTGAACCGGCCTTTAGAAGTCTGTACCTCACACTATCAACACTCAGACATACACTTAGACATCTATACATCACTATCAACACTCAGACATACACTTAGAAGTCTATACCTCACTATCAACACTCAGACATACACTTAGAAGTCTATACCTCACTATCAACACTCAGCCATACACTTAGACGTCTATACCTCACTATCAACACTCATCCATGCACTTAGAAGTCTATACCTCATTATCAACACTCAGACATACACTTAGAAGTCTATACCTCACTATCAACACTCCATACACTTAGAAGTCTATACCTCACTATCAACACTCAGCCATACACTTAGACGTCTATACCTCACTATCAACACTCAGCCATGCACTTAGAAGTCTATACCTCATTATCAACACTCAGACATACACTTAGAAGTCTATACCTCACTATCAACACTCAGACATACACTTAGAAGTCTATACCTCACTATCAACACTCAGACATACACTTAGAAGTCTATACCTCACTATCAACACTCAGCCATACACTTAGAAGTCTATACCTCACTATCAACACTCAGACATACACTTAGAAGTCTATACCTCACTATCAACACTCAGCCATACACTTAGAAGTCTATACATCACTATCAACACTCAGACATACACTTAGAAGTCTATACCTCACTATCAACACTCAGACATACACTTAGAAGTCTATACCTCACTATCAACACTCAGACATACACTTAGAAGTCTATACCTCACTATCAACACTCAGCCATACACTTAGAAGTCTATACCTCACTATCAACACTCAGCCATACACTTAGAAGTCTATACCTCACTATCAACACTCAGCCATGCACTTAAGGCTGGTTCACAACACAACGTTCCGCTCGCCACATCGTATTTATTATTATTGTCAATTGACCTTCGACCCCAAACCACGCTCAACAAAGCTGGACAGCAGTTACAGTGTAGCGAATATCTTGGTGTTGGCTAGCAGGAGGCTAAGAAAGCGGTAGAGCAAGATGTGGATAAGCCCAATATTCACTCGCCTAGGCAGCTTGGAGACTATAACAATCTCTTACAAGAGATGAGGCTGTCTGACCCAGAGAGTCATTTCAGATATTTGTGGATGTCTAGGGAGAGGTCTGACTCTGTTTTAGCTGAGGTATGCTTTGTATATGCCATAGTATAAGTAATAAAAGGTACCTAATTATATATATATAGGTCAGTCGATACCTGACCCATCAGAGTCACGACAGCTCTGTCAGAGATGATATCTCCCCAGGTGAAAGGTTGGCACTCGCTCTTGAGGTTTCTTGCTACAGACAACTCACAAGTATAGTGCTAAAAAAATTAATTTGTTAGTTCTCTCTGTCATGAAGTATCCTCTATGATTTTGCAGACCTCTCTGTCTTTCAACTTTCGTATGGGATGACAAACAGTTTGTACCATCGACGAGGAGCCATGTACTGGAATGGAGTCCATATCACGTGCTGGAAGCAACAGGTTTCCCCCCCCCCCCCCTTTGTATCTTGTTCATTATATAAAGTCCAATTTATCTTTAGGTATTCACGATCCGCTGCTCCACGAGAGATGCCTTCAGGGACTACTTCTCAAGCACAGCTGGAGAAGTCCCCTGGCAATACAACTATGTTTTGGCATACATAAACACACAATGCTAATAATAAATTATCTAGTAAATATTTTCAACATATCCGTACACAAAATTGGCTTAAAATATTTTACATAAATTCATGTTCATGATAATTGGTGGAGAATAGGGTTCTCAGGGGAATTCAATGTTTACAAATGATGTCCTGTAAAAATGAATGATGACAGAAAACAGTGGCCAGTATGAAATAACCATGGGTCTGCATCACACTCTTGGGCCTCTTCTTCTTCAGTTCCCTTACATACCGATCCCTCAGCGTCTTCCACTTTTTGCAACAGTGTTCTGAGGTTGCTCCTTCTCCAACCTATCATATCAATATGTGGATAATTGCAGTCACTCTATAGAAACTAGTTGTAGCTAGGCCATTCTTTCTATAGCTAGTTATAGCTAGGCCATTCTTTCTATAGCTAGTTATAGCTAGGCCATTCTTTCTATAGCTAGTTATAGCTAGGCCATTCTTTCTATAGCTAGTTATAGCTAGGCCATTCTTTATATAGCTAGTTATAGCTAGGCCATTCTTACCTGACTTGCCACTGACTTCCAGTCACCTGTCACAAACAGGGGAAGCTCCTGACAGCAACTTTTCTTCGTCAGTAGACATCTTTGATACTGGCTAAACTGCAGGTCAGCGGCACGTGATAGATTATAGCATTCTGATCGGTCCGACGCAGCATTTCAGACGCTGGATTAGAACTTTTTCTAATCGCAAATACAGCTCCGTTGCGTTTGAGGTTCGCAACATCATGCTAGGACGCAACGCAACGATGCGCTCAGCCAGCGTCGTGTTGTGAACCAGCCTTTAGAAGTCTGTACCTCACTATCAACACTCAGCCATACACTTAGACATCTATACCTCACTATCAACACTCAGCCATACACTTAGACGTCTATACCTCACTATCAACACTCAGACATACACTTAGAAGTCTATACCTCACTATCAACACTCAGCCATACACTTAGAAGTCTATACCTCACTATCAACACTCGGACATACACTTAGAAGTCTATACCTCATTATCAACACTCAGACATACACTTAGAAGTCTATACCTCATTATCAACACTCAGCCATGCACTTAGAAGTCTATACCTCACTATCAACACTTAAACATACACTTAGAAGTCTAGACCTCACTATCAACACTCAAACATACATTAGAAGTCTATACCTCACTATCAACACTCAGCCATACACTTAGAAGTCTATACCTCACTATCATCACTCAGACATACACTTAGAAGTCTATACCTCACTATCAACACTCAGCCATACACTTAGAAGTCTATACCTCACTATCAACACTCAGCCATGCACTTAGAAGTCTATACCTCACTATCAACACTCAGACATACACTTAGAAGTCTATACCTCACTATCAACACTCAGACATACACTTAGAAGTCTATACCTCACTATCAACACTCAGACATACACTTAGAAGTCTATACCTCACTATCAACACTCAGCCATACACTTAGAAGTCTATACCTCACTATCAACACTCAGACATACACTTAGAAGTCTATACCTCACTATCAACACTCAGCCATGCACTTAGAAGTCTATACCTCACTATCAACACTCAGCCATGCACTTAGAAGTCTATACCTCACTATCAACACTCAGACATACACTTAGAAGTCTATACCTCACTATCAACACTCAGCCATACACTTAGAAGTCTATACCTCACTATCAACACTCAGCCATACACTTAGAAGTCTATACCTCACTATCAACACTCAGCCATACACTTAGAAGTCTATACCTCACTATCAACACTCAGACATACACTTAGAAGTCTATACCTCACTATCAACACTCAGACATACACTTAGAAGTCTATATCTCACTATCAACACTCAGACATACACTTAGAAGTCTATACCTCACTATCAACACTCAGACATACACTTAGAAGTCTAGACCTCACTATCAGCACTCAGCCATACACTTAGAAGTCTATACCTCACTATCAACACTCAGCCATGCACTTAGAAGTCTATACCTCACTATCAACACTCAGCCATGCACTTAGAAGTCTATACCTCACTATCAACACTCAGACATATACTTAGAAGTCTAGACCTCACTATCAACACTCAAACATACACTTAGAAGTCTATACCTCACTATCAACACTCAGCCATACACTTAGAAGTCTATACCTCACTATCAACACTCAGACATGCACTTAGAAGTCTATACCTCACTATCAACACTCAGACATACACTTAGAAGTCTATACCTCACTATCAACACTCAGCCATACACTTAGAAGTCTATACCTCACTATCAACACTCAGACATACACTTAGAAGTCTATACCTCACTATCAACACTCAGACATGCACTTAGACATCTATACCTCACTATCAACACTTAGCCATACACTTAGAAGTCTATACCTCACTATCAACACTCAGCCATACACTTCGAAGTCTATACCTCACTATCAACACTCAGACATACACTTAGAAGTCTATACCTCACTATCAACACTCAGACATACACTATCAACACTCAGTCATACACTTAGAAGTCTATACCTCACTATCAACACTCAGTCATACACTTAGAAGTCTATACCTCACTATCAACACTCAGCCATGCACTTAGAAGTCTATACCTCACTATCAACACTCAGACATACACTATCAACACTCAGCCATACATTTAGAAGTCTATACCTCACTATCAACACTCAGCCATACACTTAGAAGTCTATACCTCACTATCAACACTCAGACATACACTATCAACACTCAGTCATACACTTAGAAGTCTATACCTCACTATCAACACTCAGCCATGCACTTAGAAGTCTATACCTCACTATCAACACTCAGACATACACTTAGAAGTCTATACCTCACTATCAACACTCAGACATACACTTAGAAGTCTATACCTCACTATCAACACTCAGCCATGCACTTAGAAGTCTATACCTCACTATCAACACTCAGACATACACTTAGAAGTCTAGACCTCACTATCAACACTCAGACATACACTTAGAAGTCTATACCTCACTATCAACACTCAGCCATACCCTTAGAAGTCTATACCTCACTATCAACACTCAGACATACACTTAGAAGTCTATACCTCACTATCAACACTCAGACATACACTTAGACGTCTATACCTCACTATCAACACTCAGACATACACTTAGAAGTCTATACCTCACTATCAACACTCAGTCATACACTTAGAAGTCTATACCTCACTATCAACACTCAGCCATACACTTAGAAGTCTATACCTCACTATCAACACTCAGCCATACACTTAGAAGTCTATACCTCACTATCAACACTCAGACATACACTTAGAAATCTATACGTCACTATCAACACTCAGCCATGCACTTAAGGCTGGTTCACAACACAACGTTCCGCTCGCCACATCGTATTTATTATTGTCAATTGACCTTCGACCCCAAACCACGCTCAACAAAGCTGGACAGCAGTTACAGTGTAGCGAATATCTTGGTGTTGGCTAGCAGGAGGCTAAGAAAGCGGTAGAGCAAGATGTGGATAAGCCCAATATTCACTCGCCTAGGCAGCTTGGAGACTGTAACAATCTCTTACAAGAGATGAGGCTGTCTGACCCAGAGAGTCATTTCAGATATTTGTGGATGTCTAGGGAGAGGTCTGACTCTGTTTTAGCTGAGGTATGCTTTGTATATGCCATAGTATAAGTAATAAAAGTTACCTAATTATATATATATATAGGTCAGTCCATACCTGACCCATCAGACTCACGAAAGCTCTGTCAGAGCTGATATCTCCCCAGGTGAAAGGTTGGCACTCGCTCTGAGATTTCTTGCTACAGGCAACTCACAAGTATAGTGCTAAAAAAATTAATTTGTTAGGTCTCTCTGTCATCCTCTATGATTTTGCAGACCTCTCTGTCCTTCAACTTTCGTATGGGATGACAAACAGTTTGTACCATCGACGAGGATCCATGTACTGGAATGGAGTCCCTATCACGTGCTGGAAACAACAGGGTTTTTTCCCCTTTGTATATACCTTGTTCATTATATAAAGTCCAATTTATCTTTAGTTTATGTAAAATATTTTAAGCCAATTTTGTGTACGGATATGTTGAAAATATTTACTAGATAATTTATTATTAGCATTGTGTGTTTATGTATGCCAAAACATAGTTGTATTGCCAGGGGACTTCTCCAGCTGTGCTTGAGAAGTAGTCCCTGAAGGCATCTCTCGTGGAGCAGCGGATCGTAAATACCGATAATTGGTGGAGAATAGGGTTCTCGGGGGAATTCAATGTCCACAAATGATGTCCTGTAAAAATGATGACAGAAAACAGTGGACAGCATGAAATAACCATGGGCCTGCATTACACTCTTGGGCCTCTTCTTCTTCAGTTCCCTTGCATACCGATCCCTCAGCGTCTTCCACTTTTTGCAACAGTGTTCTGAGGTTGCTCCTTCTCCAACCTATCATATCAATATGTGGATAATTGCAGTCACTCTATAGAAACTAGTTGTAGCTAGGCCATTCTTTCTATAGCTAGTTATAGCTAGGCCATTCTTTCTATAGCTAGTTATAGCTAGGCCATTCTTTATATAGCTAGTTATAGCTAGGCCATTCTTACCTGATTTGCCACTGACTTCCAGTCACCTGTCACAAACAGGGGAAGCTCCTGACAGCAACTTTTCTTCGTCAGTAGACATCTTTGATACTGGCTAAACTGCAGGTCAGCGGCACGCGATAGATTATAGCATTCTGATTGGTCCGACACTGCCTTTAAGAAGCTGGATTAGCGCAAATACAGCTCCGTTGCATTGCGCTCTGTTGCGTTTGAGGTTCGTAACATCACGCTAGGACGCAATACAACGATCCGCTCAGCCAGCGTCGTGTTGTGAACCGGCCTTTAGAAGTCTGTACCTCACACTATCAACACTCAGACATACACTTAGACATCTATACATCACTATCAACACTCAGACATACACTTAGAAGTCTATACCTCACTATCAACACTCAGACATACACTTAGAAGTCTATACCTCACTATCAACACTCAGCCATACACTTAGACGTCTATACCTCACTATCAACACTCATCCATGCACTTAGAAGTCTATACCTCATTATCAACACTCAGACATACACTTAGAAGTCTATACCTCACTATCAACACTCCATACACTTAGAAGTCTATACCTCACTATCAACACTCAGCCATACACTTAGACGTCTATACCTCACTATCAACACTCAGCCATGCACTTAGAAGTCTATACCTCATTATCAACACTCAGACATACACTTAGAAGTCTATACCTCACTATCAACACTCAGACATACACTTAGAAGTCTATACCTCACTATCAACACTCAGACATACACTTAGAAGTCTATACCTCACTATCAACACTCAGCCATACACTTAGAAGTCTATATCTCACTATCAACACTCAGACATGCACTTAGAAGTCTATACCTCACTATCAACACTCAGCCATGCACTTAGACGTCTAGACCTCACTATCAACACTCAGACAAACACTTAGAAATCTATACCTCACTATCAACACTCAGACATACACTTAGAAGTCTATACCTCAATATCAACACTCAGCCATACACTTAGAAGTCTATACCTCACTATCAACACTCAGACATACACTTAGACGTCTATACCTCACTATCAACACTCAGACATACACTTAGAAATCTATACGTCACTATCAACACTCAGCCATGCACTTAAGGCTGGTTCACAACACAACGTTCCGCTCGCCACATCGTATTTATTATTATTGTCAATTGACCTTCGACCCCAAACCACGCTCAACAAAGCTGGACAGCAGTTACAGTGTAGCGAATATCTTGGTGTTGGCTAGCAGGAGGCTAAGAAAGCGGTAGAGCAAGATGTGGATAAGCCCAATATTCACTCGCCTAGGCAGCTTGGAGACTATAACAATCTCTTACAAGAGATGAGGCTGTCTGACCCAGAGAGTCATTTCAGATATTTGTGGATGTCTAGGGAGAG
Source organism: Cladorhizidae sp. MBARI D1340-BT2 (assembly GCA_028752905.1). Lineage (NCBI taxonomy): Eukaryota > Metazoa > Porifera > Demospongiae > Poecilosclerida > Cladorhizidae > Cladorhizidae sp. MBARI D1340-BT2. The sequence continues at coordinate 28,666,391 of JAQNBH010000014.1, read as the reverse complement.
GTCTGACTCTGTTTTAGCTGAGGTATGCTTTGTATATGCCATAGTATAAGTAATAAAAGGTACCTAATTATATATATATAGGTCAGTCGATACCTGACCCATCAGAGTCACGACAGCTCTGTCAGAGATGATATCTCCCCAGGTGAAAGGTTGGCACTCGCTCTTGAGGTTTCTTGCTACAGACAACTCACAAGTATAGTGCTAAAAAAATTAATTTGTTAGTTCTCTCTGTCATGAAGTATCCTCTATGATTTTGCAGACCTCTCTGTCTTTCAACTTTCGTATGGGATGACAAACAGTTTGTACCATCGACGAGGAGCCATGTACTGGAATGGAGTCCATATCACGTGCTGGAAGCAACAGGTTTCCCCCCCCCCCCCCCCTTTGTATCTTGTTCATTATATAAAGTCCAATTTATCTTTAGGTATTCACGATCCGCTGCTCCACGAGAGATGCCTTCAGGGACTACTTCTCAAGCACAGCTGGAGAAGTCCCCTGGCAATACAACTATGTTTTGGCATACATAAACACACAATGCTAATAATAAATTATCTAGTAAATATTTTCAACATATCCGTACACAAAATTGGCTTAAAATATTTTACATAAATTCATGTTCATGATAATTGGTGGAGAATAGGGTTCTCAGGGGAATTCAATGTTTACAAATGATGTCCTGTAAAAATGAATGATGACAGAAAACAGTGGCCAGTATGAAATAACCATGGGTCTGCATCACACTCTTGGGCCTCTTCTTCTTCAGTTCCCTTACATACCGATCCCTCAGCGTCTTCCACTTTTTGCAACAGTGTTCTGAGGTTGCTCCTTCTCCAACCTATCATATCAATATGTGGATAATTGCAGTCACTCTATAGAAACTAGTTGTAGCTAGGCCATTCTTTCTATAGCTAGTTATAGCTAGGCCATTCTTTCTATAGCTAGTTATAGCTAGGCCATTCTTTATATAGCTAGTTATAGCTAGGCCATTCTTACCTGATTTGCCACTGACTTCCAGTCACCTGTCACAAACAGGGGAAGCTCCTGACAGCAAATTTTCTTCGTCAGTAGACATCTTTGATACTGGCTAAACTGCAGGTCAGCGGCACGTGATAGATTATAGCATTCTGATTGGTCCGACACTGCCTTTAAGAAGCTGGATTAGCGCAAATACAGCTCCGTTGCATTGCGCTCTGTTGCGTTTGAGGTTCGTAACATCACGCTAGGACGCAATACAACGATCCGCTCAGCCAGCGTCGTGTTGCGAACCAGCCTTTAGAAGTCTGTACCTCACACTATCAATACTCAGACATACACTTAGACATCTATACCTCACTATCAACACTCAGACATACACTTAGAAGTCTAGACCTCACTATCAACACTCAGCCATGCACTTAGAATGCTATACCTCACTATCAACACTCAGACATACACTTAGAAGTCTATACCTCACTATCAACACTCAGACATACACTTAGACATCTATACCTCACTATCAACACTCAGACATACACTTAGAAGTCTATACCTCACTATCAACACTCAGACATACACTTAGAAGTCTATACCTCACTATCAACACTCAGCCATACACTTAGAAGTCTATACCTCACTATCAACACTCAGCCATACACTTAGAAGTCTATACCTCACTATCAACACTCAGACATACACTTAGAAGTCTATACCTCACTATCAACACTCAGCCATGCACTTAGAAGTCTATACCTCACTATCAACACTCAGACATACACTTAGAAGTCTATACCTCATTATCAACACTCAGACATACACTTAGAAGTCTATACCTCACTATCAACACTCAGCCATACACTTAGACGTCTATACCTCACTATCAACACTCAGCCATACACTTAGAAGTCTATACCTCATTATCAACACTCAGACATACACTTAGAAGTCTATACCTCACTATCAACACTCAGCCATACACTTAGAAGTCTATACCTCACTATCAACACTCAGACATACACTTAGAAGTCTATACCTCACTATCAACACTCAGACATACACTTAGAAGTCTATACCTCACTATCAACACTCAGACATGCACTTAGAAGTCTATACCTCACTATCAACACTCAGACATACACTTAGAAGTCTATACCTCACTATCAACACTCAGACATACACTTAGAAGTCTATACCTCACTATCAACACTCAGACATACACTTAGAAGTCTATACCTCACTATCAACACTCAGACATACACTTAGAAGTCTATGCCTCACTATCAACACTCAGCCATGCACTTAGAAGTCTATACCTCATTATCAACACTCAGACATACACTTAGAAGTCTATACCTCACTATCAACACTCAGCCATACACTTAGAAGTCTATACCTCACTATCAACACTCAGCCATACACTTAGAAGTCTATACCTCACTATCAACACTCAGACATACACTTAGAAGTCTATACCTCACTATCAACACTCAGACATACATTTAGAAGTCTATACCTCACTATCAACACTCAGCCATACACTTAGAAGTCTATACCTCACTATCAACACTCAGACATACATTTAGAAGTCTATACCTCACTATCAACACTCAGCCATGCACTTAGACATCTATACCTCACTATCAACACTCAGTCATGCACTTAGACGTCTATACCTCACTATCAACACTCAGCCATGCACTTAGAAGTCTATACCTCACTATCAACACTCAGCCATACACTTAGAAGTCTATACCTCATTATCAACACTCAGCCATACACTTAGAAGTCTATACCTCACTATCAACACTCAGACATACACTTAGACATCTATACCTCACTATCAACACTCAGCCATACACTTAGAAGTCTATACCTCACTATCAACACTCAGACATACACTTAGAAGTCTATACCTCACTATCAACACTCAGACATACACTTAGAAGTCTATACCTCACTATCAACACTCAGCCATACACTTAGAAGTCTATACCTCACTATCAACACTCAGACATACACTTAGAAGTCTATACCTCACTATCAACACTCAGCCATACACTTAGAAGTCTATACCTCACTATCAACACTCAGACATACACTTAGACATCTATACCTCACTATCAACACTCAGACATACACTTAGAAGTCTATACCTCACTATCAACACTCAGCCATACACTTAGAAGTCTATACCTCACTATCAACACTCAGCCATACACTTAGAAGTCTATACCTCACTATCAACACTCAGCCATGCACTTAGAAGTCTATACCTCACTATCAACACTCAGCCATACACTTAGAAGTCTATACCTTACTATCAACACTCAGCCATACACTTAGAAGTCTATACCTCACTATCAACACTCAGCCATACACTTAGAAGTCTATATCTCACTATCAACACTCAGACATACACTTAGAAGTCTAGACCTCACTATCAACACTCAGACATACACTTAGAAGTCTATACCTCACTATCAATACTCAGCATACACTTAGAAGTCTATACCTCACTATCAACACTCAGCCATACACTTAGAAGTCTATGCCTCACTATCAACACTCAGCCATACACTTAGAAGTCTATACCTCACTATCAACACTCAGACATACACTTAGAAGTCTATGCCTCACTATCAACACTCAGCCATACACTTAGAAGTCTATGCCTCACTATCAACACTCAGCCATACACTTAGAAGTCTATACCTCACTATCAACACTCAGCCATACACTTAGAAGTCTATGCCTCACTATCAACACTCAGCCATACACTTAGAAGTCTATACCTCACTATCAACACTCAGCCATACACTTAGAAGTCTATGCCTCACTATCAACACTCAGCCATACACTTAGAAGTCTATACCTCACTATCAACACTCAGCCATACACTTAGAAGTCTATACCTCACTATCAACACTCAGACATACACTTAGAAGTCTATACCTCACTATCAATACTCAGCCATACACTTAGAAGTCTATACCTCACTATCAACACTCAGTCATACACTTAGAAGTCTATACCTCACTATCAACACTCAGACATACACTTAGAAGTCTAGACCTCACTATCAACACTCAGACATACACTATCAACACTCAGCCATGCACTTAGAAGTCTATACCTCACTATCAACACTCAGACATACACTTAGAAGTCTATACCTCACTATCAACACTCAGCCATACACTTAGAAGTCTATACCTCACTATCAACACTCAGACATACACTTAGAAGTCTATACCTCACTATCAACACTCAGACATACACTTAGAAGTCTATACCTCACTATCAACACTCAGCCATGCACTTAGAAGTCTATACCTCACTATCAACACTCAGACATACACTTAGAAGTCTATACCTCACTATCAACACTCAGCCATACACTTAGAACTCTATACCTCACTATCAACACTCAGACATACACTTAGAAGTCTATACCTCACTATCAACACTCAGCCATGCACTTAGAAGTCTATACCTCACTATCAACACTCAGCCATGCACTTAGAAGTCTAGACCTCACTATCAACACTCAGACATACACTTAGAAGTCTATACCTCACTATCAACACTCAGACATACACTTAGAAGTCTATACCTCACTATCAACACTCAGACATACACTTAGAAGTCTATACCTCACTATCAACACTCAGCCATGCACTTAGAAGTCTATACCTCACTATCAACACTCAGACATACACTTAGAAGTCTATACCTCACTATCAACACTCAGACATACACTTAGAAGTCTATACCTCACTATCAACACTCAGCCATACACTTAGAAGTCTATACCTCACTATCAACACTCAGACATACACTTAGAAGTCTATACCTCACTATCAACACTCAGACATGCACTTAGAAGTCTATACCTCACTATCAACACTCAGCCATACACTTAGAAGTCTAGACCTCACTATCAACACTCAGACATACACTTCGAAGTCTATACCTCACTATCAACACTCAGCCATACACTTAGAAGTCTATACCTCACTATCAACACTCAGACATACACTTAGAAGTCTATACCTCACTATCAACACTCAGCCATGCACTTAGAAGTCTATACCTCACTATCAACACTCAGCCATACACTTAGAAATCTATACCTCACTATCAACACTCAGACATACACTTAGAAGTCTAGACCTCACTATCAACACTCAGACATACACTATCAACACTCAGCCATGCACTTAGAAGTCTATACCTCACTATCAACACTCAGACATACACTTAGAAGTCTATACCTCACTATCAACACTCAGCCATACACTTAGAAGTCTATACCTCACTATCAACACTCAGCCATACACTTAGAAGTCTATACCTCACTATCAACACTCAAACATACATTAGAAGTCTATACCTCACTATCAACACTCAGACATACACTTAGAAGTCTATACCTCACTATCAACACTCAGACATACACTTAGAAGTCTATACCTCACTATCAACACTCAGACATACACTTAGAAGTCTATACCTCACTATCAACACTCAGACATACACTTAGAAGTCTATACCTCACTATCAACACTCAGACATACACTTAGAAGTCTATACCTCACTATCAACACTCAGCCATACACTTAGAAGTCTATACCTCACTATCAACACTCAGCCATACACTTAGAAGTCTATACCTCACTATCAACACTCGCCATACACTTAGACGTCTATACCTCACTATCAACACTCAGACATACATTTAGAAGTCTATGCCTCACTATCAACACTCAGCCATGCAGACGTCTAGACCTCACTATCATGTATGGAACCAATAGTGAAGTGTGGAACCAAGAGGAAATATTGAGTACACACAACACACCATGCCACACACCACATGTATCCAACTAACAGTAAAGTGTGGAACTAACAATAGAGCATGGAACCAACAGTGGAGTATGGAACTAACAATAGAGTATGGAACCAACATTAAAGTATGGAACCAACAGTGGAATATGGAACTAACAATAGAGTATGGAACCAACAGTGGAGTATGGAACCAACAATGTACCAACAATAGAGTATGGAACCAACAATAGAGTATGGAACCAACAATAGAGTATGGAACCAACAGTGGAGTATGGAACTAACAATAGAGTATGGAACCAACATTAAAGTATGGAACCAACAGTGAAATATGGAACTAACAATAGAGTATGGACCAACAGTGGAGTATGGAACCAGCAATAGAGTATGGAACCAACAATAGAGTATGGAACCAACAGTGGAGTATGGAACTAACAATAGAGTATGGAACCAACATTAAAGTATGGAACCAACAGTGGAGTATGGAACCAGCAATAGAGTATCGAACCAAGAGTGAAGTATGGAATTAACAATAAAGTATGGAACCAACAATAAAGTATGGAACTAACAGTGGAGTATGGAACCAACAATAAAAAATGGACCCAGTGGAGTATGGAACTAACAGTGAAATAGATGTTTAACAAAAAGAAGGTCATTGTGCTTAAAGAAATAGTTTCACAGAATAAAGAGAGAGAGAACATCCCAGCCAACACAACACACAAGTGGTATGAGAATGTAAATCTCTCCTTACACAAACTACCGGCCCACAATATATACTCTCATACACACCACACAGAGCAAATCCTCCTCACAAAGTAGACACTACATCCATCCACACTGTAAAAACAGCACTCCCACATAAAGCATACTCACTCATGCACACAAGGCACATTCCCACACAAAACATACCCTCCTAATAAGATACCCACCCACACACAACCCACCCACTCAACATATCCACCCACACACAACCCACCCACTCAACATATCCTCCCACACACAACCCACCAACTCTCAACATATCCTCCCACACACATACCCACCCACTCAACATATCCTCCCACACACATACCCACCCACTCAACATATCCTCCCACACACAACCCACCCACACTCAACATATCCTCCCACACACAACCCACCCACTCAACATATCCACCCACACACCAACCCACCCACTCAACATATCCACCCACGCACATACCCACCCACACTCAACATATCCTCCCACACACATACCCACCCACACTCAACATATCCTCCCACACACATACCCACCCACACTCAACATATCCTCCCACACACATACCCACCCACACTCAACATATCCACCCACACACCAACCCACCCACTCAACATATCCACCCACGCACATACCCACCCACACTCAACATATCCTCCCACACACATACCCACCCACACTCAACATATCCTCCCACACACATACCCACCCACACTCAACATATCCTCCCACACACATACCCACCCACACTCAACATATCCACCCACACACAACCCACCTACACTCAACATATCCTCCCACACACAACCCACCCACTCAACATATCCACCCACACACAACCCACCCACACTCAACATATCCACCCACACACATATCCACCCACACTCAACATATCCTCCCACACACATACCCACCCACTCAACATATCCACCCACACACAAACCCACCCACTCAACATATCCTCCCCCACACATACCCACCCACTCAACATATCCTCCCCCACACAACCCACCCACTCAACATATCCTCCCACACACACCCACCCACTCAACATATCCACCCACACACAACCCACCCACACTCAACATATCCTCCCACACACATACCCACCCACTCAACATATCCTCCCGTACCACGCACACTCCCACACCACATACACTCCCACACCACACACACACTCCCACACCACATACACTCCCACACCACCATACACTCCCACACCACATACACTCCCACACCACATACACTCCCACACCACACACACTCCCACACCACATACACTCCCGCACCACCATACACTCCCACACCACATACACTCCCACACCACACACACTCCCACACCACATACACTCACACACCACACACACTCCCACACCACCATACTCTACTACACAAAAACATACCCACCCAGGTACACTCCAGCAGCTGTACAAACCTTGCACACGCACACACTGCGTCATATTTTACCCACCTCTTCGACATCCAAGTTTGCCAGCTCTGGTACGATACACGTATACTCCTCATTATCAGCTGTCTTCATATTCACTGACTCCTCCTCATTGTAATCAACCTCAGACAACAGCTGGTTCGATATTTTACTTAACAAATCTTTATCCACAACAGCCCCATCACTCGTCCCTCCCACCTTTGCTGTGCTCGATTCAAACTCATTGACTGCAGGAACATTCTTGCTGGTAAGATGATCAGGATCCAAAATTCCAGGCCAAGATATATCAAATATTATTTCATCTCTGAATAACCCTGAGGGAACTACATCGTCACCTGCTCCTACAATGAGTTTCAAAGAACTCAGCATCAAGAACAGGGAACTGCATCGTTTTGCAAACATTCCGTGGTAGCAAACGGTATTTACTTTTAACAACCTCAGGCTCTTCTGTACCTAGTTACATAGTAGGTTATATAGTTCGGTAAGGGGTTGTCATTATTACCGTTCAAAGTTCAATAAGTTGACTGTTGATAATGGAGAACTCGGACTCTGTTGATGTTCTTTACGAGTCCAGAGGGGGAGAAGATAGTGGCAGTAAAGAATGGCGAGAGAACCGTGCTAATTTTTGTAGTAATAATCTGCCTCCTAAACCTCTTGTTCAAGACCACTCAAACTACACTCGGCTGATGTACTGGACCTGCGTGCAGGATAGTGGCTTTCCCAACAGAGTGAACCATGCAGTATCCACTTACAGGTGAGTGATTATTAGTGGCATAATCCTTGCAGCTCCATTCCAATTAGCCAAGGCAATTTTTTACCAGTTTCAGAAGGAAATCTCACAGACCATATTAATTTTGTTCTTTTCTCTCGAAAGTTGAGAGTAGGTGAAAGAGAGATAATACGTGTACAAGTTCCCAGGGTTCTGTGACTCGTGATCAGATCAATGTCCCAGGTGCTTGTGGGGTAGTTTGGTTCATTGCCTGGTTCACTGGCAGAAGTGTTCGATGTACATGAAAGTTTTAGTAAGAAAATCTGAAGAACCAAACTAAATGGGAGACTATCTCTTGAGCTGCGAGGGAAGTAGTGGAGGGGGGAGTTCGTGGGAGAGGAGGAGGGATTAGGAAGGGGTGCGTTCGATTGTGTGGGGGTGGGGAGCGAGGTGGAGGAATTAGAGAAGGTTGTTGTTGAGAAGGGAGAGGGTTTAGGGAGGGGAGTGAGAGAGGTGGAGGGATTAGGGAGGGGAGTGAGGAGGGGAGTGAGAGAGGTGGAGGGATTAGGGAGGGGAGTGAGAGAGGTGGAAGGTTTAGGGAGGGGAGTGAGAGAGGTGGAGGGTTTAGGGAGGAGAGTGAGAGAGGTGGGAGGGGAGTGAGAGAGGTGGAAGGTTTAGGGAGGGGAGTGAGAGAGGTGGAGGGATTAGGGAGGGGAGTGAGAGAGGTGGAGGGATTAGGGAGGGGAGTGAGAGAGGTGGAGGGTTTAGGGAGGGGAGTGAGAGAGGTGGAAGGTTTAGGGAGGGGAGTGAGAGAGGTGGAAGGTTTAGGGAGGGGAGTGAGAGAGGTGGAGGGTTTAGGGAGGGGAGTGAGAGAGGTGGAGGGTTTAGGGAGGGGAGTGAGAGAGGTGGAGGGGGAGTGAGAGAGGAGGAGGGTTTAGAGTGATAGGAGTTGATCTAATGATGGGGCTGGCAATTCAAGGCTCTAATAGACCCGATCATCACCCATAGTGACCAGCCACACCCCATCCCCACCCCAGTTTTTATGTTCCACTATCTGTGTGAGGCATTGTTTTAAGCCAAGAAGACCTTGGACTCTCACCTCTCATTAGCTCACTAAATGAAGAGTTTATGATGGGGGTGATAGTGGGTTGGGGGGGGGGGGGGGGGCAAGAGGGTTTTAAAGTTACTGCACCCAAAGTCTGGTCCTACACCACAAATACCCCTGACGTCACCAGGTTCAAGGTTGTTGGCATGAGATAATTCACACTTCAATCAAAGAAGCACGCACACCTCCATTTAATGTGTGAAGGTTTATACATGTATGTGAAACAGAAAGGTACTCAATTAGCAGTTGTTTCAGGCTATCTTATAGCCACTTACCTCAAGAAGCTGTGGAGAGGTGCCAATGGACTTGGGTGTGGTTAGACTTCGACCTACAAATTTTACTGCATCAAGACGATTATAGGACCTTATTATATTAAAACTGTAAATTGGGTAAAAAAAGGGCATGTCCTGGTTTTGCAGCTCCTGAAACATTGAAGGAGCACAGCGTCAGCATCGCTGCCATTGCAGGTGGCTCAAGGTGTCACTTATAGCCCACTACATGTACATGTCTTATCCAGGGGGAAATTGCACCCTTGATGCTAAAAAGTTGCACCCCTGGAGCTGAAAAGTTGCACCCCTGAAGCTGAAAAGTTGCACCCCTGAAGCTGAAAAGTTGCACCTCTGAAGCTGAAAAGTTGCACCCCTGAAGCTGAAAAGTTGCACCTCTGAAGCTGAAAAGTTGCACCCCTGAAGCTGAAAAGTTGCACCCCTGAAGCTGAAAAGTTGTACCCCTGAAGCTGCCAGTTGCACCTCTGAAGCTGAAAAGTGCATCCCTGAAGCTGAAAAGTTGCACCCCTGAAGCTGAAAAGTTGCACCACTGAAGCTGAAAAGTTGCACCCCTGAAGCTGAAAAGTTGCACCCCTGAAGCTGAAAAGTTGTACCTCTGAAGCTGCACCTCTGAAGCTGAAAAGTTGCACCCCTGATGCTGAAAAGTTGCACCCCTGAAGCTGAAAAGTTGCACCTCTGAAGCTGAAAAGTTGCACCTGAAGCTGAAAAGTTGCACCTGAAGCTGCACCTCTGAAGCTGAAAAGTTGCACCCCTGAAGCTGAAAAGTTGCACCCCTGAAGCTGAAAAGTTGCACCTCTGAAGCTGAAAAGTTGCACCTGAAGCTGAAAAGTTGCACCCCTGAAGCTGAAAAGTTGCACCCCTGAAGCTGAAAAGTTGCACCTGAAGCTGAAAAGTTGCACCTGAAGCTGAAAAGTTGCACCTGAAGCTGAAAACTTGCACCTCTGAAGCTGAAAACTTGCACCTCTGAAGCTGAAAAGTTGCACCTCTGAAGCTGAAAAGTTGCACCTCTGAAGCTGAAAAGTTGCACCTGAAGCTGAAAAGTTGCACCCCTAAAGTTGAGTCTATAGTAGTCCCTGCAACAACAGCTTACACTGCACAACACTTTATATTCAAGGAGGTAAAGTTTCGAGGAGTGAATTGTTTCACGGAATCATTTTGGAATTTATCTCAAACCCTTACCAGACCTTATTAGTTACCAAATAATTGAGGGGAGGCACAGTTTTTGCGTCTAAAATCAAGTCCACGAGAACCCACGAAAATTTAGCTTCAAGGGGGAAGGGGGGGGGGGAGCAGGATATGGTGTCTCTGTCATCTCCCGCTGAACACTTTCCTTCCCAATGCAGAGTGGAGTGGTCTGACAAATCTAACACACGCACATCACATGTTGTTTGGGAATTTAAATGCCTAACTGTGACTTACACAGCTGGTTAGGCTTTGACGTCCACTTTATAAGCCTACAAATTGCTGAGAGCCTCTCTACTCCTCTGCGCTGATTGGCCAGCTCTCCATTGGCCATACAGACATTGCATGACTAACGTCTCCCCTGCCTGGCATCGGCTAATCTTACAAGGCCTGGCAACTTAGTGCCGCTTGAACTGTTTGCTATTGCTTTAAACCAGAAGACCAAAACAAATATTCCCAAGTTCTGCTTGTCTTTTGTCTCTCATTCCCTGTCAAAACTTCGTAGCATGTCTCCATTCCAAACAGGGTTAGGTGCCAAAGGACTACAGAATTTTCCAAACTCCAACTGCATATAATCTTATTCTAATTGCAATGGCCTTCTCAATAATCAACTTGAAATTTACTCTCTCGACATTTCGACTAGATGCTTTAGCCTTCATCAGGAGTATTTGATGAAGGCTAGAGCATGTCGAAATGTCGAGAGAGTAAATTTCAAGTTGATTATTGCGAAGGTCATAACACAGTTTCATTTAGGGGTGGGGGCGGCTGCCCCCCCTTGGAACCTTTTTGCCCCCCGCCCCCCCTTGGAAATTGTATTATTAAAATTCATTAGAAACTTTGTCACATCTTTTACCATCATGCCCCCCCCCCCCCCCCTTAATATCCAGATTCCTCCAGTTGCCCCCCCCCCTTGGACAATTTTCTAAATGAAAGCCTGCCATTGTACATTCCGTTATGTCAACTGAGAGTTCGTTGGTTGCGAATACTCGAGTTTCCTTGGTTCTGAAAAATATGAAATTGTTGAGTATTGTCAACTCGACCGTCCCGAGCGAGGGGGGGGGGGAGGGTGGAGCCTGAACAGCAGTAACTATAAGTACCTGTGGTTCTTGTAGTGAAGAAGTGAACTGTCAATTAGTTTACTGAGAAGATTACTATTCGATGAAAAGGGTATCCAAGTTTGGACCAATAGGAACGCATTACAGTTGGCACATGTTGTGTTTGTCACTCTCGTAAAAGTCTTCGCACCGAGGTGAGCGTCTCTGCTTGGTTAGTTTTGGAGCTCACTGTGACCATTACCGAGCCCTCGAAGGAGGCTGCAGCTGGTCCTCTACCCTGAGGGTTTTTGACTCTAGTAAGTTAACAACGGCAGGATAGGGCACGTGTGTTTGGAACAAGGAAGGCCTCTACGAACATCTGCGTGTTTATAAGTAGCATGGTAATAAAGAACATGGTGTAGGACAACATCTGCTGTGTTTGATTAGCTCTGACTTGTTGCTGCAAAACAGTTGCCTAGTGTTTGAAGGAGGCTGTAGTCCTTGCTCTGCTTGTTGTACAGTACATGCATGCATGGGAAGGATGAATGGGAAGGATGAAGAACACAAAGCAATTAGAAACAAGTCAATTATGTTTGATAAAATAGGGGGAGGAGGAGGAGGAGGAGGGGTTCTTTTAATTGGTAAAGGATCGTCTAAATGGTGTGCTCTAAACAGGGAGCTTTTTATTTTTTAAATAAAGCCCCCTTTTTCTATCATGCAAGAATGAAGAATGTTAATTAATCGTCCAATGGTCACAAACACTTGGGAGCAGAGCAGTCGGGAAATGCAAATCATTACTTACATTTGAGCTGTAATTTCTAGATCACGAGATAGTTGCACTCGACATCTTCACCAAGTTTGGGTTCCCTGCTGCACAGGACGTACGGGAGGATGTTTTGAATCCACCTATCGTTTACCAGTTTAGATGATCATGGGGAAATGATCGACAACTTGCCTTGGACAAGAGGCTACCTCAAGCAGCTGGCTTACGTTTGACCTTTCTGGGGTCGCCCACGTGCTCAAGAGGTCGTTCCTTACCCCAGCCAGATCGGGGTCGGTGAAATCTGTGACCTTCATTTGGGTGCCATTTTTTCCCTTAGAATTCTTGAAGGCTTGACAGACCACAAGAATAACTTGGCGCTAAAGCAGATAGTGATGGTCTGCCATTCTGCTAGCTATGGCGAAGGAGGCTGAAGGTGTTCCTGCCCCATCATGAGTTGGTAATTATCCCTTCTGAAGGTGTTCCTGTACCATCATGAGTTGGTAATGATCCCTTCTGAAGGTGTTCCTGTCCCATCATGAGTTGGTAATGATCCCTTCTGAAGGACTTGTCTCATGAGTTGGTAATGATCCCTTCTGAAGGACTTGTCCCATCATGAGTTGGTAATGATCCCTCCCATCATGAGTTGGTAACGATCCCTTCTGAAGGTGTTCCTGTCCCAGCATGAGTTGGTAATGACTTCTGAAGGTGGTCCAATTCCTTCATGAGAAATAGATTAAATAGGATCTAATGGATCTGATGCTGCTCACCAAGGGGTGCCCTTTTTTCAGTGGCCCATGTTCTTCCTCGTACCCCCATGCAGCTGATTTCAGCACGAAAGTATAAACCCCCCTCTGTGTACTTTGAAATAATATTGTAGGTTGGTTGTGTTAGTGGTCTGAGAAACAGGTGGAGCTCCTTCATGTCCAAGTGTGCGTTTGTATCTTGATAAAGAGATGATCAACAGCGGTCTTCTTGTGAGCAGGCACGTGCCACTACTGGTACGACAAACAGGCATAAAGTCGTGTCTTATGGCAGTGCTTACATGAGGCCTTGGACCCAGATTCTAACCCCGGCTTTAGCTGCGCATAAACTCCCTAAATCTGAATTTTTAAAAAATCCACTTCACTAACCTCACATCAATGGGTGGATTACAATCGGGATTCAATTGAAGCGGGCTGGAAGAGACACCCATAAACACAAGGCTTCATGTCGGGAGACAAGTTGCCCAAATCCGCTCACAAGAGGTAGAGTGTTGTGTCAGGATACTAACCCGAGAATAAACAGCATCGAATGCAAAGGGTTTCTGGTGCCGTTGTCTCAATGCTTAAGATATCCTAACCCTCTTGCTGCTGCAGGTGTATCTGTATAAACTCATAATTAGCATGCCCTGTGCTCCGTGGGTGTGGTGGTTGTGTGCGTGCATGCATTACATGTTCTAGAGTCACTCAAGCACTTTATGTTAATATATACATAATATACATCCTAAGTTTCTTAGCGAGTGGCTGCTTAACTAAATTTTCACCTGTGGACTTCCTTCTTTGGGACCTCCTAGAGTTATACTTGTAGCTACAGCTGTGGTTTGTAGCTATAGCTACTACTGTGATTTGTAGCCAGCTCAGCAGCTGTGGTTTTTAGCTATAGCTACTGGTGTGGTTTGTAGCCATAGCTACCATTGTGGTTTGTAGCTTGTAGCAGCATAGCTGTGACTATAGCATTCTCCAGGCTTTGAAAACACTATGCAGCTGTTCAACCACAAGTAGCCTTGTAGGTGTGGCTCAGCAGCATAGCTGTGACTATAGCATTCTCCAGGCTTTGAAAACACTATGCAGCTGTTCAACCACAAGTAGCCTTGTAGGTGTGGCTCGAGGAAACTTAATAATCAAAGGCAAGTTCTTTTCTGTGGTCTTTGGCTCAAGTGTAGACCAGTGCAACAGTTAGAGGTGCATAGGTATGGGTCAGCTTTGTCAGCACAGAAAGGATTATCACATGCAAGGTGGCTAATCAAAGTTCTTGTGTTTTAGAAGGTTTGCCTGTTGTTGTCGTAGCTACATGTAATATAGACGCCCACCAGCAAGATACATGCATGTCAAAGGCTATCAAGGGTGAGTATTTGCATGAGTTACTCAATGGTCTATTAGAAAAGGTTCAATAAGACACTACATGTAGATATAGAACCTAGGTAATTATAAGCTTCATAACTGCAAAGACATTATCTATGTAGATCAGGGGTGCCCACACTTTTTCGGCTTGCGAGCTACTTTTAAAATGACCAGGTCAAAATGATCTACCTGTATTAAAAAATGCATTAAAAAATGCTAATATATTTATTTATATATGTACTGAGTATATACTGAGTATACTTTATATATATAATATATGTTGGCATACCTTGCATCACTGCATGGACCCTTACGGCACAAAACAATTGAATACATTTATGGTCACTACCTTACTCTGATGACTTGCGCTGAATGGAGTCAGCCGAATATGACATGGTGGGAAAAAAGTCCTCCCATTCCGCATGGAAGTAGTAAGTTTTTGGTTTCTTACCTGGTCCGGATCCCCCACTCATTTCCCTTCTTTAGTAGATATAAATTGGCAGGCTAACTAGGTCACTAGCTCGTTGTAGTTTTGCAGTAGCTCGCACATTTTCTACGTGGTGGACCCGTGTGTTAGAAGTTAAGTAACACAAGACTAGCCGTCCTATACGTCAATCAAGTGGCAACTGCCAAAGGAGGAGAGATGATAGGCTAAAAAAATATTTAAAAAATATATATATAATTATATATAAAAAAATTAAATAAAAAAATAAAAAAATTGAATGGCGTGCGATCTACCCGTACTACATACGCGATCGCGATCGACCTATTGGGCACCCCTGATCTAATGATACATGTACATATCTGAAAGGTATGTGGTATACTAGAGGGAGACTTGCCCACCTCATTGCAGTTGTAGATTTTATAAACCATGCATAACCACATATGTACGTCAATAATAGCATTTTTAATTCATTTTTAATTGCATTGAAAGCAGATGTAGGTGGTGGGTTTTATTGTTTGGGCCTTAACTCTTTCACGCCAACTTTAGCCCAACACCTTTTTTTAAAAAAATAATAATTTTTTTTGAATTTCATAACTTTTTTTGTAATCATTAAATTTTGAAACAAAGCATATCATTTGATTGGAAATTGAAAGAGCTATAACTTGGAATATGAATCAGCTCGATTGAAGCAGGCAAACAAAAGTTACGCATCTCTATGTCTACAACAGTAAAAAAAAGTCACTAACAACAGAGATCCATCCAGGAGCGACTTTTTCCCTCTACTCCGTAGGATTTTGATTGATAGCGAGTCTGCAGTAGATGGCTCTGCAGCTTTCCACTGAAGAAGAGCCTCCAGAAGCTATCGGGACGGTCACAGTCAAGTAAAGTCATCATTGTCAAAAATATATATTTTTGTTGCCGTGACCAGTTCGGAATCACGTGCTACTTGGAATTTTTTTGTTGTTGTATTTTTAACGTTTAGAGCTATCTTTCGCGCACCCCCTGGTAAAAAAAATTAAATCTGTAGCTTGTTCGCATAATTTTTAATTAATTTTTACGTGAGCGATGTTGAGTTTGCGCCTGTAGGTGCTTATGGCAGTGAGAGTGTTAAGAGGGTTAATATCATTTTGAAGCACACGGAAACTCCTAGTAAGCACTGCCTGACATTTTTTGAAGGCGTAACTTTTGTTATATATGTTGATGGCTTTTCTCTCCTCGCTCGCTCAGGGACGCCAGTGGAGATTGGTACACCTACTCCTTCGGTGGTTATCATGCTGATGACGATCAGCGGACAGTTTTGCAGGCGGACTGCCAAGGAGGGCCTTACTTCCGGAGCAGCCCTATAGACGTGCACTGCTGTGATGTCGGTATGTGGGTGGTGTGTGTGGTTAAGAGTGGATGTGGGTGTGTTCTGGGTGAAAGCATGCTCTGGCCTCTCTTGTTTCTTTCATGGTAATGACATCATCAAATATTTGTGGGTGTGTTCTGGGTGAAAGCATGCTCTGGCCTCTCTTGTTTCTTTCATGGTAATGACATCATCAATATTTGTGGGTGTGTTCTGGGTGAAAGCATGCTCTGACCTCTCTTCTTTCTTTCATGGTAATGACATCATCAATATTAATTAAACTACATTCATTACCCCACACCATGCAGGTGCAGAGTTCATAGGATGGAGTAATTGAGCTGTGTGTGTGTGTAGTGTGAGTGTCTGTGTGTGTGTGACTGATGTGTGTGGTGTGTTAGTATCTGTGTGTGAGTGTGTGAGTGTCTATGTGAGTGGTGTGTGAGTGTCTATGTGTGTGAGTATCTGTGTGTGAGTGGTGTGTGAGTATCTGTGTGTGAGTGTCTATGTGAGTGGTGTGTGAGTGTCTATGTGTGTGAGTATCTGTGTGTGAGTGGTGTGTGAGTATCTGTGTGTGAGTGTCTATGTGTGTGAGTATCTGTGTGTGGTATGTGAGTGTCTAAGTGTGTGGTGTGTGAGTATCTGTGTGCGAGTGTGTGAGTGTCTGTGAGTGGTGTGTGAGTGTCTATGTGTGTGAGTATCTGTGTGAGTGGTGTGTGAGTATCTGTGTGTGAGTGTCTATGTGAGTGGTGTGTGAGTGTCTAAGTGTGTGGTGTGTGAGTATCTGTGTGAGTGTGTGGTGTGTGCGTGTCTGTGTGTGAGTGGTATTTGAGTGTCTGTGTGTGTGACTGATCTGTGTGGTGTGTGAGTATCTGTGTGTGAGTGTCTGTGTGTGGTGTATGAGTGTCTATGTGTGTGGTGTGTGAGTGTCTATGTGTGAGTGTCTGTGTGTGTGTGTGACTGTCTGTGTGGTGTGTGAGTGTCTATGTGTGTGTGTGTGAGTGTCTATGTGTGTGGTGTGTGAGTGTCTATGTGTGTGTGTGTGTGACTGTCTGTGTGGTGTGTGAGTGTCTATGTGTGTGGTGTGTGAGTGTCTATGTGTGTGTGAGTGTCTATGTGTGTGGTGTGTGAGTGTCTATGTGTGAGTGTCTATGTGTGTGTGTGTGTGACTGTCTGTGTGGTGTGTGAGTGTCTATGTGTGTGGTGTGTGAGTGTCTATGTGTGTGTGTGTGTGAGTGTCTGTGTGTGTGGTGTGTGTGTATTGTCTGTGTCTGTGTGCGTGCATGCGTATCCGAATTTCCTCTTTGTACCTCTAATGGCCTCTATCCTTCCCTGACAAACACCTGGGCATCTTTATGGCATTTACGTAGCAGCTGTCCCTGGGAAGTGTTTTAATCCTCTCATTTCAGCCGGTGAGATCTTTAAAATGATGTCTCTTGTCTTAATTTCTATAACTTGAACCATTCAGGTTGACTTTATCAAAGTTAAGGCAGTCCAAACCCGTTGTCATGACTTGTGTATAGTGGAGATTGAACTACAGTATGTAGCAAAAATGAAGGCTTGGGTATAGTGGAGGATGAACTAGCATAATGAAGGCTTGGGTATAGTGGAGGATGAACTTGCATAATGAAGGCTTGGGAGTAGTGGAGGATGAACTAGCATAATGAAGGCTTGGGTGTAGTGGAGGATGAACTAGCATAATGAAGGCTTGGGTGTAGTGGAGGATGAACTAGCATAATGAAGGCTTGGGTGTAGTGGAGGATGAACTAGCATAATGAATGCTTGGGTGTAGTTGATGATGAACTTACATAATGAAGGCTTGGGTGTAGTGGAGGATGAACTAGCATAATGAAGGCTTGGGTATAGTGGAGGATGAACTAGCATAATGAAGGCTTGGGTATAGTGGAGGTTGAACTTGAATAGTGAAGGCTTGGGTGTAGTGGAGGATGAACTACCATAATGAAGGCTTGGGTGTAGTGGAGGATGAACTTGAATAATGAAGGCTTGGGTGTAGTGGAGGATGAACTAGCATAATGAAGGCTTGGGTGTAGTGGAGGGTGAACTAGCATAATGAAGGCTTGGGTGTAGTGGAGGATGAACTAGCATAATGAAGGCTTGGGTATAGTGGAGGATGAACTTGCATAATGAAGGCTTGGGTGTAGTGGAGGATGAACTAGCATAATGAAGGCTTGGGTGTAGTGGAGGATGAACTAGCATAATGAAGGCTTGGCTGTAGTGGAGGATGAACTAGTATAATGAAGGCTTGGGTGTAGTGGAGGATGAACTAGCATAATGAAGGCTTGGGTGTAGTGGAGGATGAACTAGCATAATGAAGGCTTGGCTGTAGTGGAGGATGAACTAGTATAATGAAGGCTTGGGTGTAGTGGAGGATGAACTAGCATAATGAAGGCTTGGGTGTAGTGGAGGATGAACTAGCATAATGAAGGCTTGGGTGTAGTGGAGGATGAACTAGCATAATGAAGGCTTGGGTATAGTGGAGGATGAACTGGCATAATGAAGGCTTGGGTGTAGTGGAGGATGAACTAGCATAATGAAGGCTTTGGTGTAGTGGAGGATGAACTAGCATAATGAAGGCTTGGGTGTAGTGGAGGATGAACTAGCATAATGAAGGCTTGGGTGTAGCGGAGGATGAACTTGCATAATGAAGGCTTGGGTGTAGTGGAGGATGAACTAGCATAATGAAGGCTTGGGTGTAGTGGAGGATGAACTAGCATAATGAAGGCTTGGGTGTAGCGGAGGATGAACTAGCATAATGAAGGCTTGGGTGTAGTGGAGGATGAACTAGCATAATGAAGGCTTGGGTGTAGTGGAGGATGAACTAGCATAATGAAGGCTTGGGTGTAGTGGAGGATGAACTAGCATAATGAAGGCTTGGGTGTAGTGGAGGATGAACTAGCATAATGATGGCTTGGGTGTAGTGGAGGATGACTCATAATGAAGGCTTGGGTATAGTGGAGGATGAACTTGCATAATGAAGGCTTGGGTGTAGTGGAGGATGAACTAGCATAATGAAGGCTTGGGTATAGTGGAGGATGAACTAGCATAATGAAGGCTTGGGTGTAGTGGAGGATGAACTAGCATAATGAAGGCTTGGGTGTAGTGGAGGATGAACTAGCATAATGAAGGCTTGGGTATAGTGGAGGATGAACTTACATAATGAAGGCTTGGGTGTAGTGGAGGATGAACTAGCATAATGAAGGCTTGGGTGTAGTGGAGGATGAACTTGCATAATGAAGGCTTGGGTGTAGTGGAGGATGAACTAGCATAATGAAGGCTTGGGTGTAGTGGAGGATGAACTAGCATAATGAAGGCTTGGGTGTAGTGGAGGATGAACTAGCATAATGAAGGCTTGGGTGTAGTGGAGGATGAACTAGCATAATGAAGGCTTGGGTGTAGTGGAGGATGAACTAGCATAATGAAGGCTTGGGTGTAGTGGAGGATGAACTAGCATAATGAAGGCTTGGGTGTAGTGGAGGATGAACTAGCATAATGAAGGCTTGGATGTAGTGGAGGATGAACTAGCATAATGAAGGCTTGGGTGTAGTGGAGGATGAACTAGCATAATGAAGGCTTGGGTGTAGTGGAGGATGAACTAGCATAATGAAGGCTTGGGTGTAGTGGAGGATGAACTAGCATAATGAAGGCTTGGGTGTAGTGGAGGATGAACTAGCATAATGAAGGCTTGGGTGTAGTGGAGGATGAACTAGCATAATGAAGGCTTGGGTGTAGTGGAGGATGAACTAGCATAATGAAGGCTTGGGTATAGTGGAGGATGAACTAGCATAATGAAGGCTTGGGTGTAGTGGAGGATGAACTAGCATAATGAAGGCTTGGGTGTAGTGGAGGATGAACTAGCATAATGAAGGCTTGGGTATAGTGGAGGATGAACTTACATAATGAAGGCTTGGGTGTAGTGGAGGATGAACTAGCATAATGAAGGCTTGGGTGTAGTGGAGGATGAACTTGCATAATGAAGGCTTGGGTGTAGTAGTGGAGGATGAACTAGCATAATGAAGGCTTGGGTGTAGTGGAGGATGAACTAGCATAATGAAGGCTTGGGTGTAGTGGAGGATGAACTAGCATAATGAAGGCTTGGGTGTAGTGGAGGATGAACTAGCATAATGAAGGCTTGGGTGTAGTGGAGGATGAATAGCATAATGAAGGCTTGGGTGTAGTGGAGGATGAACTAGCATAATGAAGGCTTGGGTGTAGTGGAGGATGAACTAGCATAATGAAGGCTTGGATGTAGTGGAGGATGAACTAGCATAATGAAGGCTTGGGTGTAGTGGAGGATGAACTTGCATAATGAAGGCTTGGGTGTAGTGGAGGATGAACTAGCATAATGAAGGCTTGGGTGTAGTGGAGGATGAACTAGCATAATGAAGGCTTGGGTGTAGTGGAGGATGAACTTGCATAATGAAGGCTTGGGTGTAGTGGAGGATGAACTAGCATAATGAAGGCTTGGGTATAGTGGAGGATGAACTAGCATAATGAAGGCTTGGGTGTAGTGGAGGATGAACTTGCATAATGAAGGCTTGGGTGTAGTGGAGGATGAACTAGCATAATGAAGGCTTGGGTGTAGTGGAGGATGAACTAGCATAATGAAGGCTTGGGTGTAGTGGAGGATGAACTAGCATAATGAAGGCTTGGGTGTAGTGGAGGATGAACTAGCATAATGAAGGCTTGGGTGTAGTGGAGGATGAACTAGCATAACGAAGGCTTGGGTGTAGTGGAGGATGAACTAGCATAATGAAGGCTTGGCTGTAGTGGAGGATGAACTTGCATAATGAAGGCTTGGGTGTAGTAGAGGGCATAGGCATGTTTTGTCAGAAGATGCATGCAGAAACATCCAAGGCAGGACCCTCCTCCGTTTGGTGTTTCTGCATGCATCTTCTGACAAAACAGATATTTTATATATCATTGGAAAGCACATAGAACAAGCAACAATTTGAGCATAAAATTATCTACACAAAACAATTATAAAAAAAGTTATGGGCAGTCAAAAGTTAACAACGTTTTTAGCCAGTCTTCTATGGAGCCCCCCCCCTTAACACTATTAACAACCTCAATGTCAGTTATTAAACTTTGGCACCTTCTAGCATCCTAAACAGTGGATTTGGGCATTACTCCAAAAGAACTTCCAGCAACCCTTGAATCCTTCACTAAATATTAACAAGAAGAAAAAAGTTAGAACTCAGAAGGTCACCACGAATCTATCACCTAAGTATCTCCCCCCCCTCCCCCCTCCTAACTACGGAGCAAAAGTCCTTTCATAATGATGTTACTTGTTGCCTCCACACGACTCCAGCTTTTCCACTGACTTGCAACTAACCCCATGTAGTTTCTTGACAACAGAAGTTGGTAAAGGTCATTAGTGTAATAACCAGGCTAAGCTTACATGGACTCAACAGCTGCACATCTTTCCAGCAAAGTTGTTTGCTCACTAAGAAGCGTACTTGTGTATGGGAAAAAAAGATCGAAGTCTATTAGCAGCTTACTGTGAGCATGCACTGGCACAATCTGCAGTCATGTCATATTGGATGATGAGATTATAGGCAGTGTTCTCCTCAGAGTGTTTAAGTGTATCGGTCCGATATCCCTTCGGAATTGAAGGTGTGTCGGTCGATACGCCTTCTCTTGTAGTATTACAGTTCAATGTTCATTTTTGTCAAATTGATGAATTGATGACGCAATCAAAATTGGTTTATACGTATTGTGGGTGTGGTTGGTGAAAAATTGCAGCAGTTCTGGCTCCACAGTAGCTCCTGTCTTGCGAGTGAGACTTACCAAAGCGTAGAAGTCCAGATGAGGGTGTTCCTAGCAGAGCTCAAACAAGCACAGGAAGTCTGGCAGTGATTTAAAAAAACAAGGAAGTTGAACTTTCCCTGCATGTTAGAGTTGGTGGATGGGCAAGGTGTGGCGTGCTTGCTCTGCTGATAACATAATCATAGGCCTAGGAAGGTCGCCATCAGCCGAGCGACATGGATCAACTTGCCTCGCACGACTCTTAACAGCTGAGCTTAGTGAAACATGCGAAGAGTGAGTGCTAAATCACTGTAGGGCTGACTTGGATTTGGGCGATGGTGCAGTACCTACAGTAGGAGATTAGCTAAGCCCTCACTTTCCAACTAAAGGGTCTCCTCATTTTATCTCTCTCGGTGTTTATGAAACCATTTCTTCCCGAGTGACCATGTAAACAGCAACTTCACCCATGAAATATTTCAAGACAATTATATTCACTATTATAATACGAGCATTCAGGCTCCAGTATAATTTGTAGAATATGTATGTCATATCGTATTATGTACTGCTTGTTGCATGATACTGTACTGATTCATAGCTCTTTTACATATAGCAATATTATGTCTAGTCCAGTGCACCTCCTGCAACCTGTAAACACAATAATGAATACAAGACCAAAAAACACAGACCATCCTGTTTATTAGCCCGCTACTGCATCGATGACATGCCAATATCCCTTATAAAAATCATGGGGAGAACACTGATAGGGTGACAATAGTTAATAGCACAGACCTTCAACAAAACCAGGTGAACTGCTTGTAAGACATGTTGTGTGTCTGTGTGTGTGTGGTGTGTGTGGTGTGTGTGAATAGGTAATGTTGTGTAGCAAACTATATGATGCAACCTGATTTGCTGTTGTTCATAAAAACTAGAGGCTGGTTCACAATATGCCACTCGCACTAGCGAAGTGACAAGAAGAGTCAATTTTGTGATATTGTGCACATGATGTCGCATTGCTAGAATAGTGTTCTAGTTACAGTCGACATGTTGGTGGGCTTTATTTGTTGTTTCCGGGGGGGGGGGGGGGGGGAAGGTTTTCCTCCAAGGAAGATATTAATGTGGAAAGGTTGATAGAGATGATGAGGAACCTTCCTACTCTATACTGTATGTATTATAAGGTTGATAGAGACGATGAGGAACCTTCCTACTCTATACTGTATGTATTATAAGGTTGATAGAGATGATGAGGAACCTTCCTACTCTATACTGTATGTATTATAAGGTTGATAGAGTCAGTGAGGAACCTTCCTACTCTATACTGTATGTATTATAAGGTTGATAGAGATGATGAGGAACCTTCCTACTCTATACTGTATGTATTATAAGGTTGATAGAGACGGTGAGGAACCTTCCTACTCTATACTGTATGTATTATAAGGTTGATAGAGATGATGAGGAACCTTAGGTATCAGAGAGAGACAAGTTAGGCATTAGAGAGAAACAAGTTAACACCTAACTTGTTTCTCTCTAATGCCCAACTTGTTTCTCTCTAATGCCTAACTTGTTTATCTCTAATGCCTAACTTATTTCTCTCTAACATCTAACTTGTTTCTCTCTAACGCTTAAAGAGAAACAAGTTAGGCATTAGAGAGAAACAAGTTAGGCATTAGAGAGAAACAAGTTAGGCATTAGAGAGAAACAAGTTGGGCATTAGAGAGAAACAAGTTAGGCATTAGAGAGAAGCGAGTTAGGCATTAGAGAGAAACAAGTTAGGCATTAGAGAGAAACAAGTTAGGCATTAGAGAGATACAAGTTAGGCCTTAGAGAGAAACAAGTTAGGTGTTAGAGAGAAACAAGTTAGGTGTTAGAGAGAAACAAGTTAGGCATTAGAGAGAAACTAGTTAGGTGTTAGAGAGAAACAAGTTAGGTGTTAGAGAGAAACAAGTTAGGTGTTAGAGAGAAACAAGTTAGGTGTTAGAGAGAAACAAGTTAGGCGTTAGAGAGAAACAAGTTAGGCGTTAGAGAGAAACAAGTTAGGCGTTAGAGAGAAACAAGTTAGGCGTTAGAGAGAAACAAGTTAGGTGTTAGAGAGAAACAAGTTAGGTGTTAGAGAGAAACAAGTTAGGTGTTAGAGAGAAACAAGTTAGGCATTAGAGAGAAACAAGTTGGGCATTAGAGAGATACAAGTTAGGCATTAGAGAGAAACAAGTTAGGCATTAGAGAGAAACAAGTTAGGCATTAGAGAGAAACAAGTTAGGTGTTAGAGAGAAACAAGTTAGGTGTTAGAGAGAAACAAGTTAGGCATTAGAGAGAAACTAGTTAGGCATTAGAGAGAAACAAGTTAGGTGTTAGAGAGAAACAAGTTAGGTGTTAGAGAGAAACAAGTTAGGCATTAGAGAGAAACAAGTTGGGCATTAGAGAGATACAAGTTAGGCATTAGAGAGAAACAAGTTAGGTGTTAGAGAGAAACAAGTTAGGTGTTAGAGAGAAACAAGTTAGGTGTTAGAGAGAAACAAGTTAGGCATTAGAGAGAAACAAGTTAGGCATCAGAGAGAAACAAGTTAGGCATTAGAGAGAAACAAGTTAGGCACTAGAGAGAAACAAGTTAGGCATTAGAGAGAAACAAGTTAGGCGTTAAAGATAAACAAGTTAGGCATTAGGGAAAAACAAGTTAGGCATTAGAGAGAAACAAGTTCGGCATTAGAGAGAAACAATTTGTAGCTAAAGATGACCGCAAGATTGCAAGATGCTGTCAAAGTGGATTTAGCCCCAGGATATAGCTATTGTTGTTTTAATGTTTCGATGGGATAATGCGCTATATCTCTAATAGTTACTTGTGTGCTCTTAGTGACTCTAATAGTTACTAGTGTGCTCTTAGTAACACACTATATCTCTAATAGTTACTTGTGTGCTCTTAGTAACACACTATATCTCTAATAGTTACTAGTGTGCTCTTAGTAACACACTATATCTCTAATAGTTACTAGTATGCTCTTAGTAACACACTATATCTCTAATAGTTACTAGTGTGCTCTTAGTAACACACTATATCTCTAATAGTTACTAGTATGCTCTTAGTAACACACTATATCTCTAATAGTTACTTGTGTGCTCTTAGTAACACACTATATCTCTAATAGTTACTTGTGTGCTCTTAGTAACACACTATATCTCTAATAGTTACTAGTGTGCTCTTAGTAACACACTATATCTCTAATAGTTACTAGTGTGCTCTTAGTAACACTATATCTCTAATAGTTACTAGTGTGCTCTTAATAACACACTATATCTCTAATAGTTACTAGTGTGCTCTTAGTAACAGACTATATCTCTAATAGTTACTTGTGTGCTCTTAGTAACACACTATATCTCTAATAGTTACTTGTGTGCTCTTAGTAACACACAATATCTCTAATAGTTACTAGTGTGCTCTCAGTAACACACTATATCTCTAATAGTTACTAGTGTGCTCTTAGTAACACACAATATCTCTAATAGTTACTAGTGTGCTCTTAGTAACACACTATCTCTCTAATAGTTACTAGTGTGCTCTTAGTCACACACTATATCTCTAATAGTTACTAGTGTGCTCTTAGTAACACACTATATCTCTAATAGTTACTAGTGTGCTCTTAGTAACACACTATATCTCTAATAGTTACTAGTGTGCTCTTAGTAACACACTATATCTCTAATAGGTACTAGTGTGCTCTTAGTAACACACTATATCTCTAATAGTTACTAGTGTGCTCTTAATAACACACTATATCTCTAATAGTTACTTGTGTGCTCTTAGTAACACACTATATCTCTAATAGTTACTAGTGTGCTCTTAGTAACACACTATATCTCTAATAGTTACTAGTGTGCTCTTAGTAACACACTATATCTCTAATAGTTACTAGTGTGCTCTTAATAACTCACTATATCTCTAATAGTTACTTGTGTGCTCTTAGTAACACACTATATCTCTAATAGTTACTAGTGTGCTCTTAGTAACACACTATATCTCTAATAGTTACTAGTGTGCTCTTAGTAACACACTATATCTCTAATAGTTACTAGTGTGCTCTTAATAACTCACTATATCTCTAATAGTTACTTGTGTGCTCTTAGTAACACACTATATCTCTAATAGTTACTAGTGTGCTCTTAGTAACACACTATATCTCTAATAGTTACTAGTGTGCTCTTAGTAACACACTATATCTCTAATAGTTACTAGTGTGCTCTTAGTAACACACTATATCTCTAATAGTTACTAGTGTGCTCTTAATAACTCACTATATCTCTAATAGTTACTTGTGTGCTCTTAGTAACACACTATATCTCTAATAGTTACTAGTGTGCTCTTAGTAACACACTATATCTCTAATAGTTACTAGTGTGCTCTTAGTAACACACTATATCTCTAATAGTTACTTGTGTGCTCTTAGTAACACACTATATCTCTAATAGTTACTTGTGTGCTCTTAGTAACACACTATATCTCTAATAGTTACTAGTGTGCTCTTAGTAACACACTATATCTCTAATAGTTACTAGTGTGCTCTTAGTAACACACTATATCTCTAATAGTTACTAGTGTGCTCTTAGTAACACACTATATCTCTAATAGTTACTAGTGTGCTCTTAATAACTCACTATATCTCTAATAGTTACTTGTGTGCTCTTAGTAACACACTATATCTCTAATAGTTACTAGTGTGCTCTTAGTAACACACTATATCTCTAATAGTTACTAGTGTGCTCTTAGTAACACACTATATCTCTAATAGTTACTAGTGTGCTCTTAGTAACACACTATATCTCTAATAGTTACTAGTGTGCTCTTAATAACTCACTATATCTCTAATAGTTACTTGTGTGCTCTTAGTAACACACTATATCTCTAATAGTTACTAGTGTGCTCTTAGTAACACACTATATCTCTAATAGTACTAGTGTGCTCTTAGTAACACTATATCTCTAATAGTTACTAGTGTGCTCTTAGTAACACACTATATCTCTAATAGTTACTAGTGTGCTCTTAGTAACACACTATATCTCTAATAGTTACTAGTGTGCTCTTAGTAACACACTATATCTCTAATAGTTACTAGTGTGCTCTTAGTAACACACTATATCTCTAATAGTTACTAGTATGCTCTTAGTAACACACTATATCTCTAATAGTTACTAGTGTGCTCTTAGTAACACACTATATCTCTAATAGTTACTAGTGTGCTCTTAATAACTCACTATATCTCTAATAGTTACTTGTGTGCTCTTAGTAACACACTATATCTCTAATAGTTACTAGTGTGCTCTTAATAACACACTATATCTCTAATACTTACTAGTGTGCTCTTAATAACTCACTATATCTCTAATAGTTACTAGTGTGCTCTTAGTAACACACTATATCTCTAATAGTTGCTTGTGTGCTCTTAGTAACACACTATATCTCTAATAGTTACTAGTGTGCTCTTAGTAACACACTATATCTCTAATAGTTACTAGTGTGCTCTTAATAACACACTATATCTCTAATAGTTACTAGTGTGCTCTTAATAACACACTATATCTCTAATAGTTACTAGTCTGCTCTTAGTAACACACTATATCTCTAATAGTTACTAGTGTGCTCTTAATAACACACTATATCTCTAATAGTTACTAGTGTGCTCTTAGTAACACACTATATCTCTAATACTTACTTGTGTGCTCTCAGTAACACACAGTATTTTAATAAATCTGCTCTCTATTTTGCTGTGTCTAGCCACACGTACTTGGACTTGCCTGAAGCCACCCCCCCAAGAGAAATACTTCAATATGATGCCTTACAAACAAACCCGAGTTCCCAGCTGTCGCTATGGGCACACGGTGTGTTCCCATGGGGGCAGGATTTATATGTATGGAGGCAGGAACGATGAGGATGGGTCTTTCTCTGACGTGGACTGTTATGATATAGGTGAGGCAATAGTGGGTGTGGTCTGACCTTTGCTCTCTCTCTCTCATCCGGTGAAGCTCCCCCTCACCTTCCCCATATATATCTCTGCCTGTTGTCTCTGCCATAACCTGTTCTCTCTTTTCCCTCGTCCAATATTCTTTTCCTCTCATACCCCATCCTTCCTTTTCCCTCTTCCTATTTCTTGACCCCTCCCCCTTCATTACTCCTCTCTCCACCCCCTTCTCCTCTTCCCCTCCCATTATGTCATTTTGTTCCTCTCCCCCCACCCCCCAAACTGTTTCTCGTTACTCCCCACCCCCTCCTCTTCATTTCTCCATCACCTCCAGCTAACAACATTTGGATCAAGCTGACGTGCACTGGAAGTCGTCCTTCATCGAGAGATGGACATGCATGCACCTCCATAGGCCCCTACATGTACATTCATGGAGGATTCTCCGCTAATGTGAGAGGCCGACTAGGGCCCAAGATCCTTACCTAGTTCTGTGTGTAGCTTGCATTTTATGTGGCGTGAAGTCGGGTGGTTGCGAGGTGCAGATTAAATGCTTGGAAATATAAGTGTGCACATGCCCATATAATACACTCACACTCTCACATATCACACACACACACACACACAAACACAGGCACTCACTCAGATGTGTAATCATCCTATGACAGTGGTTGCAGGGAGATGAGTGTTTGTATAATCTTTTTTAATGCCACGTTGTGTCTGGCACAGGATCTTCATCACCAAACACTCAAACACACACACACACACCAGCCACTGCAAGTATCAGCAGACACTTGCTCAGGGAAACTCAACACACACACACACACACAGGCACTCACACACACACACCAGCCACTGCAAGTATCAGCAGGTACTTGCTTGTGGACAGGCACTCACATCACTATTAGTTCTAGCGTTTGTTGAGTGTTGGTTGTGACTCCTCCTCTGCTTGAGCGTCATGTGTCCTCCATCTCCTCCTCTGCTTGAGCGTCATGTGTCCTCCATTTCCTCCTCTGCTTGAGCGTCATGTGTCCTCCATTTCGTCCTCTGCTTGAGCGTCATGTGTCCTCCATTTCCTCCTCTGCTTGAGCGTCATGTGTCCTCCATTTCCTCCTGCTTGAGCGTCATGTGTCCTCCATTTCCTCCTCTGCTTGAGCGTCATGTGTCCTCCATTTCCTCCTCTGCTTGAGCGTCATGTGTCCTCCATCTCCTCCTCTGCTCGAGCGTCATGTGTCCTCCATTTCCTCCTCTGCTTGAGCGTCATGTGTCCTCCATTTCTGGAGACCAGACAGACTTGATGTGATGTCCACACACGACACTCTCCTTGGCAACAGCTCAACCATTCCCCACCACTTCCAGCTACCCCGGCACATACACCCAGCGATCCTTACCCCCTTACCCATACGACACTGATGAAGTCTATGCTTGAGCGTTGCTTGACCAGGAAGAGGTTGGTCGAGTTAAAGAAGCATCCAGCACTCCACTACTCATCACTAAGTCCTTTATTGACAAATATCTTCGTAGTAATGGCTGTATTAGGTCTGCTGCTTGTAGCTAGGCAGCCATTTTCATGCTGACTGCTGCTATGTACATACATGTATAAGTGTCTCATTTAGCCATTTTGTATAATTATGGATGGTATTTTGTAACTGAAGTCATAGTAATCTTTTCTGCCACTTGCAGGACATTAAGTTCAGCGGAGATACATTTGCTTTCAATATGGAGACACACGTGTGGACACACCTTCCTCATAAAGGGTTCCATGTCCCGGAGAGAGATTTCCACACAGCCACTGCCATCCCTGCATCCAAGAACAGAAAGCTACTCGTGTTTGGAGGAAGAAGTGTGTTTGATTTTCCTCTTTGTTGTTGTTGTTGTTTCTTCAAGCAGAAATGTTCAAGCAGAAATGTGCATGAAGTTGTGCTTGCTTTATTGTGGTGCAGTTCTAATGTTGTTTTGTTAATGGTTGCTATAGTAATGTTGTGAGTGTATGTTTTAGTATTAATTTGTTTTGGCTGTAATTGTTGGTAATGGTAATGGTCTTTGGTGGTGATTATTGCTATGGCATTGTTAGAGTTGCTGCAGTGATCAACTTGTTCTTAATCACATGCATTATTAATGAGACTCATGCACATTATTAATTAGGTCTCATGCATTATTAATTAGTATCATGCATTATTAATGAGGTGTTAACGAGGTGTTAACTGAGTGTTGTTGCTAATGCTTGTACACACATAAGCAACCACTTACTCTGCACAATTACTGCCTCCCTCCTCCAGTCATCTGTATGCTTGCATGTCTTGTCTGCCGCAGGTGATAAGTTTCACCCGTACTTCACAGCCAACGACGTTTATGATGACCAGTTCTACACATTCAACTTAGGTGGGTTTATTATTACGGTAGATGTGGTTAGTATAGCAGGAGGTGTGGTTTTATAGAAGGGGGTGCAGTTTTATAGCAGGGTGTGTGGTTTGTTATAGCAGGATGTGATGTATATTATAGACGGATGTGTGGTTTATTATAGAAGGTGGTCTTATTATAGGTTTAGTATAGGAGTTGTGGCTTATATAGAAGAGGTGTGGTCTGTTATAGAAGGAGGTGTGGTCTGGTATAGGAGAGGCTGTAATGCATCTTCTATGCAGTCTCTGTGGGAACCATCTCTCTCTTGTCCTCTTCATTCTCTGCTTCCTTGTTTTCCTTGATCCTCTCCCGGCCTCCCTCATATCATTGTCCATCACCCCTCTCCTTCCCTCTCCTTTCCCCATCCCCTCCCCTCCCCCCCCCCCCCCCCCCCCCCCCCTCTTCAGTCCCTTTCCTCCCCCCTCTTCAGCCCCTCCCCTCCCCCTCTTCTACCCCTCCCCTCCCCCCTCTTCTACCCCTTCCCTCCCCCTCTTCTACCCCCTCCCCTCCCCTCGCCCCTCCCATTCCTCCTCTCCTCTTCCATTGTCCCACATTAAAAAATTATTTTTTAATATTTATCTTCCCTCCTCCTATACCATCCCTCTGTTTATTCATCTTCTCCCTTCTCTTCCTTCCCCTTCTTCCTCTGCCTTCTCCTCTCCCCTTTCCCTTTGCCGTCCCTCTCCTTCCACCCGTGCCTTTCTTCACACCTGTAGACACGTACAAATGGAAGAAGAGAATAACCACAGGATACAAACCTCAGGGACGCAGAAGCCACTGTGCTGCAAACATCGGCAGCAACATCTTGTTCTTCGGAGGGTACAATGCGGTCAACAAGCAACACTTTGGAGATGTGTTCACCATGAGCACTGGTATGCCACACAATAGCATCCTCTGCATGTCTCAAACACTGACACAACCTTTTCTAAGCTTTCATGGGATGGATGACCTGGGTATGTTGGACTGACATGAACCCTGGAATCAGCACTAGGGGGTTGGCTAGGGCTAAGAGGATTCTAGGGCCAGGGTTAATCTAGGGCTATGGCCAGGGCCAGGAGAATTCTAATGCCAGGAATAATCTAGGGCTATGGCCAGGGCTAGGAGGATTCTAGGGCCAGGGTTAATCTAGGGCTATGGCCAGGGCCAGGAGGATTCTAATGCCAGGAATAATCTAGGGCTATGGCCAGGGCTAGGAGGATTCTAGGGCCAGGGTTAATCTAGGGCTATGGCCAGGGCTAGGAGGATTCTAGGGCCAGGATTAATCTAGGGCTATGGCCAGGGCCAGGAGGATTCTAGGCCCAGGGTTAACCAAGGCTAGGTGGACCAGGGTTAATCCAATGCTATGGTCAGGGCTGGGGTTTAAATCTACATGTAATACTATGGCCAGGGATATTACATGTACAGTAGGAAGTCAGTTATCCGAACGTCAGTTATCCGCACACGTCAGTCAACCGAACGCTAAATGAAGCCACACCTATCACCCATTTAATTTAATTATTATTTTATTTTATTATTATTATTATTATTATTATTTTTAACCTTCCTTCAAAAGTGTGCACTCGTGCTCATGCGCATAAACGTAGGCTGCTAGCTGTTGATGCCCAAATTATTTCGGGAGGAAGAGGAGGTGGAAACACCAGAAATTGACACTCTTCTCAATAACTTGGCCATTCCACCAGAAGAGAGAATCGGTTGGCCTTTGGCGGACGACAACGATGCAGGCTACCATGAACTGACAGAAGAGGAGATTGTGGCACTTGCTACAGAAGGTGACAAAAGTGATAGAGAAGAGGAAGAGGAAGAGGAGAGTCTTCCAGCTGTGTCCCATTCCCAAGCTTGCACTGCACTAGAGACAGTTCTAGCATATGTCCAGGAGCAGCCTGGAATCCCACTGAGCACAACTGTAGTGCTAAATAATCTCCTAATTGAAACTGCAAAAAAAAAGATTTGTAAATAAGAAACAAACCAAAGTTACAGATTACTTTACTCAAGCTGCAGACTAGATATTCTAAATGTTAGATTACATACAATATGCATCCACTTTTATTGATTATGTGTAGTAAAATGTCATAATATCCAGTATCGCTAAATTTATTTTGTGTGACCAGTTATCCGAACATTTCAGTTATCCGAACACCCTCGGTCCCAAGGTGTTCGGATAACTGACTTCCTACTGTATATACATGTACAGTTTTTAGGAACGCTCCAGAATAGTTCTTAGCATGTGGACACCTCTGGATGTCCTACAGGAAGGTGGTGGTGGTATCAGACATGCCATTGGCAATGAAGGGTACTGTTAAACATACATGTCTCATTATAAGTGGAGCATACTGTACATGTAAGTTGGTGCGTCTTTAGAAACATTGGTAGCTTATTGCTGAGTCTAGATTTTAAGCCAGTGTAAGCAAGGGGGGACTATACCTGAAACTGGGGGGGAAAAACGTCTGTTGATTTAGACTGCCCATAACTTTTTTTATAATTACTCTGTCCAAATAATATTATGCCCATATTGTTCCTTGATCTATGTGCTTTCCAATGATATAAAAGATTAGTCTATAGGCATATTTTCTCAGAAGATACATGCAGAAATATCAAGACATTCCCCCCAAAATAACATTCCCCCCAAAATAAACACTTCTGCCCCAACACTTCCCCCTCACCCATACTTACAAACCAAAAGCTGTAAATTGGTCTGTAGTTTGCTATAAGCTAATAGCTATTATATGGGCGAGACAAAAATGCAATAACTAAACTGGGGGGGAATGTCATCCTGCCATTATTAGTGAATACGCGATCTTAACGATAAATCTGCAAAGGTCACCTCTTCTAATCACCATAACTTGACAACCCATCAAGTAAAAAAAAAATTGTCTCCAACCTATTAGCTTAGGCAAACCACAGACCAATTTACAGCTTTTGGTTTGTAAGTATGGGTGAGGGGGAAGTGTTGGGGCAGAAGTGTTTAGTTTTTTGGAATGCCTTGATATTTCTGCATGTATCTTCTGAGAAAATATGCCTATAGACTAATCTTTTATATCATTGGAAAGCACATAGATCAAGGAACAATATGGGCATAATATTATTTGGACAGAGCAATTATAAAAAAAGTTATGGGCAGTCTAAATCAACAGACGTTTCCCCCCCAGTTTCAGGTATAGTCCCCCCTTAATAGTGTGCTTGTATTGGGAACAAAACTCAGTATTGCTGACTGAAGGAAACTTCACTTCAGGAGGCAGAATGTGTAAGAGTTGAAGATGCAATCGCTGTCTGAATAAATCTTGACTCCAACAACTACATAACTACTGGAATAGTGAGACCAGAGTCTCCCCATCTCGCCATGCTCTTACTTCAGGGAGATAGAGTCTCCCCATCTCGCCATGCTCTTACTTCAGGGAGATAGAATCCCGCTGGCCCTGCTCTTACTTCAGGGAGATAGAGTCTCCCCATCTCGCCATGCTCTTACAGGGAGATAGAATCCCACTGGCCCTGCTCTTACTTCAGGGAGATAGAATCCCGCTGGCCCTGCTCTTACTTCAGGGAAATAGAGTCTCCCCATCTGGCCCTGCTCTTACTTCAGGGAGATAGAGTCTCCCCATCTCGCCATGCTCTTACTTCAGGGAGATAGAATCCTGCTGGCTCTGCTCTTACTTCAGGGAGATGGAGTCTCCCAATCTCGCCATGCTCTTACTTCAGGGAGATGGAGTCTCCCAATCTCGCCATGCTCTTACTTCAGGGAGATAGAGTCTCCCCATCTGGCCCTGCTCTTACTTCAGGGAGATAGAGTCTCCCCATCTGGCCCTGCTCTTACTTCGGGGAGATAGAGTCTCCCCATCTGGCCCTGCTCTTACTTCAGGGAGATAGAGTCTCCCCATCTGGCCCTGCTCTTACTTCAGGGAGATAGAGTCTCCCCATCTGGCCCTGCTCTTACTTCAGGGAGATAGAGTCTCCCCATCTGGCCCTGCTCTTACTTCAGGGAGATAGAGTCTCCCCATCTGGCCCTGCTCTTACTTCAGGGAGATAGAGTCTCCCTAGCTGGCCTTGCTCGTAACAGGAACCAGAGCCTTCCCAGCAGGGGGCCAGAGTCCCCAAGTGCTCTTACTTCAGGGAGAGTCTCCCCAGCAGGGGACCAGAGTCTTCTCAAATGGCCACGCTCTTATTTCAGCATGTTGGGTCTTCTTTGAATAGGAGAATCTGAGTAGCCACAGCTGTCCTCCTGTCTTTGTATGAGGGATGTCAAATAGGGTAATATTCATAACTGGCCTCCATTTTGGTTCATGGACATGGTTGTTCTTTGTGTTCATTGTGTCTTCATCCTGTTTCTGAACATCAGCACATGTTCACACTCGAGGTTACCACAGAACTGTAGCTGCAGTAATCATGTATACTCGAGGTTACCACAGAACTATAGCTGCAGTAGTTATGTATACATGTACTCGAGGTTACCACATAACTATAGCTGCAGTGGTCATGTACACTCAGTTACCACAGAACTATAGCTGCAGTAGTCATGTACACTCAGTTACCACAGAACTATGGCTGCAGTAGTCGTGTATACTCAGTTACCACAGAACTATAGCTGCAGTAGTCATCTATACTCGAGGTTACCACACAACTGTAGCTGCAGTAGTCGTGTATACTCAGTTACCACAGAACTATAGCTGCAGTAGTCATGTATACTCGAGGTTACCACAGAACTATAGCTGCAGTAGTCATCTATACTCGAGGTTACCACAGAACTGTAGCTGCAGTAGTCATGTACACTCAGTTACCACAGAACTATAGCCGTGTATAATCGAGGTTACCACAGAACTATAGCTGCAGTAGTCATGTTTACTCACAACTGTAGCTGCAGTGGTCATGTACACTCAGTTACCACAGAACTGTAGCTGCAGTAGTCATGTATCAGAACTATAGCTGCAGTAACTCAGTTACCACAGAACTATAGCTAATGAATGCAACTTCATCATCTCTATGCCAGCTCTACTCATTTACACAGCAAGTTCTCTCTCCTCTACTTGCTTCGCAGTCAAATCTCTCTTCGTAGGCAACACAGCCAGTTCTCTCTCTTCAAGACTGACCTATTCACACTCAATGATAACCATTTCCCTTCCCTGCGCTTCATAAGTCCCTTTTAATTTAAGATGGATGGCCCATTAATATTTTTACGTGCGGAAATACAATGCATGGATCCATCAGCACATGCACACATTCACAAATACAGCCAGGTGGCAATACTAACCTACCCATTCAACTCCCTGGTGAAGGCTTTAAATGAGGCAGTGACTGCATGGGTTTGGGTGCTTTGTGGTTCAGCCAAACTGAAGGTAGTACTAGCTCCCTATACTGTGCCTACTTGTAATAGCCTACTTGTAATATAATTTATTTATTAGATTGGCTGGTCAAGAACGATTGGCTGGTCAAGAAATGAAATTTACCAATGAAGACCACAAACATCTAATGACCCTTTACCAAGCACAATAAAATATGTTTGTTGTTAGGTAAAGGATCGTTTGATCTACATGATAAATATGGTTTTGTCAATCCAATATATATCTGTAACATTTTTGTCTTTTCTATTTGTTTTGTTGTTGTTTATAGTCGACCTACAAGAATTTATTTAAGTACATGTACATAGAACTAACCAACCAATGATGGATGTTATTATTTACCATGATTATTATATTTCAAGTCAAAATGTGAGCCTACATGTATTCATGTATGCACATAGACCACATGCTTTATAAGCAGTTGCCTAGTTTTGTTGAGGAAATCAACTGATCATTCTTGTTAGCAAAAAAAAAAAGTCCACCTTCTTGCTGACTCAGCTCATCTAGACTCAATGATGCATCTGGTGGTTGTGGTGTATAAGCAAAGCATAGCGAACATCAGGCATGTGTGATGGGTGTGGTTTCACTTGCATAGCTTCAAGAGTTGAGGACTAGCAGTTGGATAGCTCCACCTTACTTCTGGATCGAAGTACTGATCCTTAGGAAGTCTGACGGTGCTGCATATGTGTGGAACCACCCAATCTTGAGGGAAGACACCTCGGTGATCAGTGGAGCCAGCAAGTGGAGGGAATTGCTTGTGGAGGAAGTGCCGTACACCCATCTCACGACTAAAGATCAGCGCTTCAATCCGTACGTAGGGTTGGAGCTACCCGATTGCTGGGTCCCCACTCTCAGATTATGCCTAGGAAACTACACCCATCATTATCTGTCAGATAATGTTACTGCACTTCTTCACCATAACAACCAGACACATTGCGAATCACATGCACATCATGTGACCTTTAGATGCATTGCCTGGTCTACATGAACACCTTACCTCGTGTGTATTTTCAATCACCCTGAAGGGTCAAAGTACATGGCTGAAATGTAGACCAGTTCAAGCTGATTATAAGAGAACTTTATTACATCATCTGCTGCTACTGATAACAATTATTACATCATCTGCTGCTAGTCACCCTTCTTAATAACATATTACATCATCTGCTACTAGTCACCATTCATTACATCATCTGCTGCTAGTCACCATTCAATAACACACGTGGTCTATATATATATATAGTGTACTGATCACTTCCTCTTAACTTCAAAATGGTTAACATATTTTAACAAAACACACTATATTTGGTCTTCTTATTTTTGTCAGCATCTGTTTATGCCATACTCTATTTGTGAAATTCATTTCCAACCTCTGTGTTCTACGCTCGCTCTTGTGCTTCTCTCTTGTGTTGGGTTATTTTAGTCAGGATGGTGTAAACCACATTTTCTAAGGTGACATGCCAAGCCTGTATTTCAGGTAAGGTTATTATAAAGGAGCTATCGCAGACGGACTGTGTATTTGTGTTGTGAAGTAGTTGCTGAAGGTCAGGTGACCTCTGTCTGACCTTGCAATCGTACCACTCTATGTTGGTGATCGCAGGATTTCCTTCCTGGCTCCTCTTCCGTAAGACTTGCAGCAAAATTGGTGACTTGCAACTGAAGCTTGATCATTACAAGCTTCCACCTCTGCACCACTGGAAAGCTGCACTCCACTCTCACTAGCATGCTCCACACTGGCACTCCACTCTCACTAGCATGCTCCACACTGGCACTCCACTCTCACTAGCATGCTCCACACTGGCACTCCACTCTCACTAGCATGCTCCACACTGGCACTCCACTCTCGCTAGCATGCTCCACACTGGCACTCCACTCTCGCTAGCATGCTCCACACTGGCACTCCACTCTCGCTAGCATGCTCCACACTGGCACTCCACTCTCGCTAGCATGCTCCACACTGGCACTCCACTCTCGCTAGCATGCTCCACACTGGCACTCCACTCTCGCTAGCATGCTCCACACTGGCACTCCACTCTCGCTAGCATGCTCCACACTGGCACTCCACTCTCGCTAGCATGCTCCACACTGGCACTCCACTCTCACTAGCATGCTCCACACTGGCACTCCACTCTCACTAGCATGCTCCACACTGGCACTCCACTCTCACTAGCATGCTCCACACTGGCACTCCACTCTCACTAGCATGCTCCACACTGGCACTCCACTCTCACTAGCATGCTCCACACTGGCACTCCACTCTCACTAGCATGCTCCACACTGGCACTCCACTCTCACTAGCATGCTCCACACTGGCACTCCACTCTCACTAGCATGCTCCACACTGGCACTCCACTCTCGCTAGCATGCTCCACACTGGCACTCCACTCTCACTAGCATGCTCCACACTGGCACTCCACTCTCACTAGCATGCTCCACACTGGCACTCCACTCTCACTAGCATGCTCCACACTGGGGCACTCCACTCTCACTAGCATGCTCCACACTGGGACACTCCACTCTCACTAGCATGCTCCACACTGGGGCACTCCACTCTCACTAGCATGCTCCACACTGGGGCACTCCACTCTCACTAGCATGCTCCACACTGGGGCACTCCACTCTCACTAGCATGCTCCACACTGGGGCACTCCACTCTCACTAGCATGCTCCACACTGGGGCACTCCACTCTCACTAGCATGCTCCACACTGGGGCACTCCACTCTCACTAGCATGCTCCACACTGGGGCACTCCACTCTCACTAGCATGCTCCACACTGGGGCACTCCACTCTCACTAGCATGCTCTGCGCTGGCCTCTCAAAAAAAAATTTTTTTTAAAGGCCAACTACAAACTCTGCATGTGTATAATTGAGTTTAAAGTTCATGTGATTATTACTTTATGAATCTCATTACTATACTTCCTGTAGTACACTGGACACTTCCTGTAATATATTAGACACCTCTGCGATAGTTCCTTTATGGATCTCATTACAGTACTTCCTGTAGTATACTAGACAGTTGCTGTAGTACACTAGACATGTATATATGTGGTAGCTCCTTTATGGATCTCATTGCTGTACTTCCTGTAGTATACATGCACTTCCTGTAGTATACTAGACACTTGCTGCAGTACACTAGATACTTCCTGTAGTATACTAGACACTCGTGCCATAACCCTTTTAAACATGAAATACATGTATTACAGATTACGGCTGTGCACTTTGTGAACCATCCCCCTGCTAGTAAATGCCACTGCCTTCATTGCTCATACTCCATTTCTTAAAAGACAAATCTTCTTCATTATTATTTTTATTGTTAATACTGTTCTTGTTATAGTATATATTTGCCATCAATATATACGATGGACATTTCATTTAGTGAGCTTTTCTTGTCTTGCAGAGACCTGGCATGTGACTGAGATCCGTCCATTTGGAACCAACCCATGCCCTCGCCGTCGAGTGGGCTGTGCAGTGGTAGGTTCCGAAATTCTGATCTGTGGCGGTACCAGTCCCGTCAGAATGGAACGAAATGGAAGGAGGAGAGATATCCTACATGATCACAATGATGTCTTTTTTTTACACCTCAGTGAGGAGAGCAGGAGGGGGGGGGGGCGGGGGGAGAGGGGGGCATATGTTTGAATTTCCCTCATCACTCTTGCAAACTTTACAGCATTTTCTCTCACATTCTTCCTCATTTTAAAGTCCCTCTTATTCTCTTTCAAACTGTTGTCATCTCTCCCTTTTTTCTTCTCTTTGTCAAATAAACTCCTCTGCCTTCACTCTTTCAAACTCCTCTGCCTTCGCTCTTTCAAACTCCTCTTGCCTTCTCTCTTTCAAACTCCTCTGCCTTCGCTCTTTCAAACTCCCTCTGCCTTCTCTCTTTCAACCTCCTCTCTTCACTCTTTCAAACTCCTCTGCCTTCTCTTTTTCAAACTCCCTCTGCCTTCACTCTTTCAAACTCCTCTGCCTTCACTCTTTCAAACTCCTCTGCCTTCACTCTTTCAACCTCCTTTCTTCACTCTTTCAAAACTCCTCTGCCTTCACTCTTTCAAACTCCCTTTGCCTTCTCTCTTTCAAACTCCTCTGCCTTCTCCTTCAAACTACCTCTGCCTTCTCTTTTTCAAACTCCTCTGCCTTCACTCTTTCAAACTCCTCTGCCTTCACTCTTTCAAACTCCTCTGCCTTCGCTCTTTCAAACTCCTCTGCCTTCACTCTTACAAACTCCTCTACCTTCGCTCTTTCAAACTCCTCTGCCTTCTCTCTTTCAACCTCCTCTCTTCACTCTTTCAAACTCCTCTGCCTTCTCTTTTTCAAACTCCTCTGCCTTCACTCTTACAAACTCCTCTACCTTCGCTCTTTCAAACTCCTCTGCCTTCTCTCTTTCAACCTCCTCTCTTCACTCTTTCAAACTCCTCTGCCTTCTCTTTTTCAAACTCCTCTGCCTTCACTCTTACAAACTCCTCTACCTTCACTCCTTCAAACTCCTCTGCCTTCTCTCTTTCAACCTCCTCTCTTCACTCTTTCAAACTCCTCTGCCTTCTCTTTTTCAAACTCCTCTGCTTTCACTCTTTCAACCTTCTCTGCCTTCACTCTTTCAAACTCCCTCTGCCTTCTCTTTTTCAAACTCCCTCTGCCTTAACTCCTCTGCCTTCCTTTCAAACTCCTCCTCTGCCTTCACTCTTTCAAACTCTCTTCTCT
This sequence comes from Cladorhizidae sp. MBARI D1340-BT2, assembly GCA_028752905.1. Lineage (NCBI taxonomy): Eukaryota > Metazoa > Porifera > Demospongiae > Poecilosclerida > Cladorhizidae > Cladorhizidae sp. MBARI D1340-BT2. Next base: position 28,625,293 of record JAQNBH010000014.1, on the reverse strand, counting down.
ATCAAACTCCTTCTTCTCTTTCAAATGCCCTCTCTTCTCTATCAAACTCCTTCTTCTCCTTCAAATGCCCTCTCTTCTCTATCAAACTGTTCTTCTCTCTACTTTTCATAATTCACTATCTTCACGATATTGCTCATTTTCTTTCTCCCATGCTCCTCCCCCTCTCTTGTTTGTTCCTTCTCCCCTTCCTCGCATTCGATCCTCTTTTCCTTCTTAGTTCCAACCCTGCAGCAGTTGTGCTTGATGGCAGTCATCCAGAATAAAATGGACTTTGATTTTCTTCCAACATTTATGAAAAAGGATATGTAAGTTATGATAGCATTCTTGTTTGGGTCGGATGAGGTTGAAAGTATCGATCGGTGGACATTTTTATTACAATCCCGAGTCAAGACATGTTGAAGAAGAGAAAGGTCAATGAGACACACACACACACACAAACACACACCCACAGAGAGAGAATCAACATCAAGTAGGGTTTGAAGTAGGCTAACAATAGCTCTATGGGGACACACACTGGACCAACACCACACTGGGTTGAGGCAGGTTGAAGTAGGTTGACAATAGCTCTATGGGGACACACACTGGACCAACACCACACTGGGTGGAGGCAGGTTGAAGTAGGCTGACAATAGGACACCACTGGACCAACACCACACTAGGTTGAGGCAGGTTGAAGTAGGCTGACAATAGGACAGCACTGGACCAACACCACACTGGGTTGAGGCAGGTTGAAGTAGGTTGACAATAGCTCTATGGGGACACACCTTGGACCAACACCACACTGGGTGGAGGCAGGTTGAAGTAGGTTGACAATACATGTAGCTCTATGGGGACACACACTGGACCAACACCTCACTAGGTTGAGGCAGGTTGAAGTAGGCTAACAATAGCTCTATGGGGACACACACTGGACCAACACCACACTGGGTTGAGGCAGGTTGAAGTAGGTTGACAATAGCTCTATGGGGACACACACTGGACCAACACCACACTAGGTTGAGGCAGGTTGAAGTAGGTTGACAATAGCTCTATGGGGACACCACTGGACCAACACCACACTGGGTTGAGCAGGTTGAAGTAGGTTGACAATAGCTCTATGGGGACACACACTGGACCAACACCACACTAACTTGAGGCAGGTTGAGGTTGACAATAGCTCTATGGGGACACCACTGGACCAACACCACACTAGGTTGAGGCAGGTTGAAGTAGGTTGACAATAGCTCTATGGGGACACACACTGGACCAACACCACACTAGGTTGAGGCAGGTTGAAGTAGGTTGACAATAGCTCTATGGGGACACCACTGGACCAACACCACACTAGGTTGAGGCAGGTTGAAGTAGGTTGACAATAGCTCTATGGGGACACCACTGGACCAACACCACACTGGGTTGAGCAGGTTGAAGTAGGTTGACAATAGCTCTATGGGGACACACACTGGACCAACACCACACTGGGTTGAGGCAGGTTGAAGTGGGTTGATAATAGCCCTATGGGGACAAATCCTGGACCAACATCACACTGGGTTGAGGCAGGTTGAAGTAGGTTGAAATAGCTCTATGGGGACACACCCTGGACCAACACCACACTGGGTGGAGGCAGGTTGAAGTAGGTTGAAATAGCTCTATGGGGACACACCCTGGACCAACACCACACTGGGTTGAGGCAGGTTGAAGTAGGTTGACAATAGCTCTATGGGGACACACACTGGACCAACACCACACTAGGTTGAGGCAGGTTGAAGTAGGTTGACAATAGCTCTATGGGGACACCACTGGTGGGGACACCACTGGACCAACACCACACTAGGTTGAGGCAGGTTGAAGTAGGTTGACAATAGCTCTATGGGGACACACACTGGACCAACACCACACTGGGTGGTGGCAGTTTGGAGTAGGTTGACAATAGCTCTATGGGGACACACACTGGACCAACACCACACTGGGTGGTGGCAGGTTGGAGTAGGTTGACAATACCTCTATCGGGACACACACTGGACCAACACCACACTAGGTTGGAGTAGGTTGCCAATAGCTCTATGGGGACACACACTGGACCAACACCACACTGGGTTGAGGCAGGTTGAAGTAGGTTGCCACTACCTCTATTGGGACACACACTGGACCGACACCACGCTGGGTGGAGGCAGGTTGAAGTAGGTTGCCTCTATCGAGACACACGCTGGACCAACACCACGCTGGGTTGGTGTCTAGAACTAGTTAGAGCTACAAAAGTTGTTGTCCCTTCCTGTAACACGTTTGTTATTGTTGTTATTGTTGTTATTGCTGTTGTTGTTGTTAAGATTATTATTGAGTGGGGAAAAAACTTACAACAACAACAAACTTCATGAATCTCATCATCGTCATAATTATTATTTATTTTGCTGCAGACAAGATCATCTTAGTAGGAAGGTCGAAACTATCACAGGCACCCCGTGCTAACCTCTGCACAGACCTGAACCAGCGGAAGGATATGTCCCCATTGCAACTGCAACATTCTACTGTTAGTCTAGACCTCTTCTTGTAGACGCTCTGTATTCTCTCAATTTTGCAAGCAACATTTCTATGTCTAATGTGTAACACGGTTTTTAACGTGTTCAAATGCAAACAAAGTACATGATGATCCATACCATATATGTCTGAAATGCCTTCGCTTTCCTTACTCGAGCTATGAAGAGGGAGAAACCCACTCCCATTGGCAGCTTCCTAGCTGCTTAACCCTTAGAACCCTATGCTCCCTAACATGGGCATCCTATGGTCCTGGAGGGGAAAAAAGAACAAAAATTTCCAAGTTGATTATATTTATTGATAATGCAAAAAAAAAAAAAAAGGGGGGGGGGGGAAATCGCTGGCCGAAATATCGGCCGCTCGGGTATATACGCCTCTACATATCGGCCGAAAAACCGGCCGCTAGGGTTCTAAGAGTTATGTGGTGATTTTGGCCAGTGTTAGCTCAAAAAATACTCTAGGCATGCCTTGAATCCTTTGCACCTGTAGTGAGCCACCTAAACGTCATAGAAAGTGTGAATCTTGTTTTGAAATACGTCATCAAGTATCCTCGTATCTATCTTCCACACCAAACACTAGCATTCTCACACACAACTTGCATACAATTCGTCTTTCATAAGACTTGACTACCAGGAGACCCCAAATCCTGCCCTTCATAAGACTTGACTAGCAGGTGACCCCAAATCCTGCCCTTCATAAGACTTGACTACCAGGTGACCCCAAATCCTGTCCTTCATAAGACTTGACTACCAGGAGACCCCAAATCCTGGCCTTCCTAAAGACTTGACTACCAGGTGACCCCAAATCCTGGCCTTCATAAAGACTTGACTATATATCAGGAGACCCCAAATCCTGTCCTTCATAAAGACTTGACTACCAGGAGACCCCAAATCCTGGCCTTCCTAAAGACTTGACTACCAAGTGACCCCAAATCCTGGCCTTCCTAAAGACTTGACTACCAGTAGACCCCAAATCCTGCCCTTCATAAAGACTTGACTACCAGGTGACCCCAAATCCTACCCTTCATAAAGACTTGACTACCAGGTGATCCCAAATCCTGCCCTTCATAAAGACTTGACTACCAGGAGACCCCAAATCCTGCCCTTCCTAAAGACTTGACTACCAGGTGACCCCAAATCCTGCCCTTCATAAAGACTTGACTACCAGGAGACCCAAATCCTGTCCTTCATAAAGATTTCAGTACCAGGAGACCCCAAATCCTGGCCTTCCTAAAGACTTGACTACCAAGTGACCCCAAATCCTGCCCTTCATAAAGACTTGACTACCAGGTGACCCCAAATCCTACCCTTCATAAAGACTTGACTACCAGGTGACCCCAAATCCTGCCCTTCATAAAGACTTGACTACCAGGAGACCCCAAATCCTGCCCTTCCTAAAGACTTGACTACCAGGTGACCCCAAATCCTGCCCTTCATAAAGACTTGACTACCAGGAGACCCAAATCCTGTCCTTCATAAAGATTTCAGTACCAGGAGACCCCAAATCCTGGCCTTCCTAAAGACTTGACTACCAAGTGACCCCAAATCCTGGCCTTCCTAAAGACTTGACTACCAGGAGACCCCAAATCCTGCCCTTCATAAGACTTGACTACCAGTAGACCCCAAATCCTGCCCTTCATAAAGACTTGACTACCAGGTGACCCCAAATCCTGCCCTTCATAAGACTTGACTACCAGGTGACCCCAAATCCTGTCCTTCATAAGACTTGACTACCAGGAGACCCCAAATCCTGGCCTTCCTAAAGACTTGACTACCAGGTGACCCCAAATCCTGGCCTTCATAAAGACTTGACTATATATCAGGAGACCCCAAATCCTGTCCTTCATAAAGACTTGACTACCAGGAGACCCCAAATCCTGGCCTTCCTAAAGACTTGACTACCAAGTGACCCCAAATCCTGGGCTTCCTAAAGACTTGACTACCAGGAGACCCCAAATCCTGCCCTTCATAAAGACTTGACTACCAGGTTACCCCAAATCCTGCCTTCATAAAGACTCGACTACCAGGTGACCCCAAATCCTGCCCTTCATAAAGACTTGACTACCAGGAGACCCAAATCCTGTCCTTCATAAAGATTTCAGTACCAGGAGACCCCAAATCCTGGCCTTCCTAAAGACTTGACTACCAAGTGACCCCAAATCCTGGCCTTCCTAAAGACTTGACTACCAGGAGACCCCAAATCCTGCCCTTCATAAGACTTGACTACCAGTAGACCCCAAATCCTGCCCTTCATAAAGACTTGACTACCAGGTGACCCCAAATCCTGCCCTTCATAAGACTTGACTACCAGGTGACCCCAAATCCTGTCCTTCATAAGACTTGACTACCAGGAGACCCCAAATCCTGGCCTTCCTAAAGACTTGACTACCAGGTGACCCCAAATCCTGGCCTTCATAAAGACTTGACTACCAGGAGACCCCAAATCCTGTCCTTCATAAAGACTTGACTACCAGGAGACCCCAAATCCTGGCCTTCCTAAAGACTTGACTACCAAGTGACCCCAAATCCTGGGCTTCCTAAAGACTTGACTACCAGGAGACCCCAAATCCTGCCCTTCATAAAGACTTGACTACCAGTAGACCCCAAATCCTGCCCTTCATAAAGACTTGACTACCAGGTGACCCCAAATCCTGCCCTTCATAAAGACTCGACTACCAGGTGACCCCAAATCCTGCCCTTCATAAAGACTTGACTACCAAGTGACCCCAAATCCTGGCCTTCCTAAAGACTTGACTACCAGGAGACCCCAAATCCTGCCCTTCATAAGACTTGACTACCAGTAGACCCCAAATCCTGCCCTTCATAAAGACTTGACTACCAGGTGACCCCAAATCCTGCCCTTCATAAAGACTTGACTACCAGGTGACCCCAAATCCTGCCCTTCATAAAGACTTGACTACCAGGAGACCCCAAATCCTGCCCTTCCTAAAGACTTGACTACCAGGTGACCCCAAATCCTGCCCTTCATAAAGACTTGACTACCAGGAGACCCAAATCCTGTCCTTCATAAAGACTTCAGTACCAGGAGACCCCAAATCCTGGCCTTCCTAAAGACTTGACTACCAAGTGACCCCAAATCCTGGCCTTCCTAAAGACTTGACTACCAGTAGACCCCAAATCCTGCCCTTCATAAAGACTTGACTACCAGGTTACCCCAAATCCTGCCCTTCATAAAGACTCGACTACCAGGTGACCCCAAATCCTGCCCTTCATAAAGACTTGACTACCAGGTGACCCCAAATCCTGCCCTTCATAAAGACTTGACTACCAGGAGACCCCAAATCCTGCCCTTCCTAAAGACTTGACTACCAGGTGACCCCAAATCCTGCCCTTCATAAAGACTTGACTACCAGGAGACCCAAATCCTGTCCTTCATAAAGACTTCAGTACCAGGAGACCCCAAATCCTGGCCTTCCTAAAGACTTGACTACCAAGTGACCCCAAATCCTGGCCTTCCTAAAGACTTGACTACCAGTAGACCCCAAATCCTGCCCTTCATAAAGACTTGACTACCAGGTTACCCCAAATCCTGCCCTTCATAAAGACTCGACTACCAGGTGACCCCAAATCCTGCCCTTCATAAAGACTTGACTACCAGGAGACCCCAAATCCTGGCCTTCCTAAAGACTTGACTACCAAGTGACCCCAAATCCTGGGCTTCCTAAAGACTTGACTACCAGGAGACCCCAAATCCTGCCCTTCATAAAGACTTGACTACCAGGTGACCCCAAATCCTGCCCTTCATAAAGACTTGACTACCAGGAGACCCCAAATCCTGCCCTTCCTAAAGACTTGACTACCAGGTGACCCCAAATCCTGCCCTTCATAAAGACTTGACTATCAGGAGACCCAAATCCTGTCCTTCATAAAGACTTCAGTACCAGGAGACCCCAAATCCTGGCCTTCCTAAAGACTTGACTACCAAGTGACCCCAAATCCTGGCCTTCCTAAAGACTTGACTACCAGTAGACCCCAAATCCTGCCCTTCATAAAGACTTGACTACCAGGTGACCCCAAATCCTACCCTTCATAAAGACTTGACTACCAGGTGACCCCAAAGCCTGCCCTTCATAAAGACTTGACTACCAGGAGACCCCAAATCCTGCCCTTCCTAAAGACTTGACTACCAGGTGACCCCAAATCCTGCCCTTCATAAAGACTTGACTACCAGGAGACCCAAATCCTGTCCTTCATAAAGATTTCAGTACCAGGAGACCCCAAATCCTGGCCTTCCTAAAGACTTGACTACCAAGTGACCCCAAATCCTGGCCTTCCTAAAGACTTGACTACCAGTAGACCCCAAATCCTGCCCTTCATAAAGACTTGACTACCAGGTGACCCCAAATCCTACCCTTCATAAAGACTTGACTACCAGGTGACCCCAAATCCTGCCCTTCATAAAGACTTGACTACCAGGAGACCCCAAATCCTGCCCTTCCTAAAGACTTGACTACCAGGTGACCCCAAATCCTGCCCTTCATAAAGACTTGACTACCAGGAGACCCAAATCCTGTCCTTCATAAAGATTTCAGTACCAGGAGACCCCAAATCCTGGCCTTCCTAAAGACTTGACTACCAAGTGACCCCAAATCCTGGCCTTCCTAAAGACTTGACTACCAGGAGACCCCAAATCCTGCCCTTCATAAGACTTGACTACCAGTAGACCCCAAATCCTGCCCTTCATAAAGACTTGACTACCAGGTGACCCCAAATCCTGCCCTTCATAAAGACTTGAATACCAGGTGACCCCAAATCCTGCCCTTCATAAAGACTTGACTACCAGGAGACCCCAAATCCTGCCCTTCCTAAAGACTTGACTACCAGGTGACCCCAAATCCTGCTCTTCATAAAGACTTGACTACCAGGAGACCCAAATCCTGTCCTTCATAAAGACTTCAGTACCAGGAGACCCCAAATCCTGGCCTTCCTAAAGACTTGACTACCAAGTGACCCCAAATCCTGGCCTTCCTAAAGACTTGACTACCAGTAGACCCCAAATCCTGCCCTTCATAAAGACTTGACTACCAGGTTACCCCAAATCCTGCCCTTCATAAAGACTCGACTACCAGGTGACCCCAAATCCTGCCCTTCATAAAGACTTGACTACCAAGTGACCCCAAATCCTGGCCTTCCTAAAGACTTGACTACCAGGAGACCCCAAATCCTGCCCTTCATAAGACTTGACTACCAGTAGACCCCAAATCCTGCCCTTCATAAAGACTTGACTACCAGGTGACCCCAAATCCTGCCCTTCATAAAGACTTGACTACCAGGTGACCCCAAATCCTGCCCTTCATAAAGACTTGACTACCAGGAGACCCCAAATCCTGCCCTTCCTAAAGACTTGACTACCAGGTGACCCCAAATCCTGCCCTTCATAAAGACTTGACTACCAGGAGACCCAAATCCTGTCCTTCATAAAGACTTCAGTACCAGGAGACCCCAAATCCTGGCCTTCCTAAAGACTTGACTACCAAGTGACCCCAAATCCTGGCCTTCCTAAAGACTTGACTACCAGTAGACCCCAAATCCTGCCCTTCATAAAGACTTGACTACCAGGTTACCCCAAATCCTGCCCTTCATAAAGACTCGACTACCAGGTGACCCCAAATCCTGCCCTTCATAAAGACTTGACTACCAGGTGACCCCAAATCCTGCCCTTCATAAAGACTTGACTACCAGGAGACCCCAAATCCTGCCCTTCCTAAAGACTTGACTACCAGGTGACCCCAAATCCTGCCCTTCATAAAGACTTGACTACCAGGAGACCCAAATCCTGTCCTTCATAAAGACTTCAGTACCAGGAGACCCCAAATCCTGTCCTTCATAAAGACTCGACTACCAGGAGATCTTAAATCCTGTCATCTTAATTAAAAAGGAAAGGGAGCTTGGGTCTTCAAAAATAGTTTGGGCACAATATAAACTAAAAATCATCAATGCGCTTTATCTCTGCTATGCACACTACGCCAGTTTGGGGAGTATATTTAGACGACGGCTTCCAAGCTATGGTGGTATTCTTTGTGCATGCGACATTTGATGAACATTAGATGAGAACACACTTCAAAATGTGTCGTATAGCTCTAACTCGGGACACAAGTTTTTATTGTTCTCTCATGCCCTGGGCATAGCCAGGGGGCAATCGGACCACGTACACAATAAAGCTCTGCTACTCAATGAAATTTTGTATTGTCCACTATTGTAAGTGAGTATTGTAAGTGAGAAGGTGTGAGAAATGGCCATTTACTTCTATGTGCTCTTGATATACATATATACACACACATATATACATATATATACCCACACACACACACATATATATATATACACACACACATATATATATATATACACACACACATATATATATATATACACACACATTATATATATATACACACACACATTATATATATATATATATATATACATTAATATTATTAGAGCAGAAGCTAACCAAATAATTGACTAGAAAATGTACCAAAAATTAACCTACCTCTGTTCTCCAGTGGCAAAGAATCCATCACCATTGTCATGAAGATTTATTTTCCTGCCTATCCTAATGAACATATATTAACCCTCTCACCGCTGTAAGCGCCATATGGCGTAATGGACTTTAAAAATCGCTAATAAATCGATTGCTTGGCCTATAGTCATAATTTGCATACTACCGGAAAGAGCAACTATTACTCTATATGACGTCCAAAAATCACATCCGAAAACGCCAGATTAGTTAGCGAAAAATACGTGCAACTACCGACGGTTCGCGGTTTTGACGACCTAAAAATGAGTGGATGTTTAACGCTTAAAGAAGTACTTTCCCTGGTTTCTAGCGAGGATTTTGCTCTCACTGAGGATGAGTCAGAGGAAGAAGAAGGTGAAGAAATATGTGGCTACCTTGGAAATGCAAGTTCTGATCGCGCAGCAGTGCATTCTTTAGCTGCTGTAGTTGACCCTACTTTAGACCCTCAGGATTCTTCCTTTTGCTATGACCAGCTCTCTAGTTATAATGAAATTGATCAGGAAGCCTTCTCAGGTTAGCTAAAGTATCTACATATTTGTATTTGCATGTTCTTTCTCAAATAGTTGAATTTCAATAACATAATAAACCATTGTATTACTGGGCTATAGAATCATATGATCAAATTTTGTCAAAAACCCACCGCTATATATTGCTATATGCCTAAATCATTATGACTAATGTTTACTAAATGCTAACTAAATGAGTAAATATATTATAAACATTTTTTGTTGATTAAATGTTAGATATTGATAGAGAAATTTAGCATAATGATATTCATATTTTTTGGTTGATATTGTGGTTAACTAATGAGATCACATTGTTTATAAACAATGGTGCTATCACATGACAAAATTACAACTGATATGAATTGATTGCTGATTTTATAATGCTTTTTTTTGGTAGCTGGTATACTTTAGGAAAAATGTCCAGGAAAGTCAGCGGTGAAAGGGTTAAGGTGTTAAGTTCTTTAGACATGTGAGTCCTAAAAAAATGGGCACCTAAGATTACTGAACGACCTACTTGCTGGTAACACTAGCACCCTCTTCACAAGGATTGTAACATGAGGACGACACCAACTCATTGCTGGCTCAAAGAGTCCCTTCACATAAGCTTCCTCAGTCAATTGGGCTGACATTGTCAATAACTACCAGGAGACCCCAAATCCTGTACTTCCTAAAGACTTGACTACCAGGTTACCCCAAATCCTGCCCTTCCTAAAGACTTGACTACCAGGAGACCCCAAATCCTGTCCTTCCTAAAGACTTGACTACCAGGAGACACCAAATCCTGTCCTTCATAAGACTTGACTACCAGGAGACCCCAAATCCTGCCCTTCCTAAAGACTTGACTACCAGGTGACCCCAAATCCTGTACTTCATAAGACTTGACTACCAGGAGACCCCAAATCCTGTCCTTCATAAGACTTGACTACCAGGAGATCCCAAATCCTGCCCTTCCTAAAGACTTGACTACCAGGAGACCCCAAATCCTGCCCTTCATAAAGACTTGACTACCAGGAGACCCCAAATCCTGCCCTTCCTAAAGACTTGACTACCAGGAGACTCCAAATCCTGTCCTTCATAAGACTTGACTACCAGGAGACCCCAAATCCTGCCCTTCCTAAAGACTTGACTACCAGGTGACCCCAAATCCTGTACTTCATAAGACTTGACTACCAGGAGACCCCAAATCCTGTCCTTCATAAGACTCGACTACCAGGAGATCCCAAATCCTGTACTTCACAAAGACTTGACTACCAGGTGACCCCAAATCCTGCCCTTCCTAAAGACTTGACTACCAGGAGACCCCAAATCCTGGCCTTCCTAAAGACTTGACTACCAGGTGACCCCAAATCCGGCCCTTCCTAAAGACTTGACTACCAGGAGACCCCAAATCCTGCCCTTCCTAAAGACTTGACTAACAGGTGACCCCAAATCCTGTCCTTCATGAAGACTCAACTACCGGGAGACCCCAAATCCTGCCCTTCCTAAAGACTTGACTTAACAGGTGACCCCAAATCCTTCCTTCATGAAGACTCGACTACCAGGTGACCCCAAATCCTGTCCTTCATAAAGACTTGACTACCAGGAGACCCCAAATCCTGCCCTTCATAAAGACTTGACTACCAGGAGACCCCAAATCCTGTACTTCACAAAGACTTGACTATCAGGTGACCCCAAATCCTGTCCTTCATGAAGACTCGACTACCAGGTGACCCCAAATCCTGTCCTTCATAAAGACTTGACTACCAGGAGACTGCCCTTCATAAAGACTCGACTACCAGGTGACCCCAAATCCTGTCCTTCATGAAGACTCGACTACCAGGAGACCTCAAATCCTGCCTTTCATAAAGACTTGACTACCAATGTCCTTCATGAAGACTCGACTACCAGGAGACCCCAAATCCTGTCCTTCATAAAGACTCGACTACCAGGAGATCTTAAATCCTGTCATCTTAACTACCAGGAGACCCCGAATCCTGTCCTTCATAAAGACTAGAGTACTTGCCCTTCATAAAAGACTCTGAGTACCAGGAGACACCAATATTAGCGACTTGATTGTGGTAAAGCAGGGGTGGAGCTAGGAATTTTAGAGTGGTCGGGTTGAACTTTGAACATGTGAGTGTGTATGTGTAAGTATGGGGGCGGGGGATCAAAAAAGTTGCAACTCATACAATAATAATTAATATTTAGCAAATACAGTATTACGCTTTTCCTTTGCACATATAAATTCATTTGCAACTTCTTTCATGTTTAGTTCATCAGTTAAATCTTGGTGATAATACAGCAACATCAGGTGATTGAGGCGACTGACTCATAGTGCTGCGCAAGTAGTTTTTTATTCTCCTGAGAGCACTAAATGAACGCTCTGATGTTGCATTTGTTGCTGGTATTACTAATATTATCTGAAAAGCTCGGACAACGAAATTTATCATGGTCTTTGAGCAACACTTAAGAGTGAGAAGAATTTTTTTCATTGAATTTATAGATGCTCGCTCACCTACCTCCATTTTCTCTCTACATATGGTCTGAAATACTTTCAGCTGTGTCTCAAACTCGTTTACATCGAAATCTTCATTATAAAAGTCACATACAATAGAAAATTCACTTTCAAATGCTTCTCCAGATGCTGCTTTAACGAAGTTGTTCGATATTAGAGTAGATACGAAATCCTTTCTGATCAAATCGACTATTGATACTGGCTACAGCAAGTCTATTACTTCAAAGTAGCTTTGTCTATAAAAATCTTCAGTTGTTGTATGAAAACTTCCTTCACTGGTCCCTTCTTCAAATCTCCTTGGAATTTTACGCCTTCGAGGTAGCTGAGGCTCTTCGACATCAAATTCAGATTTCATCTTTTCCACTTTCTTCCAAAAAAGATTGAAATTTGTATCAGAACGTAGAGTTTGTAGTGTTTTTACTGTGAGCATTGCAATTTCATGGCCTTCTATGCTAGAAAGATCAGGAGATTGCAATGTCTGGCTTAGTTTGGCAGTGTGTCGCAAAATCATTTCCGAGAGCAATAGACCAAACAGGAATCTAAAGTTGTCCATCTGACTAGCTATGCCACGAATCCTAGCTTTCATTGCAGTATCTGATGTGCTCAGCAATGCTCTGTCCCACAGACTTTTCAACTCACTATAGTTAGCAATGATGCTAGCAAGTGATTCAGCACGTACAGTCCACCTAGTGGGACATATGGCACGAATTGATGGAGTATCACTCCCTATTTCTTCTTTAATCAAGTTTAACATTGCTTCTCGTTTGGGAGAAAATTTTACAAGCTTCACCAATTCAAAGCTAGTGTCTAAGCAATCTTTCATGATGGGTGATTGTCACTGACACTTAAGTTAAGGGCATGCCCATAGCAGTGGGTGAAAAGTGCTCTTGGCTCAAGTTCCTGGATTTTGGCTGCTACTCCACCTCTTGCACCTGCCATTGTGCTGCAACCATCATAGCACTGCCCTCTTAATTTAGTCCATGAAAGCTGAAAACGCAGAAGAACATCGGTTATAGCCGAGACAATACTACTAGCGGTAGTAGTTGCTAAGTTGTAGATGCCAAGATAGTCTTCTGAAACATTAAACTCTTCATCAACGGACCTGATTACAAATGTTAACTGTTCCTTATTGGAACCATCGGTGGTTTCATCCACCATAATAGTAATAAACGGAGACTTATGAACTTTATTCAAAATCTTATTCTGAACAAATCTAGCATAATGGTTAACATTTCGTTTTGATTCTCGTGAGATGTATATTTTCTTCTACCTTTGGCTAACCAGTTAGTAATCTGAGAGTTATCTTCTGCTCTCAGCTGCAGTAATTGAATGAGATTAGATTCCGAATCATCAGCTTTTCGTAATGCCAAGCCTTGTCTGGCTAAATATCGCACACTAGATAAAATAATTGCGAGCATATCTCGTGCATGTACCATCTCATTCCTGTATGCTTTGCTCAATAGCTTACTGACATCAGGGGCTGTATTTGGTATTGTAACCATTGCATCCATGGCTTCAATATGCAACTTAGACTGTTGATGCTTCTTAATGGCTATTGTAGCATCCTTCCAATTACAATAGCCTTTTAAAATCTAGGATTAAAGTATGAATAGTTAATTAAATGTTTAAAGTAGTCTATACTAGCACCAGTATTAAATAGGCTTACAAATGCTGATGCTGCAGTCGGACTTGTCTTTATTCTTTTGAGTTTGCATGCCATTACACATGTGGCAGAAAACAACATCATCACCTTCACTGTGGTGAAGAAATGGCCACTGGGAAAACCAATGGCTCTGGAAAGAACACTTCACTATCTTCTTCTTTCCATATTCTCTCTTGGGGAACTCAATGGTTGTTGGTTGATAAGGTACTTCTGGTAAATCAGGAAAAGATTCACTGCTACTACCTGGTTGTACAGACACTGCCATTTTAGCTGCCATGTGCTCAGTCACTGGGCATTATTTTAGATCAAGCCTATCAGTAACTATTGTCAATGTCAGTGTAAAGTAGTTGTGGTCTATTAGCAGTTGAGCTAGTTGCTAAGCATGCATGACATGCATTGTTAGTGACCTCACAAGCATTAGTGCACATTCATGACTATTAGTGCATGCAAGCTGCTGTTTAAAAAAAATAGGGGTGTGGCAGGGCTGAAAAAGTGGTCAGGTTAAAACCTTAGAACCTGACCCCTAACTCCACCCCTGTAAAGTTGTCTGTAGTGATCGTTAATGGCGTAACCAAGCTAGTTCACTTGAGGCAGAATTAGGCTTCAAGTGACTTGAGTTGGGATGGGCTGTGCAGCTGAACCTCAACTGTTGATTGACTGCTGAATAATCTTCAAGAAAAAAGTTAAGCATAAACAAACGATTGTGCAACAAAATATGTTTGCACACACAATAAACCTGTTATAGAATAACATCTGCTGTTTGTTTAGACTTGGAGCTCTTGTAAAAAAGAACTCTTGCCAAGTGCCTGAATTAGGCTATAGCTAGTCCCTGGCCGACTCCTATAACAAAACAAGGAATGGTTCGCGCCGACTTGTATAGTGTGCAACAATTTAGAAAATAAGTTGGGATAGCGTGTTCATAGGAGCAGTTCAGCGCTACCCATCGTTGCTTTGTTACTGATTAGTTTGTCGCAATGTTGAACTCTAAAGCAACAAGGAAAGAATTAACACAGAATGCTTATTAACAACAACAAATGTGAGCGCGGCTCATCATTCCATGACTGGAGCATCTAGTCAAAACGTCGAGAGAATACAGTTTCAAGTTGATTATTGGGGTGGAGGGAGGGAGGGTGCGCGCTCCTACATTTAATATTGTGGATATCTCTGTTGACTTTTAAGTCCTCAGTTCATTCCACTATAAATAATCCCCGCCATACATAGGTCTCACTCTGTCTGTATAGGCTACTGGATGCCTCGTCAGATTGGAAGCACTCCTGCACAGAGTGCGGGTATCTCAGCTAGCATATTAATTAATATATTAATTAATAATAATAAACTTATCTTGTAGTATTCATTTTATTGTCACCCTTTAAATCCTGCACCTCTGGTATCTGATATTTGTCGCACTTTAAACTCTGCACTCTGTGGTCTGATTGTTGTCGCACTTTAAACCTTGTACCCCTCCTCCTGACAAGATCATGCCCCGCAGGTGATCACAAAGTAATGAATGCTATAACACCACAGAAAAGATAGAGCAACACTAGCAATACCTATATTAACTATTTCGCACAAACATACACATTGAAGAAATATACCCTTGAATGTTTCTCTGTTAATGTTTAGTAACTATAAGTAGAAACAAGTTTGGATCACTGCACAAAGAGAGCTTGGGTCTTCAAAGCACTTTGATAGAATCCACCTAATTAAAAAGGAAAGGGAGCTTGGGTCTTCAAAAATAGTTTGGGCACAATATAAATTAAAATCATCTGCTATGCACACTGGACCAGTTTGGGGAGTATATACAGACGACGGCTTCCAAGCAATGGTGGTATTCTTCAGCAATATCTGTGCATGCGACATTTGATGAACATTAGATAAGAACACACTTCAAAATGTGTCGTTTAGCCCTAACTCGGGACACAAGTTTTTATTGTTCTCTCATGCCCTGGGCCTAGCCAGGGGGCAATCGGACCACGTACACAATAAAGCTCTGCTACTCAATGAAATTTTGTATTGTCCACTATTGTAAGTGAGAAGGAGTGAGAAATGGCCATTTACTTCTATGTGGTCTTGATATACACACACACATATATATATATATACACACACACATATATATATATATACACACACATATATATATATATATACACACACACATTATATATATATATATATACACACATGTATATATATATACATTAATATTATTAGAGCAGAAGCTAACCAAATAATTGACTAGAAAATGTACCAAAAATTAACCTACCTCTGTTCTCCAGCGGCAAAGAATCCATCACCATTGTCATGAAGATTTATTTTCCTGCCTATCCTAATGAACATATATTAAGGTGTTAAGTTCTTTAGACATGTGAGTCGTAAAAAAATGGGCACCTAAGATTACTGAATGACCTACTTGCTGGTAACACTAGCAGCATCTTCACAAGGATTGTAACATGAGGACGACACCAACTCATTGCTGGCTCAAAGAGTCCCTTCACATAA
The DNA here is from genome assembly GCA_028752905.1 of Cladorhizidae sp. MBARI D1340-BT2. Taxonomy (NCBI): domain Eukaryota; kingdom Metazoa; phylum Porifera; class Demospongiae; order Poecilosclerida; family Cladorhizidae; species Cladorhizidae sp. MBARI D1340-BT2. The sequence goes on along the minus strand of JAQNBH010000014.1, from coordinate 28,609,077 downwards.
ACTTCCTCAGTCAATTGGGCTGACATTGTCAATCACTAGTATCATAGTTGAGGTCATCATGGTAAATGCCCCTGACAGACTTAATTCTTCATCATAGGATTTTCCTTGGCACACTTTCACGAGAAACTGCTCCAGTCTTATGTAAATGTGATAATCTTGCAATGGCTTCAGAGTGTATTCTGTGAACTACCATAAATGCCCATGGGCAGCTTCCTTTTTCTTGGAAAAACCAGAGTCACTGATATTGTAGTTACCACATCACAAACTCTTTGGAATTTGTCATCCGAACGCATATTTTGCATGGTTAATTCGACCATTGCAGCAACTTGCTGGTCTTCCACTGCAGACAGTTTGCTCAGCTTAAATTACCACAATGCCTTAGCAATAACCTTTCTAAGGTGTAAAACAAAATCAAATGTACTCATTTGAGCAGAAATTCCAGTTATTCTGGCCCTATTTCCAGAATCTTTTGTTTCATCGTGAGCAAAAGTCTAGAAGCATATTAATTGCCAATGACACCCTCTAAGGAGGCACAATGTACCACACACTGGGTAGGACAAAGTTTATTTGTACCTGGAGGGTCAGGTTGCGATGCTTCTTTCAGCTTATGGAAGATACCATGCATGACATTTAGGAGAGAACTTGGTCAGTTTACACAATTCACAAATAGCATCTAGCAAGTCTCCATAACTTGACATCTTTCTTCGACTGTGCTGTATATAGCCAAGTTGAATGCATGCTAAAGCAATGCAAATAGAGAGCATGCGTTCTTCATCCTTAACCTAATTTTCTTTGCTATTCTCATTTGGGATCCTGATATATAGAAATTGTACCAACTTATATTGCCAGGGGCATAGGCAGTGGGAGTGGCATAGGCAGGGGGAGTGGTATAGGAAGGGGGAGTGACATAGGAAGGGGGGAGGCACATTATCAGTGCAATTTGGGGTAAATTGCACCAGGTTGGCTACTAAAATCTTTAAATTATCTGGGAGAATATGCCCCCAGACCACCCTAGATGAAGAACTATGTGTGCTTATGCCTCACTCATAACCCCCTTTTGACTTCTGCCTATGCCCCGATTGCCATCTAGTTTTATGCACATCGAAATCGAGATATCTTTAATCACCATGTATAGGGTTTCAGCATCTGTTTTGTCAAGCTGATATAGACCCATAAGTTCTTCATGGACATCAAAATTACTGCCAACCTATTGAAAGTCACAGTAGCTGTTCTTAGTTAGAGACATCCATCTAATTTGAACTCCTGTTGTAGGTTAAATGTTGATCATGTAGCTAGAACTTTGTGAGCCATAGATTGTACAATTTCATTCTGTATGCCTTTTGAAATGTGTAATTCAGCCATTGGAAATAATTGATTGAAGCAGAAAGAGCTGGGGGAAAATGAATAATTTCAATCTTAAGAGGAAAGTCTTGCCAAGCTAAGTACAGTATGTCTCAGAAGAAGGCCTTGCCTAGCTAAATACTGAATGTTTCTTCAGAGGAATACCTTGCCTAGCTAAGTACTGATATTGCCAAGTACTGTATGTTTCCCATTATCTAGCTAAGTACCGTAAGTTTCTTCAGAGGAAAGCCTTGTCTAGCATGTTTCCTCAGAGGAAGGCCTTGTCCAGCTAAGTACTGTAAATTTCAGCAGAAAGCCTTCTCTAGCTAAGTAACTGTACATTTTTTTTTAACAGTTAAATAATTTTCATGTTTTTTGTTTGCATACCCGCTCTCTAGAAGCTTGTCAACAATCTGTCTTATTTGCAAGCTTTACTGAGTTTCATAAACCTCTCTATGATGCCTAGGTTCATGGTGATTCTTCACTTTGGAAAGTTCATCTTTCGACCGGAAGAGTCACACTTGTTCATCATGAGGGCTAGGTAAGAATCACCATGTGTTCATCTTTCCAGTTGAAAAGACCAGTTGAAAGCTAAATAAATAAAAGTGGAATTAGAACTTCTATTCATCACATTTACAGAGCAAGATCCGGTTTAATGGAAGTCAATTTTTAAGCCATTGCAAAAACTGGCATATTTCTCCGAGTGATAATGAAGAAAAGGCTAATCTTCAAATCTTTGTGCATGGCAAGATCTAAGTCTTGATCACTATATTTTTTCTTGAAAGGTTTTGCCAGGATAGAAAGGCTGACTGACTCATATATACTCAGTAGCAGAAGCAACAGACATCCATGATTACTATAATCTAGCTGGTAAGGTTAAAGGCCCATGTCAAAATGTACAAGACGCACTCGGTGCATGAATAGTTTCAAGTGAGTATGATCAGAGGGAATTTGATATACCAGTAGTAACAAACAAATGTTGGCCTCCCTGGCCCAGGGGGTATGAGCCAGCCCTCCATTAACTCTCAGACTACAACTCTACTGAATAGCACTTGTTTTCTCTCTTCTGCTCGGGTCCAGTCTTACCTTGCAGTTTCAGTTTTTATTACTTGTTCTCTCTCTCCCGCCCTTAGCCCTAACCAAGGGGCAATGCTGTCTTTCCCGCCCTTAGCCCTAACCAAGGGGCAACACTGTCTTTCCCGCCCTTAGCCCCAAGGGGCAACACTGTCTTTCCCGCCCTTAGCCCTAACCAAGGGGCAACACTGTCTTTCCCGCCCTTAGCCCTAACCAAGGAGCAACACTATCTTTCCCACCCTTAGCCCTAACCAAGGGGCAACACTGTCTTTCCGGCCCTTAGTCGTAACCAAGGCGCAACACTGTCTTTCCCATCCTTAGCCCTAACCAAGAGGCAATGCTGTCTTTCCCGCCCTTATACCTAACCAAGGGGCAACACTGTCTTTCCCGCCCTTAGCCCTAACCAAGGGGCAACACTGTCTTTCCCACCCTTAGCCCTAACCAAGGGGCAATGCTGTCTTTCCCGCCCTTAGCCCTAACCAAGGGGCAATGCTGTCTTTCCCACCCTTAGCCCTAACCAAAGGGCAACACTGTCTTTCCCACCCTTAGCCCTAACCAAGGGGCAGTGCTGTCTTTCCCACCCTTAGCCCTAACCAAGGGGCAATACTGTCTTTCCCGCCCTTAGCCCTAACCAAGGGGCAATGCTGTCTTTCCCACCCTTAGCCCTAACCAAGGGGCAATGCTGTCTTTCCCATCCTTAGCTCTAACCAAGGGGCAACACTGTCTTTCCCATCCTTAGCCCTAACCAAGGGGCAACACTGTCTTTCCCGCCCTTAGCCCTAACCAAGGGGCAATGCTGTCTTTCCCACCCTTAGCCCTAACCAAGGGGCAACACTGTCTTTCCCGCCCTTAGCCCTAACCAAGGGGCAACACTGTCTTTCCCGCCCTTAGCCCTAACCAAAGGGCAACACTGTCTTTCCCGCCCTTAGCCCTAACCAAGGGGCAACACTGTCTTTCCTGCCCTTAGTCCTAACCAATGGGCAACACTGTCTTTCCCATCCTTAGCCCTAACCAAGGGGCAATGCTGTCTTTCACGCCCTTAGCCCTAATCAATGGGCAACACTGTCTTTCCCATCCTTAGCCCTAACCAAGGGGCAACACTGTCTTTCCCGCCCTTAGCCCTAACCAAGGGGCAATGCTGTCTTTCCCGTCCTTAGCCCTAACCAAGGGGCAACACTGTCTTTCTCGCCCTTAGCCCTAACCAAGGGGCAACACTGTCTTTCCCGCCCTTAGCCCTAACCAAGGGGAAACACTGTTGGTGGGTGCACTAAGCCCACTTCAGAAGTTGCAACCTCACACTATTGTGACCCTGCATGGACAGCACATATCTCTCCATCCATGTACCATTCTTTGCCAATTTTAATGTACTCTTACAGTTTCTTACACTTAGTGACCCAACCTCATTGTTTAGCTCATAATCCCTCATCAAGGTCTCATATTCATCTGATTCATCCACCCTCTCTTAGTTTATTTACAACTACTTTCACTAATCTGCTCTCTTCCATCACCTCCATCTTACCCACACCTCTTCCCTCCCTTCTTCCATCCCATTTCTCCCCATATTGCCATTCCTACTACACTGTATACTTGCCCCAAACAACCTCCTACCCACTCTCATCTGTGCTGACTTCAACTTCTTGCAAGAATTCCATCATCCTGTCCACTACACTTTGGCTGCATACTTCCATACTAGGTCTCACTAGAATCTTCTTCCACCATTCTTCCTCTGTCTGACTTCCACCTGCCCATTCACTCTACTCATCCATGTCACCTTCCCACCCACCCTTCATCCTTCTTTGCTGTCTTTTCTAACTGAATATTACCTGTTAGCTTCCTATCAAACCATGTCCCAAGGACTTGAATTCTTCTACCTCTTCCAATATCTCCTCACCAATTTTCCAATCCACTCCTGTTCTCCTCTTCCCCTACCATGACCTTGCTCTTCTTATTCAACTTCATCCTCCACCTTATCACATACGCCTGTACCACATCCAACATAGCTATCAGCTCCCCCCTCCCCCATCAACCCAAAGACATCTTCATGCATTAGTGCTCCACACCAGCACCTTCCACCTTAACTCCTAGCTCAGCTCTCTCCAACTTCTCTGCCTTTTCCATCAAATAAGAAGTGACAAAGAACCCCCATTCTCCATAGCGAACCACTTTGATTTTTACTGTCTCGGATTAAAAAAAGAGAGTAGGTAATTTCGTAATTTATTTTGGGTAATCATCGGTTAAATTTTATTTTTAAACCAACACTCATTAGATATAATTATTAACAAAAGAATGTTTGAGTCTGTAACAGCACCCTGCCTAGTGCAGTTTATCATTACATCATGAGGAAATATGTGTCTGTTGTACTATATCTGTGTGTGTGTGTGCATAAAAGTAAATAACTTTGGAACTGGAATGCGGAGTTTTCTAGCAGACTGGTTCCGGTGCCCCATTCTGGAGCCACTGTGACCACTGTGAGATGCTTTGCGAAGCAGTTTCTGTGCACGGGTCATGACCTCCGGCAGCAGGCCTTGGAATGCGGCCTCTCACATACCCCACCTCCTTCTGACCTCCGTCCCTCATCGCATGCAGACCTCCATTGAGGGGTGCAGTTCCACTGTATCTCGCTCGTGTTTCAGCAATGATGGATGGTTTGATGTGAGGGTAAACATTATCCTCAATTGGGGGCAACTGGAAAGTGACGGATTCATTATAACTCGTAGCCCCCACCATATTACCATTTCCCGGGCTTTGACTTAGGTGTTGATAATCGCTGAACACATTGCTGTTGTCGTTCGCCCCAAACAGAAGAGGTTGTTCCAGCTGAGGGCTCGGGGTACTTGACAAACTGCAGAAATGGGTCACATGACCTGTCATCGAGAGGATCCGATTGGTCGGCATTGTAGGCTGGTTTCCATCCATAGTGGTTGCAGTGGCTTGAGTGGTCACTAACTGGCTGGAAGACTGCATGAGAGATAGCGGCAAATGACGGGTCGTGACGGCATGGGCCTGGGGCGTGGCATAGTTTGGCAAGGCACTGGAAGGAGTCCCATGTTCATAGGTGTGCGTGGTTATATTTGATACACAGGTCACATTGTTGTAACTAGTGGGTGTTGTATAGGCCGCAGAATAAGGCGGAGAATCTGATCCGTTCATCGGCTTTTTGTCAAATGTACCAACCATGGAGAAGTAGTTGGAGGGGGTTTGTTTCTCGTCGTAGAAGGTCTGGTCTTGGCTGTACGGGGTGTAGGGAGGACTCATGGAGAAGCTCTGGTGAATGGGTGCAGTTTGATCTGCGAAGAATGCTTCATCGGCAACACTGGAGAGCATTTGCTGCTGGTCCAGAGAGGAGCACTGAGAACCCTACAAGCATGAAGTACACACATAATAATAATGATAAGGATAATGATAATGATAATGATAATAATAATAATAATAATAATAATAATAATAATAATAATAATATAATAATAATAATAATAATAGTAGTAGTAGTAGTAGTAGTAACAACAATAACAACAACATTTGCTATACTGCAGCCTTCCAACTCAAAGTTGTGGTTGCAGAGAAGACGAATGTCGGTGTTGCCCAGAGGCAGTCCAGATAAGCCTGTGTGTGGTTGACTAAAGGGTTAACCTGATCAGCTTCCCTTCCTCTCTCTAGTAATCCTGAGATCTCTCTCTTTCTCCCTAGTAATCGTGCATCTCTCTGTCTGTCTAGTAGCTTGGAGATAGAGTGGGACTAATCTGACTCGTAGGGCACTCACTCTTAGCCAATGGCTAGGACTAGGGCTAGGGCTGGGGCTAGGGCTGGCTAGGGCTGGGGCTAGGGCTAGGGCTAGGGCTGGGGCTAGCCAAAATAACTGATCCCTTATGCTTGCATGCAAATGATATTAATTTCAACCCCCCTCCCCCCCCCACACACATCTATTGCACACCTATTTCTATGATAACTGAGTTATTACAATTTCTGAGTAATGTGCCACCCCGAGGGTTAGTTACCTAGCAACAACTTACAGAATTTGGAGAGTACTCCGACAGCTGAGGATTAGGAGAACCAAATGCCACACCCACTTGGGGAGAGTATGCCACACCCACTGGAGGTGAATACGCCAAACTCATTTGAGGCGAATTTGCCGCACCCACTGGAGATACATTTGCCACGCCCACTGGAGATGAATACGCCATATCCACTGGAGGCGAATGTGCCACACCTACTGGAGATGAATACGCCATATCCACTGGAGGCGAATGTGCCACATGCACTGGAGATGAATATGTCACACCCACAGATGAATAAGCTGCGTTGATTTGAGGTGACTGTGCCACGCTCATTGAAGGTGAAAAACCCATACTCACAGGTGAGTAAGTCGCACTGACACCAGGAGAATATGCCATACCCTTTTGTTGACTGTCCTTCACCACAGGACTACACACCTGTGGTTGGCACGGCGACAACTCAACTGAAAGCGGTGGAGATGGGAGGCTGAATTCTGGAACAGAAGAATCATTTGCTGCAGCAATCTGAGCAATACTTAGCACAGGTGTGCTGTTGGTGAGTGCATCGGCAAGCGTGCTCACTTCTGAAGCATCACGGTCGGAGGAGACGGAAGTGACAGAATCATCACATGTCTTCATATTCTTCTCTTTAGCCTGGATGGCCAGCATGCGGTCGTCCTCCTCTGCGAGTCTACATTGTTGGTAAAGGGTGGTTAACAACACATACACAAAACACATGATATATAGCAGAAGTTTGGTTATCTTACAGACTACAAGCTCAAAGAATTGCGCTAAGAGCAATTGCACACACACACACACATACACACCTTCATGACATTATTAGCCTCTTAAGCATCACTTAGTTTAGCATTCAGGATTCAGGATTCTGTATGGATTTAAGGCTGATTCAAGTTCCGTTTTGTACAAGTTTGCCTCCTGCCAGATACCAATAGCTCTAATGTTGACTATTCTATACAAACTGACCCTAGCCCTAGCCCTAGCCTGCTGTCAGATGCTCTCACACGTACTCATGTAATAGTTCCAGAAATGGCATACTCAGTTCCCACATGTGCTTGAACAACTTTCAACTTGTTCAGGCCTTCCCCACCTCATCCTTCAGGAATGCTGAAAACATCGTGTTCGGCCATTAGCTACATGAAGGCTGACTACTCTGTACAGCATTGGTACATATGTGGTAAAAAACTCCATTTTAGTAGCATGGATAAATGATTCTTGCTCATCTTCAACTGGTAATTATGATAGATTACATAAGAATCAAAAGCAAGCATAGGCATGTACGGTCATTATCTTCATGGCCAAGCACAAGTTATAAAAAAAGCCTCAGAGGCAGAGCTATCGCCTTGACAACAGTAGAGGGCAAAGTACACGTATCAAGCACTTCTTTGCAGTAGTGAGAGTCCACTTGGAAGCCAGGCCCCGCAAGAAGTGAGGGGGTAGAAATAGGATCCGGGGAGGTGAACAGTTCATGACTGGCTCCTGCATAAGTAACGCCGACTGTTTTCCTGAGGCCCAGTAAACAGTTCATGACTGGCTCCTGCATAAGTAACGCCGACTGTTTTCCTGAGGCCCAGTAACTACCAGACTCCCTGTGGCTTAATTTATAATCTTGTGGCTTGGGCCAGTAATGGATCAGTGACATACGGAATAGTTGCAGTCCTTTATATGGATGCCATTTCCTTAATTAGGAAGTGTATCCTAGTAACAAAAATACAATTTTAAACATCTCGTGGGTGTAGTGCTTGGTGGTCTTACTATATACTATAACTCAATTAGATACAAGTGGCTGGGAGCAATTAACTAAAGTGAAGTCATCTAAATTTGGCGGGTTTTGTGGGAAAGGAAAGTCCGCCCACACATCCGCCCACTACTTCTCGTTAACTAATATGGTACCACAGTTTAATTAGCACTTGGTACAGAACAGGGTAGACTATACAAACCAGCAAAATGAATCCCTCCTCTCTCCCAATCACTGCCATTTTTGGCTGATACTTCATGTCACAATCCATCAATGTCATGACATCGTTGTGATGTCATCAGCTTTATGATATTGCTCTACAACACTGCCCTAGCCCCATAGAGCCCTAACACTAACCAGTGCCCTAGGCCCAACACTAACCATTGCCCTAGGCCCAACACTAACCATTGCCCTAGGCACTAACTATTGCCCTAGGCCCAACACTAACCATTGCCCTAGGCACTAACTATTGCCCTAGGCCCAACACTAACCATTGCCCTAGGCCCAACACTAACCATTGCTCTAGGCCCAACACTAACCATTGCCCTAGGCCCAACACTAACCATTGCCCTAGGCCCAACACTAACCATTGCCCTAGGCCCAACACTAACCATTGCCCTAGGCCCAACACCTAACCATTGCCCTCAGCCTAATCCTAGCTGAACAAACATTTCAATTGAAGTGAGGTGCAAAGGTTTACCTGACGATCCATGTATGCAGCACAATGCCCTCAGGCAGTTGCGTCTTCTTGTTGTACAACATTCGACTTTTGGAGCGGCACCACACCCAATCTCCCCAGCGGGTCATGAATCTGTAGCACGGGCTATTGGATATGCCGTGGGAGAGCACTGAGGATGGGGAGGAGGGAGGAAGAGGAGAGAGAAAGACAGAGAACATATTAAACGAGACATCTTTATTATTAGGGAGTGGTATATCATTAGTCACATTGCACTGTCTGCATGTACACACCCACAAGAGGTTTCAAACAGACGGTACTCATCTTCTCAGCGAATTCTCAGTGGACCTCAATAAATTTACTTACTCACTCGACGTTTTGGCCAGCCTTATTCATTATTCCTGATGAAGGCTGGCTGCTCTCTTCATTATTCCTGATGAAGACTAGCTGCTCTCTTCATTATTCCTGGTGAAGACTAGCTGCTCTCTTCATTATTCCTGATGAAGACTAGCTGCTCTCTTCATTATTCCTGATGAAGACTAGCTGCTCTCTTCATTATTCCTGATGAAGACAGCTGCTCTCTTCATTATTCCTGATGAAGGCTAGTTGCTCTCTTCATTATTCCTGATGAAGACTAGCTGCTCTCTTCATTATTCCTGATGAAGACTAGCTGCTCTCTTCATTATTCCTGGAGAAGACAGCTGCTCTCTTCATTATTCCTGATGAAGACTAGCTGCTCTCTTCATTATTCCTGGTGAAGACTAGCTGCTCTCTTCATTATTCCTGATGAAGACTAGCTGCTCTCTTCATTATTCCTGATGAAGACTAGCTGCTCTCTTCATTATTCCTGATGAAGACAGCTGCTCTCTTCATTATTCCTGATGAAGGCTAGTTGCTCTCTTCATTATTCCTGATGAAGACTAGCTGCTCTCTTCATTATTCCTGATGAAGACTAGCTGCTCTCTTCATTATTCCTGATGAAGGCTAGCTGCTCTCTTCATTATTCCTGATGAAGACTAGCTGCTCTCTTCATTATTCCTGATGAACAGCTGCTCTCTTCATTATTCCTGGTGAAGACTAGCTGCTCTCTTCATTATTCCTGATGAACAGCTGCTCTCTTCATTATTCCTGGTGAAGACTAGCTGCTCTCTTCATTATTCCTGGAGAAGACAGCTTCTCTCTTCATTATTCCTGATGAAGGCTAGTTGCTCTCTTCATTATTCCTGATGAAGACAGCTGCTCTCTTCATTATTCCTGATGAAGGCTAGTTGCTCTCTTCATTATTCCTGATGAAGACTAGCTGCTCTCTTCATTATTCCTGGTGAAGACTAGCTGCTCTCTTCATTATTCCTGGTGAAGACTAGCTGCTCTCTTCATTATTCCTGATGAACAGCTGCTCTCTTCATTATTCCTGGTGAAGACTAGCTGCTCTCTTCATTATTCCTGGAGAAGACAGCTTCTCTCTTCATTATTCCTGATGAAGGCTAGTTGCTCTCTTCATTATTCCTGATGAAGACAGCTGCTCTCTTCATTATTCCTGATGAAGACAGCTGCTCTCTTCATTATTCCTGATGAAGGCTAGTTGCTCTCTTCATTATTCCTGATGAAGACAGCTGCTCTCTTCATTATTCCTGGTGAAGACTAGCTGCTCTCTTCATTATTCCTGATGAAGACTAGCTGCTCTCTTCATTATTCCTGATGAAGACTAGCTGCTCTCTTCATTATTCCTGACGAAGACTAGCTGCTCTCTTCATTATTCCTGATGAACAGCTGCTCTCTTCATTATTCCTGATGAAGACAGCTGCTCTCTTCATTATTCCTGGTGAAGACTAGCTGCTCTCTTCATTATTCCTGATGAAGACTAGCTGCTCTCTTCATTATTCCTGATGAAGACTAGCTGCTCTCTTCATTATTCCTGATGAAGACTAGCTGCTCTCTTCATTATTCCTGATGAACAGCTGCTCTCTTCATTATTCCTGATGAAGACAGCTATTCTCTTCATTATTCCTGGTGAAGGTTAGTTGCTCTCTTCATTATTCCTGATGAAGACTAGCTGCTCTCTTCATTATTCCTGGTGAAGACAGCTATTCTCTTCATTATTCCTGATGAAGACTAGCTGCTCTCTTCATTATTCCTGATGAAGGCTAGCTGCTCTCTTCATTATTCCTGATGAAGACTAGCTGCTCTCTTCATTATTCCTGGTGAAGACTAGCTTCATTATTCCTGGTGAAGACTAGCTGCTCTCTTCATTATTCCTGGTGAAGACAGCTATTCTCTTCATTATTCCTGATGAAGGTTAGTTGCTCTCTTCATTATTCCTGATGAACAGCTGCTCTCTTCATTATTCCTGATGAACAGCTGCTCTCTTCATTATTCCTGATGAAGACTAGCTGCTCTCTTCATTATTCCTGATGAAGACAGCTGCTCTCTTCATTATTCCTGATGAAGACTAGCTGCTCTCTTCATTATTCCTGATGAACAGCTGCTCTCTTCATTATTCCTGGTGAAGGTTAGTTGCTCTTTTCATTATTCCTGATGAACAGCTGCTCTCTTCATTATTCCTGGTGAAGACTAGCTGCTCTCTTCATTATTCCTGATGAAGACTAGCTGCTCTCTTCATTATTCCTGGTGAAGACAGCTATTCTCTTCATTATTCCTGGTGAAGACTAGCTGCTCTCTTCATTATTCCTGGCTGCTCTCTTCATTATTCCTGGTGAAGACTAGCTGCTCTCTTCATTATTCCTGGTGAAGACAGCTGCTCTCTTCATTATTCCTGGTGAAGGTTAGTTGCTCTCTTCATTATTCCTGGTGAAGGCAGCTATTCTAGCCAAAACATCAACTGAGTAAAATTTAGAAAATTGTAGAGCAAGTGATTGTATCTCATTTCTCTTGTCTCAAGTGAGATTTAACACACTACCACATGTTTGAAACTTCAAGCAATCCTGTCTTCTGGCAGGCGTGTTGTATGCATATGTGTGTGTGGGATATGTGTGTGTGTGGGAGTGTGTGTGTGTTGTGTGTGTGGACTGTGTGTGTGTGTGGACTGTGTGTGTGGACTGTGAGTGTGTGGACTGTGAGTGTGGACTGTGAGTGTGTGGACTGTGTGTGTGTGGACTGTGTGTGTGGACTGTGTGTGTGGACTGTGAGTGTGTGGACTGTGTGTGTGGACTGTGTGTGTGGACTGTGTGTGTGTGTGGACTGTGTGTGTGGACTGTGAGTGTGTGGACTGTGAGTGTGTGTGTGCATGTAATCATGAAATTTGAATTTCTCCCTTTGTTAATTTAATCTACACAGAGGTGGCAACCTTGGGGGAAACCTTTCTTTATTTAAATGTACCCTCATAATGGTTTTGTTCGGAGTTAATTTTAGTAGTACCAGAAGATAGCTTGTTTCAAGAGCTTTCCAATGATGTACTTTATGAAGGCTTGTAGTCTGTAGAGTGATGACTAGTATACTCCATTAGTACCAGAAGATAGCTTGTTTCAAGAGCTTTCCAATGGTGTACTTTATGAAGGCTTGTAGTCTGTATAGGGATGACTAGTATACTCCATTAGTACCAGAAGATAGCTTGTTTCAAGAGCTTTCCAATGATGTACTTTATGAAGGCTTGTAGTGTCTGTATAGGGATGACTAGTATACTCCATTAGAGAAGATGGCTTGTTTCAAGAGCTTTCATATGATGTACTTTATGAAGGCTTGTAGTCTGTATAGGGATGACTAGTATACTCCATTAGAACCTGCTTTCCAATTATGAAGGCTAGTAATTTACTTAATTGGACTAATAACCTAAAAAATCCCTGTCACCACATCCCACCCACACAGATGGTATAATATAACCACATAATCACGTTATGAGAGGGAAGTTTTCCAGTTGTCACAAAGGGAAATGGACTACTAACAGAACTGTCCACTCCTAATGTGGTTTTGTGGTTCTATTACACCACCTGTCAGTGGGAAGTGGTGACAGGCTCTATTAATTAGCCATAGGCCATCGTCAAGTACACAATTGGAAAGCTGCTAATCTTCTGGTCTAAAGGGGTTCACAACGCCGAGCATTGCATTGCGTGTAGTCAATTGACCTTTGACCCTCAAATAGCGCTCAACAAAGATGGACACTGATTGGTCCAACGCTGCGTTTCAGATGCTGGATTAGTTTTTTCTAATCCAGCGTCTGAAATGCAGTGTCTGACCGATCAGAATATTGCGTGTCGGCGGCGGATCAGGTCAAAAGTCAATTGACAACTCGCAACGCAATGCAACGCTCGGCCATCATCGTGTTGTGAAACAGCCATAAGGGAGTATACTAGTCAGCACTCTACAGACTCACAAGCCTACATCAAGTATATGGTGGAAAGCTCTTGAAACAAGCTATCTTCTGGACTAAGGGAGTATACTAGTCATCACTCTACAGACTCACAAGCCTACATAAAGTATATCATTAGAAAGCTCTTGAAACAAGCTATCTTCTGGACTAAGGGAGTATACTAGTCGTCACTCTACAGACTCACAAGCCTACATCAAGTATATAATTGGAAAGCTCTTGAAACAAGCTATCTTCTGGACTAAGGGAGAACACTAGTCATCACTCTACAGACTCACAAGCCTACATAAAGTATATCATTGGAAAGTTCTTGAATCTTCTGGTAACAAAATTAATAGAAAACAAAAAGTTATGAATGATACATATTTTGGGCAGTTTATTTCATCTCCCACCTAATTAATTAAGCGTGTCCCAATGAGTTTCATTGTAAATTTGCTGGTATATACAGCCAGTAGCAAGCATCTGCTATACTGAGGTAGTTATTAATATACTGAGGTAGTTATTATATGTATAAAAAAATATTAAAAAAATAAAATAATAAATAAATAAATTAATAAAAATAATAATAAAAAAAATAAGCTAAACTAACGGAAAGAAGGAAAAAAAGAAGGAAGGGGGGTTAAAACACACATGCACAAAATTTTGACGACCCTTTACCTAATAATAAGCTCACTCTGTACACACTGTATACTAGTGCCCTCGGGATTTGCAGTGTACAGATAATAGGTCATCAAAGTGGGTGTGGCACAAGACAAGGTCATCATGTTCCGGTAGGAAATTATCTACAAGGATGCGTAAAAGGTTGTCATGCCAACTTTGCAACTAGTGTGCTTCAAGTAGTACTCATTGGCTGTCACATTCGGGCGACTCCAGGCGACTCCATGCTGAAAATTAATTCCATGCAAGGATACCAGTTACTACTAGCTATATAATAATTAAACTCAAGTCATTAAGTGGTGGGTAAGGCGAGACAGAGGAAGAGAGAGGGAGGGAGGGGAGGGAGGGAGGGGAAGAGGGAGGGAGAGGGAGGGAGAGGGAGGGAGAGGGAGGGGAGGGAGGGAGGGAGGAAAACTAATGCCCTATAATACTAAACCTCTATTGCTCTAGCCATTCGTAGCCCTCGTGGATGAGGGTCCAATGCGGTACTGATCACCATCGTGGGGTGTGCATTGTGATATGGTTAAGTAGCCTAGAACTCATGTGTTCCTCACAGATTCTGAACTGGTGCAAGGTTGGACAACCTGATGTCCTGCAGCAAAAGAGAACTGGCTACATACTTGGCATATATAGGAAGGATAACTCATGCATCTCTCCTCTGCTGACTATATGCATCAGTTATCCCTCCTGTATGTGCCAAGTATGCAGCCAGTTCTCTCAGTCCAGAGTCAGTGAGTGTGTTGACATCAGCAAGATTGATAGCAGCTTCTGCATTGTCATGACCAAATGGTGTGCCCCCCCCCCCCCCCCCCCCCCCCCCCCCCCCCAGCTAGAGCGTGACACAGCTAGAGCATGCTGATGGATTGAGTAGCTAGGTCCGAATGGACCTCCAGCATCATTTCCTGTCAGTGATTAACCATACAGCCTGCTCTCACTTGCCGTGCTGCCATTTTCTCAATCTTTAGAATGACTGAGTGAGCCTTTTATGGGCGTACATGTGGTAAATAGATAGATAGATAGATAAATATTCCATGCATGTCTATAGCAACCAACTTCCCCATGTGACTAGCATCACTATCTATCATAATTCATTAATGACATAATTTTTTCAACAACAAAATGGTGGTTTCTATGTGTACATTGTACTTTGAGCTCAATTAAAATTAAAACACTTTAATGAACTTACTCTAATTATGTGGTGTGGGATGTGGCCAATTAGCGGATGGGCAGGTCCCCCCTCCCCCCCCTCTCCCCCCAACAAAACAAAAAAGGGCTTCTCTCACATCACCGCAAGACCACAAACAGGAACATCTTACCCGGCAAGTCCAAACTTCACACAGCTACCTCAAAGTACACAAATAATTACGTATCCTGACAACTGTTGGTGACTGGAAGAATTCTGGCCAACTTGGCCTCGCATGACATGGAAGAGAAGCCCTCGAGAGAGAGAGTCTTTGTTGTTTTACTCGAGATTTGCAGATTTCTAATTTTGCCTCTGCCGCTAACTCCACTACATTGTGGGCACGAGAAAATGAGGAATTTTTTTTGAAGCTCACTATTCGTTGGTTTTTATATTTTAGTTCCTGATCCTCACAATGGAATCCATTAGCAGCTAGCCTCCAAGGAGAGACTGGCAGCGTTGTGGAGAGAAGAGTTACCAAAATTAGGGAACTCTGAACTCTTGGCTGCACACATGGCCACAGTACACACTTCACTAAAACCACACCCATTTTCAAACTTACAACTTGCTCAAATTTTAGCTTATATAAGCTCTTTGTCTGCATAGAGCTATTGTCAACCTACTTCAACCTGCCTCAACCCAGTGTGGTGTTGGTCCAGTGTGTGTCCCCATAGAGCTATTGTCAACCTACTTCAACCTGCCTCAACCCAGTGTGGTTGGTCCAGTGTGTGTCCCCATAGAGCTATTCTCCACCTACATCAACCTGCCTCAACCCAGTGTGATGTTGGTCTAGTGTGTGTCCCCATAGAGCTATTGTCGACCTACTTCAACCTGCCTCAACCCAGTGTGATGTTGGTCCAGTGTGTGTCCACATAGAGAGCCATTGGCAGCCTACTTCAACCTGCCTCAACCCAGTGTTGTGTTGGTCCAGTGTGTGTCCCCATAGAGCTATTGTCAACCTACTTCAACCTGCCTCAACCCAGTGTGGTTGGTCCAGTGTGTGTCCCCATAGAGCTATTCTCCACCTACTTCAACCTGCCTCAACCCAGTGTGATGTTGGTCCAGTGTGTGTCCACATAGAGAGCCATTGGCAGCCTACTTCAACCTGCCTCAACCCAGTGTTGTGTTGGTCCAGTGTGTGTCCCCATAGAGCTATTGTCAACCTACTTCAACCTGCCTCAACCCAGTGTGGTTGGTCCGGTGTGTGTCCCCATAGAGCTATTCTCCACCTACTTCAACCTGCCTCAACCCAGTGTGATGTTGGTCCAGTGTGTGTCCACATAGAGAGCCATTGGCAGCCTACTTCAACCTGCCTCAACCCAGTGTGGTGTTGGTCTAGTGTGTGTCCCCATAGAGCTATTGTCAACCTACTTCAACCTGCCTCAACCCAGTGTGGTTGGTCCAGTGTGTGTCCCCATACAGCTATACCTACTTCAACCTGCCTCAACCCAGAGTGATGTTGGTCCAGTGTGCATCCCCATAGAGCTATTGTCAACCTATTTCAACCCAGTGTGGTGTTGGTCCAGTGTGTGTCCCCATAGAGCTATTGTCAACCTACTTCAACCTGCCTCAACCCAGTGTGGTGTTGGTCCAGTGTGTGTCCCCATAGAGCTATTGTCAACCTACTTCAACCTGCCTCAACCCAGTGTGATGTTGGTCCAGTGTGTGTCCCCATAGAGCTATGGCCACCTACTCCCACCTGCCTCCACCCAGTGTGGTGTTGGTCCAGTGTGTGTCCCCATAGAGCTATGGCCACCTACTCCCACCTGCTTCAACTCAGTGTGATGTTGGTCCAGTGTGTGTCCACATAGAGCTATGGCCACCTGCCTCCACCCTGCCTCCACCCTGGGTGGTGTTGGTCCAGTGTGTGTCCCCATAGAGCTATGGCCACCTACTCCCACCTGCTTCAACCCAGTGTGATGTTGGTCCAGTGTGTGTCCACATAGAGCTATGGCCACCTGCCTCCACCCTGCCTCCACCCTGGGTGGTGTTGGTCCAGTGTGTGTCCCCATAGAGCTATGGCCACCTACTCCCACCTGCTTCAACCCAGTGTGATGTTGGTCCAGTGTGTGTCCACATAGAGCTATGGCCACCTGCCTCCACCCTGCCTCCACCCTGGGTGGTGTTGGTGCAGTGAGAATATGCTAGGACAATACAAACTCATGCAATACACATCTAAATTTGGTCAGAGGTCATCCCTGTACACAAGACATCATTTCGGGTCATAATGCCAACTTCCTGTGCTTTGGTAGGCACAGAGGGTGACCTCACAGAAGCATCATGGGAAACATGCTGAGGTGATAATACACTGGAATGTCTATATTAATATTTCATGACTACAATATGCAGAACAGTTGTTGCCCACCTGCTTATTAATCTTTCATGCTTTCATGTGCTTGGTACACAGGGACAGTCAAGGCTAGAGTGTTAGAAGTAAGGGCTAAGCTAGGGCTGAAGTCAGGACTAGGGCTAGAACTAGGGTTGGAAATAAGGGCTAGAGTTAGTTGGAAATAAGGGCTTTGGAAATAAGGGCTAGAGTTAGTTGGAAGTAAGGGCTAAAACTAGGGTTGGAAACAGGGCCACCGGTTAGGGGTATAAGGCCAGGATTAGGTGGAGAACAACTTTTAACTCTGGACACCCCTAGAGATTAGCAGAGGTTTCCACTTACCCAGCCTGTGTTTGTCTCGGTTGTGATGAATGACAGTTCTGTTGCTATGTATTGTGCATGTGTGTGTGTGTGTGTGCGTGTTGTGTACATGTGTGTACATGGGTGTATGTACATGTGTGTGTACATGTGTGTATGTACATGTGTGTGTACATGGGTGTATGTTGTGTGTATGTACATGTGTGCGTACGAACATGTGTGTGTACATGTGTATGTATATGCATGTGTGTGTATGTACGTGTGTATGTACATGTGTGTACATGTGTGTATGTACATGTGTGTGTGTGTGCTAGTAGTTCATGTCGAGTGCCTAGCCCCAGGCGTGGACTCCTCCTCCCGTTGGCCCCCACTGCTGGTACGTGTAGTATGTGTCGCCCCCTACTAACAACACTGTCTGCAAGTGAGCGACCCCAAGGTCAAGTTGGACATACCCACTTTACACAATCCCTGTCCACCTCCTGGGAGTATTATACAGCAGACTACTGGGCATGTGCAAACTAACAATCTGATCATTAGCTCGTACAATTATCTTACACTGTGAACGATGCTGAGTTAGCACCTGTAAGCACCAATGGGGGGCAAGTGGTTAATCAGTTATGAAATTTCATTGCCACCCCACCCCCATGGGGGGGGGGGGGGGGGAAATATTGATATTAGGGAGGTCTCAACTGTCTTTACAGCTAACCTCTTCACAGCTAACCCCTTGTACAGATGTAGAGTGGTGTGCACATGTGGAAGAATACGAGAAAAAGTGGCCAGATCTACAGAAAGTTAATTATTCACAAATTAAAAGATTAGAATCTCACGCAGGGTTTGGCAGCCTCTGCCTCGTAAATCTTTCATTGGAATGGGTTCTAAGAGAGAATTCACATTCCATTCTGTAGTTTTTTTGTTCTGGTACTAAATAACTCGCACAGAAATTTCCTAAATACTCACTGACAAGTTTTTCATTTAAGTCGCCGTAACAACCTTTGTAAAGAAAAATGAGCGCACAAACCTTTCTGGGGTCAACGATATCCTTGCAGGGGGCACAAACAACTCTTAACCACACCCTCTCCCAAACACCCGGGGACAACTTGAAGCAAGCAAATTACTTAACCCAAAACATAAATGATGTGTGGACATCAAACACTTTCGTGCAATCCTGTTCTCTTTGTGACCCTTTACCTAATGTGAATGATTTGTGTGTTTGTGTAAATGCAGACGACTATGTGTCCCTGGCAACATCGTTTCTTTGAATATGCACGCGTGCTACTATTGTTGCCAGTTCATTAAGGTAGTAGCGGTAGCCATGCATACACACATGCATGCACACATTAACTTACGATAGGAATGGCAGCTGGAGGTGACGCCCAGGTCTTGAGGATGGAAGTATTCGTAGGCCTTCAGGCCCATCATTTCCGAGGGATCGTAACCCAGTATCCAGCGAATTCTAAACAATGCCAACATTTAGGATATTGCGTGGCCAGGACAAACAAATGCACACACCCTCCTCCTCCTCCACACACCCTCCTCCTCCCACACACACCCTCTTCCTCCCCCACACACCCTCCTCCTCCCACACACACCCTCCTCCTCCCACACACACCCTCTTCCTCCCCCACACACCCTCCTCCTCCCCCGCACACCCTCCTCCTCCCACACACACCCTCTTCCTCCCCCACACACCCTCCTCCTCCCACACACACCCTCCCTAGCTGGCCCTCAGCTATATGCCAGCTACAGCTGGAAGTCCCTCGGCTATATGCCAGCTACCTAGCTGGAAGTTCCTCGGCTATATGCCAGCTACCTAGCTGGAAGTTAGGAATTTGGCCAGGAAGAACAGGCAGTGCTGGAGTCATGACTCATACTCGTACAGAAGCCAGAGTAAGTTCTGACCCCAACTCCATGAGATCTGGCTGACATTTGCTTGCCAACTCTCTCTTCTTTCTCCAGTCTGGTACTAGCTAATCTCTTACTCTGTATTCCCCTTCAGCTCTTCTGGTCCCTGACTTCTTTGTGAATTCAATGACTTAAAAGCTGCAGTAAAGCTCACACACTTGGTTCCAGACATTTCATATCATTAAAAAATCGATAGCATTGCATCTATAGCTAAAGTACGAGGTCACATGTTCCACTTGTGACCCCACCCAGTGACTCATTTTGGCCACCCTGAATTAAAATCGACTCATCCAGTGTATAAATCGCACTCCCGCTATGGCAAGGGAGATTTGGAGACATTAGTGCGACTTACAACACGGACAAATACGGTATTTGGGCAAAATAAACAGAGAACTACTTGACCAGATTGTAGCATGAAGTACAAAAATAGAATCCATAGACCTGAAAGCAGCTGCTGACTCATTGAGTAGGTGCTATTTATTCACTACAAGTTCTATTTTTAGCCCTTCCTTGTTGTGAAGAACTGTGGGTTGATGCGGATTTATGCCTTGAATGTGTCAGCCACAACAAAGTCTATCGTTAGCACCTACAAATGCAACAGCTACTGAAACTTTCAATCGTCTCGTAGCCTGCATCAGTTACTGACCTTGTGTCCACGTTGGTGTAGCTGAGGTCAAGTTTGTGTTTGGTCTTGAAGAAGGTCCCCACAACCATCTCCCGGACCTTGGAGACAGTAGCCAGTTGGCAGAAGATCACCATGCCAACAAACTGGCCCTTGTTGTGCCCGGCCTTGCTGAACTTCAGGAAACAGGAACAGAAGACAGGCTGGAGGCAGACATACGACAGGAGGATCATAGAGAAAGTCAGACAGGAAGTCACACAGTGAGTAAAGGGTTTAAACAGGAAGTGAACTAATGATATTAACCTCCAATCTGAGTCTAATCTGAGTCTACAACACAGAAACCCTTGAAGTAGGGCCAAGATCAACACTAAGAATATTTATTTAAAATAATAACAATAACAACAACAAACTAGAAAGAAGAGCAAAAATACAAACTTTGGATTTGAAATTATTGACTTGTCAAAAACAAAAAGACTGTACCGACGTAGACTTGATGACCCTTTACCATTTAAAACCATGCACACCAATATTGTACTTTTTATACAATTATCCGTATACGTGATTTTAAATGGTAAAGGGTCAACTAACTCATTGCGAGCACTCCCTTCGTTTTGTGACTAACCAATCCAACATACTGTAGTTGTTGCTTGAAAACGTACCTTGAAGTTTGAGCACCTCGTGATGGATCGGATGCTAGGGGTGAAGGCGCATCTCATTCGGACGATAAACTTCCTGCGCAGAGCGTCCTTCGAGTTGTACACTGCATACACACACACAGGAACACTGGCTCTCTAATTATCAGTCACGAGAATTCTAATATTACTAGATCTACATGTGTTCTGCTATGATCGCGTTAAGCCGCAAAGTACTAGAAATAGCAACACTTCAACACCCGCCAACAGATACCATCAACAAGAAACAAAAAACAAACAAAAAAAACACATCAACAACTACAAGAAAACAAACGTGCAACATGCTTCAGCATATAGCATACTGTACACAAGCAGAGGCAAGAAAATTTCACACACGATGGAGTGCTTATCTTCAGCTATTTCAAACTCCCTTTTGCCTGGTCACACATTCAAAATGGCAGAAGCTGTTCAGCAAACTCAATGCATAGCGGCTTTATCAACCTCTGACCTTGTTCAAAGTCCTGTCCTTGGGACTGTAGTATTCTGGACATTTCCGAGTAGTCTTGGGGATGAACAATGTCCTGTAACTGTAGGCCAATCACATCGACCTGTAGGACGAAAGTAAGGAGATTCACAAACACATACATAGGTAAGTATGACATGTTGCCATAGTAACACTGCCTGTGCTGTGCTGGTTGCTACCACATAATACATACGGCTACTATTACATATTTCACAGCTCAACTGGCTGAATTAGGACGTCTAATCATGAATACACTTATCTAAACATAGAGGCTCTAATAGAGATGGAAACTACACGATTCTATTGGTTGGTGAAGAGCATGACATACACGTATGTAGGAACAGATAGAATCTAGACCAGATTCACACGTGCACAGCCAGAGGTAATTCACTACAAAATAGCGTCATGCGTGTATTGATAGCAGGCACTGAGGACCAACCCGTGTGGCTCGAAAAGCAAGTCCAGTATCTATTTAATAACACCACCTCATTCATGAATCCCTAGGGGCTGGTCCCCAATGAGCCGACATATTGTTGGTAAGTCTAAAACATGGCCATGATACATTGCATTTTTGTACAACCGTGGAAAGGATTGAGTTGGCATGGCTGTAGCCCCAGGGAGATACCTTCTTCGGAAGATGATACCCTTTCAACACGTTTAATGTAATTAACACCCAGCATTGTTGTGATTTACACCCAGCATCATTGTGATTAACACCCAGCACTGTTATTGGATTGCCGAGTTGATGATGTTGGGACACTGTTTTAGTGATTGCCACGGAGACACTGGCAACTGAATTTGAACTGGTTAGGGAATTAAACTATATACACACACACACACACAAGTGTGAGAGAGATTTTTTTAAAGTCATGTCGACAAGAAATCAGCAAGCGTCATGTGATGTCAACAAGAAACCAGCAAGCGACATGTGATGTCGACAAGAAACCAGCAAGCATCATGTGATGTCAACAAAGCCCCAGCAAGCGTCATGTGATATGTCCACAAGAAACCAGCAAGCGTCATGTGATGTCGACAAGAAATCAGCAAGCGTCATGTGATGTCGACAAGAAACCAGCAAGCGTCATGTGATGTCAACAAGAAACCAGCAAGCATCATGTGATGTCGACAAGAAATCAGACGAGAAATCAGCAAGCGTCATGTGATGTCAACAAGAAACCAGCAAGCGTCATGTGATGTCGACAAGAAATCAGCAAGCGTCATGTGATGTCAACAAGAAACCAGCAAGTATCATGTGATATGTCGACAAGAAATCAGCAAGCGTCATGTGATGTCGACAAGAAATCAGCAAGCGTCATGTCATGTCAACAAGAAATCAGCAAGTATCATGTGATATGTCGACAAGAAATCAGCAAGCGTCATGTGATGTCAACAAGAAACCAGCAAGCGTCATGTGATGTCAACAAGAAACAAGCAAGCATCATGTGATATGTCGACAAGAAACCAGCAAGCATCATGTGATGTCGACAAGAAACCAGCAAGCATCATGTGATGTCAACAAGAAACCAGCAAGCGTCATGTGATGTCGACAAGAAATCAGCAAGCGTCATGCGATGTCAACAAGAAACCAGCAAGCGTCATGTGATATGTCGACAAGAAACCAGCAAGTGTCATGTGATGTCGACAAGAAACCAGCAAGCGTCATGTGATGTCAACAAGAGACCAGCAAGCGTCGTGTGATGTCGACAAGAAACCAGCAAGCATCATGTGATATGTCAACAAGAAACCAGCAAGTGTCATGTGATGTCGACAAGAAACCAGCAAGCGTCATGTGATGTCAACAAGAAACCAGCAAACGTCATGTGATGTCAACAAGAAACCAGCAAGCGTCATGTGATGTCGACAAGAAACCAGCAAGCATCATGTGATATGTCAACAAGAAACTAGTAAGCATCATGTGATATGTCAACAAGAAACCAGCATGCGTCATGTGATATGTCGACAAGAAACCAGCAAGTATCATGTGATATGTCGACAAGAAATCAGCAAGCGTCATGTGATGTCGACAAGAAATCAGCAAGCGTCATGTCATGTCAACAAGAAATCAGCAAGTATCATGTGATATGTCGACAAGAAATCAGCAAGCGTCATGTGATGTCAACAAGAAACCAGCAAGCGTCATGTGATGTCAACAAGAAACAAGCAAGCATCATGTGATATGTCGACAAGAAACCAGCAAGCATCATGTGATGTCGACAAGAAACCAGCAAGCATCATGTGATGTCAACAAGAAACCAGCAAGCGTCATGTGATGTCGACAAGAAATCAGCAAGCGTCATGCGATGTCAACAAGAAACCAGCAAGCGTCATGTGATATGTCGACAAGAAACCAGCAAGTGTCATGTGATGTCGACAAGAAACCAGCAAGCGTCATGTGATGTCAACAAGAGACCAGCAAGCGTCGTGTGATGTCGACAAGAAACCAGCAAGCATCATGTGATATGTCAACAAGAAACCAGCAAGTGTCATGTGATGTCGACAAGAAACCAGCAAGCGTCATGTGATGTCAACAAGAAACTAGCAAGCATCATGTGATATGTCAACAAGAAACCAGCAAGTGTCATGTGATATATCGACAAGAAACCACGCAAGCACCATGTGATATGTCGCAAGAAACCAGCAAGCGTCATGTGATGTCAACAAGAAACCAGCAAGCATCATGTGATATGTCAACAAGAAACTAGTAAGCATCATGTGATATGTCAACAAGAAACCAGCATGCGTCATGTGATATGTCGACAAGAAACCAGCAAGTGTCATGTGATAATCTTCTGTATCAGTGCTTTTCTAGTGGAGTAGGGTTAGATGGAACACTCTAGCAAATAGCTTGCATGGTATTGCAGCATAGTTGTCGAGTCCCAGTTACCAAGGTGAGTTCTACGTGAGGTTATATTGACTACTGCCAGCGACCACTAATGTCCACACTCGCACAAGGAAGCTAGACATTAGCAGCCAGAGGCAAACCGTCGCATTGCAGAGAGCTTCAATTCTCTCCACTTAGAACTGATTACACTAATATCACACTATAGAATATAGATGCTACACTACTTTAATGATTACACTATCACACTATAGGGCCAAGATTCTGCAGTGAATTGTGAATATAGCCAGGTTTACGTTCCAAGAATCAGCAGCAGAATTTCCCTAAAGACTTCATGTGGTTCTGCACATTAGGCTAGGAACATAGCAAGCAACAAGACGTCAGCTTGCGGGCAACAAGACATCAGCTGGCAGGCAACATGATGTCAACTGGCAGGCAACACAATGCCAGCTGGTGGGCAATATGATGTCAGCCGGCGG
This sequence comes from Cladorhizidae sp. MBARI D1340-BT2, assembly GCA_028752905.1. NCBI lineage: Eukaryota > Metazoa > Porifera > Demospongiae > Poecilosclerida > Cladorhizidae > Cladorhizidae sp. MBARI D1340-BT2. The sequence goes on along the minus strand of JAQNBH010000014.1, from coordinate 28,584,439 downwards.
GCAAGCTGGCGGGCAACATGATGTCAACTGGTGTGCAACACAATGCCAGCTGGAGGGCAACACAACATCAGCTGGCGGGCAACACGACATAAGCTAACAGTATACAAGTTCCATGTGTTCAGCATTTGTTGAAATTCGGCTGCGTGGCAAACCCCGGGTATTTTCACTCGTGCTATGGCTTGCTCATGAGAGACTCTTATAGTGGTTGGGCTTCCGGAAGTTAAAACACTTTTAGCCAATTACCACACAAGATTTCAGATCGAGCGAGAGAGGAAGTCTGTCAGCGCCTAGCCAATTAGCATGCTTTCATATACACTAAGCTATGGGAATGAGAGCCGAGAGAGGAATCCATCAATACAGACTAATACAGCACTCGAGAGTCTTCTGTAGGCTATTGCATGGGTGTCTAGTAATACTACAGGAAGTCTCTAGTATACTACAGGAAGCCCTATAATAAAAGACTAAAAAAATACTAATCCCATATACTCCAGACCCAGTTAGGAATATATATAACACACAAATAGTTTGCCCATTTCTTTTGAGATGGGCCACCATGCTGGTGCGAGTGGAGTGCAGCTTTCTGTCGGTGCAGAGATGGAAGCTTATAGTGATCAAGCAGCAGCTGCAAGTCACCCACTCTGCAGCCAGTCTATGGAGGAGCCAAGCTGGAAACTCTGCGATCAACAACATAGATGGAAAGGTCATAATATAGAGGTCACTGGATTTTTAGCAACTGCGGACAGTGTGCTCCAGTTCCTCCGCACGAATCATTAGTGACTTGTTAGCTCTGAAGACTGCATTCCGTTGCTGTGGGAATAGTTGCTACTTTTGGAGAGGGAGGAGTGTAGGGGGGAATATTTACTGGCTAAGGTTCTACTCGACAGCCAGCTGTGTTTTTCTTTACTGGTGACCTTCCTTTGAAGGGTTAGGGAGGGTCCCAATCAATGACGTCATAGTTATGTAAGTACAGCATTCAAACAAACTAGATATTCTGTGAATACGGCCTCATTGCTCATGTCAAGACAAGAGGTGAGTCTGAGGCCGGTGTCAAGATGCAGGTGAGTCTAAGGCTGTTTAAAGATGCAGGTGAACTGAGGCTCTGTCAAGATGAAGAGCCTGAGGATGTTCCAAGGTGCAGGTGAGTCTGTGGCAAGGTGTAGGAGCAGGAGAGTCTGAGGCTGTGGCAAGGTGTAGGTGAGTCTGAGGGTATGGCAAGGTGCAGATGAGTCTGTGGCAAGGTGTAGGAGCAAGAGAGTCTGAGGCTGTGGCAAGGTGTAGGTGAGTCTGAGGGTATGGCAAGGTGCAGGTGAGTCTGTGGCAAGGTGTAGGAGAGTCTGAGAGTTGAATTACCGAGAGAAAAAAATCTGACATTCATTTATCAACCTTGAAATAAGAGGCCAATATATGTGTGGATTTCAACAAAATATTTGATAAACAATCTTCAGTTGGATAATTATTTAGACTCCAGGTCAGTGGGCATGTTATCCATCTCTCGGTGTGTGCGCATGTGTGCATGTGCATGCTACGTGCATGCATGTATGTAAGTATGTGTGTGGGTGTCTATGCGTGTGTGCATGTATGTATGTGTGTGTGTGTGCATGTGTGGGTTAGCAACACCGTCTTCCAATAAGAATGTGTGAAATATTTAAACTATGATCTAGAGATTTCCGGGTTTGTCTCCCAGAAGACTGCACCATGCACAGCTGCATGGACCCCGTCAAGTCTCACACCTTGACGCTGTCGCACCACATAACACGCACCTCAGAGTTGCCTCTGTATAGTCACACACACACACTCAGTATGATCAAGAACACAGTCAATACTCTATTTATTGCCACACATTTATACTCTATTTGTTGCAACACATTTATACTCTATTTATTGCCACACATTTATACTCTATTTATTGCCACACATTTATACTCTATTTGTTGCCACACATGTATACTCTATTTATTGCCACACATTTATACTCTATTTATTGCCACACATGTATACTCTATTTATTGCCACACATGTATACTCTATTTATTGCCACACATGTATACTCTATTTATTGCCACACATTTATACTCTATTTATTGCCACACATTTATACTCTATTTGTTGCCACACATTTATACTCTATTTGTTGCCACACATTTATACTCTATTTGTTGCCACACATTTATACTCTATTTGTTGCCACACATTTATACTCTATTTGTTGCCACACATTTATACTCTATTTATTGCCACACATGTATACTCTATTTATTGCCACACATTTATACTCTATTTATTGCCACACATTTATACTCTATTTATTGCCACACATTTATACTCTATTTATTGCCACACATTTATACTCTATTTATTGCCACACATTTATACTCTATTTGTTGCCACACATTTATACTCTATTTATTGCCACACATGTATACTCTATTTATTGCCACACATGTATACTCTATTTATTGCCACACATTTATACTCTATTTATTGCCACTCTATTTATTGCCACACATTTATACTCTATTTATTGCCACACATGTATACTCTATTTATTGCCACACATTTATACTCTATTTGTTGCCACACATTTATACTCTATTTGTTGCCACACATTTATACTCTATTTATTGCCACACATGTATACTCTATTTATTGCCACACATTTATACTCTATTTATTGCCACACATTTATACTCTATTTATTGCCACACATTTATACTCTATTTATTGCCACACATTTATACTCTATTTATTGCCACACATTTATACTCTATTTGTTGCCACACATTTATACTCTATTTATTGCCACACATGTATACTCTATTTATTGCCACACATTTATACTCTATTTATTGCCACTCTATTTATTGCCACACATTTATACTCTATTTGTTGCCACACATGTATACTCTATTTATTGCGTTAAATTTTACTTAATTTGTTGCCAAACATCTCTATTACCTTGCCAAATACAGTGGGTACACATGTTTATTTATTTGTGTTTTGTATTGCAGCACACTTGTAACCTTGACTACATATCAAATAAAAGGGAGTGTACTTCAGCTATTCAAAGGTTGCCAGGACAATTAAGGAGATAGCACCAACAGAGCACTGGGCGTGCCAGTAACATAATAATCCACTGGTTAACTCGATTCTCTTCAAGCACGTCAAGTTACAAGATTGACACACCTTTAGAGAGCTACTTATATGACCATACAATTTCATGCAATTAGCAACTGTGAAAGGAAGTGGGGGGAACACAATTCATCATAGGATGCCGTAGAAACCTCTGGAGAGGATCACGTGACAATCACATGAGTCTAAACATGGCATGGACGCTGAAACCCAGTGAAATAGAGGACACACAAGCATAATTCCTAGCCACAACTTAAGCCTTTATGGTGTACTAATAGCCAGAGAAGGAAAAAACCCTTACTCAGGCCAGACAGGCAATTAAATAGTTACCATAGAAGCTAGTTGTTATAATATAGGTTGGGCTCTTAAAAGAAAGATGGCCAATCCACCGAGCAGGAGCTATCAAGCAATGCCCATGACGGGACATCACCAATTTCTTATACAACATGTATAAGGATCATCCGGTGTATGTATGTCTTGACCAGGATAGCTAGAAGGGGCGGAGAATGGTAGAACTGTGGCTGACCAGAGCCTGGAGAGTATCAGACGAGCATAGCAAACTAGTCTAACCATAAATAATGCTGTTTGAGCAAGAGAGACGTAAGTCGCGAAGACGCTTAAAAAATGGAGGACTAGAACGAACAATCACGTACACACCTTCAGAGTTCTACAAAATGAACATCACTTATTCCTTGTCCGCAAACCTTTTTTCAGAGTATTGCCTCAGTAAGATGAGTGGACCAACAAGGAAATTAATTTCAGGCAAAACAGCCGGTGAATTGTGGGCAGTGGCACTTGGGAACGACCACCATCTACACTGGCTGTTTGTCAGGGCAAGTTCTGCATACATAAAAGGCTAAAAAATAGAAGTTCTATTTCTGGTGCAAAGTCTTGCACTGTGTTGACTCAACGAGCAGAAGATTCACCTTCAGAAAAGCATTCACAGCGTGATTGAGTCCAAGAAAAAGGAACAATTTTACAGAATAATCAGTTGGAGGTTTTGGTACCAGGTCATAGGATACAAAATTACCTACAGAATGGAATTCAACTACATGTACCTTTCAAATCAAAGCGTGAAGGCAGACGCTAGGCATTAGCGGATACAGGAAGGTAATATTTGAAGATTCTCACTTCTGCTGTAACTTTTCCTGGGACATCCTGAGATACTTGGGATTATCCCAGGATGTCCCCAGTGAGGGTGACTGGCTGTTCAATATGGATCCCAATGTACTTGTGTCCCGGCATGCCCTAGCCCTAGCCCTAAGAAATACAGCAACCCATGGCTCTAGAATATGCCCTTAACCCTATCCCTAAACCTAGAATAGCCCAAGCCCTTGCCAAAATGCTGATTTTAGGATCCCTGATACAGTCAATCACACGTCCCAGGCTAGTCCAAGTATATACAGTATCCCAGGGAACCCTAGGAGAAGTTACAGCTGCTTAATACTGTACGTGTAAAGGACAAAATTTGGAAGTCGATCTTCAAATAATTAGCTCTCTGTACAGTTGACCTCTAATTTCTTCTCCTCATCTGTATAATACATCGAGGTTGGCACTAAATAGAGATGCTGATTTGTAGTCATGACTACCACACATGTACTACTACATTTTCTGTTCTGCGTACACAGCTACAAAAAATGATTTACAGAAGCAAAAAGAATAACATCTGTTGTTATTGTTGTTGTTGTTGTTGTCAATTCAATATCACTTACTTGTCTGAGGCCCAGATAACTTGCGATGGAGTCCGATGAAAACAGAAGCTTGCCATCTTGTGACACAACCATCAGAAACCCGTTCAGAGCCTGTGACGAAGGACAAAGGCAACCATTAAAGACAAACACTCATGTTAATTGAGAGGTTGTTAGGTCGAGATACGAAATATTAAAAAGGGCATGTCCGTACGTACTTTAGAGTTTGATAACTTCCACACGCTCACAATTAACAGTTTGTATTAGTGTGCTTTATTTAGCACAAAAATTGTACAGTAGTATGTAGATCCAGCCACACTAAATTTATGCGGTCCCCAAATTGGAGACCTCAACCTCTCGTGAACCAGGGAAATGTTTTTTAAGCTCTTGTGTGTCGTGCATGGAGATTTGAGACCTTTGACGTGTCTCTGTGCAGATTTTGTGAGTGCCATGTGGTGAAATGAGTTTAAAAAAAAGATCACGTTAAATCAACTGTTGAGCAAAACAAACACATTTCTAAATACTGTACACGCGTATCCTTCCTCAAGACCGTCTGACTGCCATGTCTCCACGGTCACTATGAAAAACACATGACATCATTAGTTCAAGTTGATGTAGCAAAGTAAACGAGCCGAGTTGTTTTTGAAAGTTGTTCAGTGACGTGTTCATATCCGCGTGATTGGTTCAACTTTAGAACCTTAGGGAGGGTCCTCAATTTTAGAAGCTTTGGGAGAGTTCTTGACTTAGAACCTTAGGCAGGAGAACCTTAGAACCTTTGGAAGGATAACCTTAGAACCTTTGGAAGGATAACCTTAGAACCTTAGGAAGTATAATCTTAGAACCTAAGGAAGGGTAACCTTAGAACCTAAGGAAGGATAACCTTAGAACCTTAGGAAGGATAACCTTAGAACATAAGGAAGGGTACCTTAGAACCTTAGGAAGGAGAACCTTAGAGCCTAAGGAAGGGTAACCTTAGAACCTTAGGAACAAGAACCTTAGGAAGGAGATTAGAACATAAGGAAGGATAACCTTAGAACCTTAGGAAGGGTACCTTAGAACCTTAGGAAGGAGAACCTTAGAACATAAGGAAGGGTAACCTTAGAACCTTAGAAAGGGTAACCTTAGAACCTTAGGAAGGATAACCTTAGAACCTTAGGAAGGAGAACCTTAGAACATAAGGAAGGGTAACCTTAGAACCTTAGAAAGGGTAACCTTAGAACCTTAGGAAGGAGAACCTTAGAACCTTCGGAAGGATAACCTTAGAACCTTAGGAAGGAGATCTCAACATTAGAACCCTCTCTATACCATAAATACCTGTAGCTACAGAAATGTACCCATCAGTGACCACCACTGCAGCCACTACCAAGCTATATTGCAAGAGAAACAGAAAACCACACATTTAATAATTTCCTGCTATTTCCTGAGCAGGGAAAATCCTCCAGTGAGCGTTTGTTTTGAAGTGCCTCAGATAATCTCGGGACAACAAGTAGACCACTTAGAGGTAACTTTGAAAACTACACCTTCTGGTTTTTAAATCAACAAGCTCATGTATGTACCCAACAAACTCTCAGTTGACATAATGAAATTACAATGATCTTCTCAATAATCAACTTGAATTTTACCCTCTTGACATTTCGACTAGATGCTCTAGCCTTTATCAGGAATATTTGATGAAGGCTGGAGCATCTAGTCGAAACATCGAGAGAGTAAAATTCAAGTTGGCTATTGAGAAGGTCATTGTACTAGCTATTTGTATATGCAGTTCATGTTCGTATCTGTCAATCCCTAAAAAAGGTGTGGTCTATCTCTTAGCAACATGATGACCTATGTACCCTTTAGGTTTTTCCTCCCACTCTAATTCAGCAATGACTTGATGGCTATTCTCTAGCTCCTTACAAGACCTGTCACCAAGAAACTTCATTAGAAGCTCACCATACAGTATTCGAGCATGCATACGTGTGTGCATGCGTGCGTGCATGTGTGTACATGTGTGTGCATGTGTGCCCTATTGCATTAATCTTGTCTCACCTGGAGGACATCTTTGGAAAAGTTTGGTAAGATATCCGTAATAGTTGGCGAACTCCCTTGACACTCTTGTGCTAATAGACATGAAATTATTTTTTAGTGGAAACTCATTCACTAACACATTAATAAATTAATGCCCATATATACATACATGTAAATACATATTCACACACTGTGTACATTGTATATATATATACACACATGTATATATGTACACATATACATATGTAATACAAATATATACATGTATATATATACACACACATGTATATATACATGTATATATACATGTATACACATGTGTATATATACACACACCGGTGTACTGTAATCAGGTAGACCAGAACTCTAAAATTGTTCGCGAGAATAAATGCATTACAAGGTAAATGTTTGTTCTCTCTCACGACTCAGTTGACACAGTCAACTTTCTCGATAATCAGGTTACAGTTACTCACTCGCCATTTTGGCTAGATGCTCTAGCCTTCATAGTAAAAATTAAGATCAGAGTGCCCGACAGAACATTGAGAGAGTAAAATTTAATTTGATTATCGAGAAAGTTGCCGTAGAAATGCTTGTTACTTTTGTTAGCCACAAACGATTCCCACGTCACCTTCTCCAGTCCCCCTGAGGATGGGAGGAGTTTGGAAGGAGTTGCTGTCTTGGTGGTCATGCCAACAAGCTAAGCTTCGTATGAGCAACCGATTGTGTGGCAGACATTCGAAGCCTTTTAATCCATCGACGGCACGACCAGCCACTGCTGCTTGGTGGCTAATCGTACATACATAATTACAGCGTAGGCAACAGCATGCACTCAGGGGTATGTGTTTACCATAAGATAAGAAGAAGGATATCATACTTAGGTGTCTAATTTGCATTCTCTATTATGAAATATTTTCGTGTCTAAAGCCACACACAAATAAACCTAGCAACGACGTGACCCCTCATCCCATAGCACTCTATACGTGTAAGCTGGATGCATCAGAATTGTCAATAGAGATGCATTCATGAGAGTCATCCGATGCAGCAGAGCTCATCCTACAGCATGCAGCAGAGACGCGCGAGAGTCACCCTCCATGAGGAGAGACGTGTGAGCACCATCCTCCTCCAGTAGTGGTGTGGACCACTATTTCAAAGTTGTCGTCCACCTAATCCTAGCCCAGCCTCATCTCCGTAGCTCCATGCCCAGCCTAGCCCTAAACCCACGTAGTTCTCTAACCCTAACCCTAAACCTAGCCCTTCATGGGCTATCCCTGAAAACCTACTGTAGCTATGTGCCCTAAACCTACCCCTGCACCTCCAGCCCTAAACCTAGCCCTATAAACCAAACCCTATCCCTGTATCCGTAGCCCTAAATCTAGCCCTATAAACTAAGCCCTAGCCCTAGCTCTAAACTTAGCCCTAGCCACAGCCCTAATCTATCACTAGATATCCCTAATTCTAGCTCTAAACCTACCCCTGAACCTATCCATAGCGACACAGGACCCTAGCCAGTTCTGGTGACGAAGAAGTTGTGAAATTTGAAGTTTCGACATCCATAGGTAACCAGGGATTGTCCCAGCAGCCACCAGGCTTAATTATCCGTGATCCATGCCAAGAATAAACCACTCGTGTCTCATGCATATCATGAGTGGGCTATTTGAGTAATGCCACTAGCAATGATGCAATCGCTGACCTGTCACTCAAGAATCCTGGAAACACATGTCAGTTTTTTTAATTCATTTTTAATGCTCTTATTTAAGTATCATGAGAAACATGCCTGTGGCCCATTGCAATTTTTTTTTTACCCATGGGAAGTTAATTAAAGAGAGCATTGTTTCTCAAACAGTTCAAACCACAAAAAAGGCACTACCAGTCGAAACATTCCTAGTTTGGAGACCTTTCTGTGTATCACAGTGACCATTTCCTTACTCGACAAGATGATTTCACAATGTCAGGTCAGGTTTCGTCATAATTGCTCTGTGTTCCAGAAATGTACTTTTTTTAAATAATGGTAATTAAGAAAACTGGTTTGACAGGATTCTTAATTAAGATTCTGGAGTTGAAAGTTGCCAGCCTATCTTGCACAGTTGTGAAAGGTAGAGTGGTCCATTACCGCCGTAGACATCCCTAGACCAAGTTCCAGCTCTATCTATAGCCCTAGTCCTAACCCAGTCCTAGCTCTAGTCCTACACCTCTAGCCCTAGCTCTAGTCTTAGCCCTAACTCTAGCCCTAGCTCTAGTCCTACCTTTAGGCCCTAGCCCTAGCCCTAGTCCTAGATCTAGTCTGACCTCTAGTCCTATCTCTAGTCCTAGATCTAGTCCTAGCCCTACCCCTAGTCCCTTGCTCTAGCCCTAGCTGTAATCCTTGCTCTAACCCCTTGGTCTAGCCCTAATCCTAGCTCTAGCCCTAGCTCTAGCCCTAGATTTAATCCTAGCTCTAGCCCTAGCTCTAGCCCTAGCTCTAGCCCTAGCCAATACAAGGTGGATAAAGGAACATTGAACCTCGTGTCCCTAGTTCATCCCAGCATTCCCCACAGCTCCGGACGTCCCTAGTTCATCCCAAAACACTGCTGGACGCATGCATTGTTGTTGGTCACCAGTGACTTCAATAACCTGTCACCTTCTGATGGAGTGTCTGCGTCATCAGGTAACTCAGGCCCTGCATGAAACTCATGGAACAAAAGAAGACTTCCTGGCCAACACCAAGTTCCAATAGCTACTGTACATGTACATGTACCATACATGTACATGTTACTATACATGTACACGTACATGTTACTATACATGTACATGTACCATACATGTACATGTTATGTACATGTACATGTACTTTACATGTACATGCTACTATACATGTACATGTACACACTAAAGCAGATGATCACTTGTTACATAAGATTTCACGATCCTTACTAGTCTTCCCTGATCCTCTGTACTGTATCCGACTGGATGACTTCAGAAACATGAGCAGGTGCTTCATATTGTGTATTTTTTGTTGTAATTAACACAAATTTGGGTAGTGAGGTTGTGCACATTTGGCCTCGTGCAACAGACATCCGTCTTAAAGAAATCCTGGCGATTGTTGCGAGATTTTTTATTTTTTATGGGACCAGTGAAGGCGTGGCAACAGCCAACAATGCACTCACTCGGGTATTGTAGAGGAGAGTTACTTTACGAGGAGTAGTCTCGACCAATCAGAATAGAATGTCGACATGCCGGCACCGACACATGAAAACCTGGTTCAGCAACCACACTTCCCCTCAGTATGTGACTAGCATGAGACTAACTCTGAAAATAAAAGCTATTTTATGCAAAGTTTCTATATACGGGAATATAGAGTATCCACACCAGTCTATATACCGGAATATAGAATATCCACGCTAGACTATATACAGGAATATAGAGTATCCACGTTAGTCTATATAGAGTATCCATGGTAGTCTAAATACAGGAATATAGAGTATCCATGGTAGTCTATATACAGGAATATAGAGTATCCACGCCATTCTATATACAGGAATATAGAGTATCCATGCTAGTCTATATAGAGTATCCATGGTAGTCTATATACAGGAATATAGAGTATCCACACTGGTCTATACACAGGAATATAGAGTATCCATGCTAGTCTATATAGAGTATCCATGGTAGTCTATATACAGGAATATAGAGTATCCATGGTAGTCTATATACAGGAATATAGAGTATCCACACTAGTCTTTAGAAGAGTGAAGATACTCATCAAACACCACCTCTATGTCACGCCAAACTGCAAGCAGTAGCCGACTTCCTTGCATCCAATCACATTGGTTTGTCATAAACACTGGCGGCTAGGCTAGTTCTCTGTTATGCAACAACTTGGTTTGCTGTTGGTTCCAGTCTCTATTTGTTAAGTGCCGGTCATGACTATGTTTCCTGCTCGCCTCCTCTCTATACTCGCAGAGGAATTGGTGACTTGCAGCTGCTTTTTGATCACCACTTTCCGTCGAGGCACCAATAGAAAGCTGCACTCCCCTCTCATTCCATGGTAGTTGTCTCAAAAGCTAAACTACACACCTTGTGGGCGTGTCAACATTTGGTCAAGTATTCCTGGGATTATTACTTCCTTAGAAATCTCAATTACAGCACTTCCTGTAGTAAACTACACACTTCCTGTAGTTTACTACACACCTTGACACACTTCCTTTAAATATGGCCAGCAGTTACCACATAATGAAATTCTAAAACCCAATATAGGCAAGGCTTTGCTACAAAAAATACACACAACAACTTGGACAAGTATGCAGTGTGCATGACCTTCACCAACCCTGTTTGTCTGTTAGCAGTATTTCACAAAATAAATATGTCCATTTTCTCGAAATGTAATGCATGGCTAGGCATAGGTCAAGGACCTGTCCATTGGATTTTGGTGGTGATTCATGTTCGCTAGAAGCCGCCGTCGCCAGAGTAGAACGGCACTAGGCATCGTCAGCAATTTTGTTTAGTAATATCCTGCATCACGAATTACGCACCTTATCACATTTCCATCAATAACACCGTCAAAAAGTATCCGACTGTTTTATTAAAAATATATATATTAATTATGGGTATAGTTAAAAAAACGCATTGTTAGACAGAGATAGAGCCGGGGACTAATTAATTTCGCAGGATGCTGTAAACCAGTTAAAAAAACCCGCTAACAATAGATGATGGCTATCATTAGCTACTGGTTTTGTTGTACTGTTGTAGTAATATTCTGGATTACGACTCTCGGGAAATATCGACTTGAAACCGTCATTAGTTTTGTAAGTAACTGCCATTGCCACTGCCTATCGTTATTTTTGATGTGTGCAGTTCTTGACGTGGTTGTTGCCTTGGCATAGCTCTATTATCATTCGTACACCATTGTCAATACTACTTACTATTTTCCAATTGACTATCAAGTGGGGACGGAGCCAAATCTCCTCCTTGAAGCACCTCTTCACCCTTATCTTCTCCTTCCTTCTCCTCCTCGCTTCCATCTTTTACGAGATCCCTCAACTTGAGGTAGTTAATAACCAATCTCAAGATGGAAGCCTTGTCCAAATCTTTCGCATTCTCTTGTAGAGGCAGGACTTCAGCGATGTCTGAGAAGGTATTATTTTCTCTCTGTCTTCTGGAGTATGCGATCACTTTAGTCTTATTCGTAGCTCTGAGAAAGAACACACACACAGGCCACATTCATAACTGTAAAAGGTAGGTATAATGTTGGACATTAGCTGAAGTCATGGTTAGTAAACATTGACATTCTCTTTATGTTAGCTTAAGAACATCACACAGCTAGAGAGATGAACACACAGCTAGAGAGATTTTCGAGTGGCTGGATCTTCTTGTTTCTCATTGAACTTAACTCAAACGAAGGTCAGCTTAGATATGAAGTAAAGTACATTATACTTCGGGTAAGTGGGTAGCACGTTTATCCTGTGCGTGGCT